>OZ007580.1:31911134-31971134 GCA_963931925.1 Onchidella celtica | reverse complement strand
CGAGTTACTTCATACGTTAGCAACTGCCCCCTTTTTTCTCGATCGTGGAAAGCTGATAACTCGTACTACCACGTGATGTAAAAAGTTTTTAGTATATTTTTCTTCTATTTATTTTCTGAGAAATTCTGCTGGCGGAAGTGAGGCTCTCGGAATCATGAGTTGTATTTACAATGTATAAATAAGGATATTGGTCGTTTAGATGCATAATAGTTTTATTCATTTTGTATTCAGTGAATTCGAGTCTTTAGTGTCTAAAAAATGATGTAATGCTGATTGTCCTTTGTCCTATGGTAAAGCAATAGTATTGTGGAAACCGTCACTGTTCAAAATATTATCTTTTTCAAAAAAAAAGAAAATCTGTGGTGTCGCAGCAAGGCTTGAAGCAAAGTCAAACTATGGCAAAAAAGAAAAAGTTGTATGTCGCAAAGCCTCACGTAAGAGAGTAAGGAGAAAAGATACAATAAAACGCAAAGGAAAAGGAAAGGCACTGTTCAGGATTCAGGAATATCAATCAGTAGTACCAAATGCTGTTAGTGATCAGTAGGTACCGTTCAAATCGATAAAACCTATAAACTTGAGCAAATTTTCCTCTACTGTGTACGACTTTTGGTGCTCATTAAAAATATTTTCAGAGGTACTTGATTCTCAGTCAATAGTCCAATGTGCACTAGACTACATCAGTCAGAATTTTAATTTATAACAAGACAAAACGGCAGTACTCCTACTGCGATAGCCTCTCGTCTTCCGGGTACAGATCAGCCGGTGAGTGCTGCAGCAAAGATTATTGGATCCCTAGGAGTGACTGTAGTGAAGGCATGCCACCTGGTGCAAAATGCATCTTGAAATTCAGCAAAACTTTTTGAACTTTTAATACCTATTAGTTCGTTCCTGCATTCTCTTCACAGAAGAAAACAGAACTCTCCCTGTTGAATGCCACAGCGAATGGAGTAATTACTTATTTGATTTCGAGGTGTCTTCCTTGTTCCTAAAGTGTGACCAAGGTTACAAGTTGTCTCAGGGGGATCTTGTGTGACATCACTTGCACTGACAAGAGGAATGAATTTCAAGAAACATGTCATGTTTTGGAGAGAAATAACAATTTGAAACATGTGTACAACACTGTGGGTGGGAACAGAAGTACGGTTGGGAGAAAACAACCAGGAAATAAATGGTAATTCGACTACACTTAAATACCCTTTCACACTTCGCCATATTTACAAAAATTGACACTCAACGCTTAAACTGTGGAACTTATCGATCATGCTGGTCACAAATTCTTTACCAAAGAAAGAAGGAAGTAGTTTGTTTGTGATCATAAGAGCTGTGATTACTCATCTTTCCCAGCATCAAAATGTTAAATAGATTTGTTCAGTGTCACGGAACATTTTGCCACTTCACCAACAGAAGAGACGACGTGAGGCGTGAAACTTGGCACTAGCTAGACGTAATCACATGGAAGAATGAGGCCCAAAGAAGATCAGCGAGTGCTTTAGGCCACAAAACAAAACAAAAAGAGCCGCAATGGCTCCACTCATGATATAGAAATTCGTTTTTCTAGACAGTTTCCTATTTAGTTATCATCGTATTGTGAAACTTGTACTCGAGCAATTTTTTTTTTCGTTCTCAACCTTTTTTGTTTTACATGGCTTTCGTATGTCCTGGTGCTTCCAGATAGTTCTTGAAAACTCGAAAGTGCGTGGAACCTTGTATTCATCTTCGTGTCTTCCATTCATCGTGACTGTTCGTTGATCTTTCAGAACGTGACTGAAACATAGTTGTTAATTTTCTATTAGTAGGATGAGGGCAAGACACTTCTAAAGGCTGAAACAGAACAAGGCTGGTGAAGGCACCAGGCTGGTGGCTCGCCAACAAAAACTTTGCTTCACATAAGTACAATAGGCAGCGCCCGCTGTCCTGCTGGGTCGTGGTGTGGGGAGTGCCTATTAAGCTAGTGTTAAGGAAAAATTATGGGCGCCGAGCAGTGGGTCTAGTGTCTAAACCAGCCTTAGTTTGTTTCACTCCTAACTATTGTACGCATGAAGACAGACTGACTTAAAAAAAAAAAACTCACATAAAAGTTTAAGCTTTTTGTTATCCCTCAATGCCAGATTCTCTGAGTGGCCGAAGCATCGACCTTCACAAAGCATCCTGATTTCAGTGCACACGAGGAAGACGACATAGAATATAATACAGAAAAAAAAAAAAATATTATTGATACCCTAAGATAAGGTAAATTGAAAGAGAAAATTGTGTTAAATAGAAAGAGAAAAAGACCGTAACAGACATGGGAATGTTGTCACGGGATAGACTATCGATAAACTATCAACTTGAAATAGCTCATATCTGCAGAAGGTCACATGAACTATATTTGTGTGTGTCTGAGCTGTGTGTGTTTTTTTTTCTTTCTTTCTTCTACCTTTCTTTCTTTTTTTTTTCTTCTTTCCTCTTTTTGGTTGTAATATTACCTTGTTTTTTCGTAAATGTTAATTAGGAACGTGTTGTTTTAGTGTTGTTGTTTTGTTTTTTTTAACTTTCGCACGATAGGTTAAAACTTGTTTTGACTGACTGCAGACGATGATCAAGTTGAACTTTCAGTGAAATGTATTTTCTCACACGGCATAATAAACTAATGTTTGCATGGATTCAGTTTGATGCGTTTCATCAAAGTAGTAACTCTTTCACCTTTGTTGTTGCAGCTGAACTCCTGTTCGTGCAGTGTGACAATAAAGACTAGATGTGCAAAAAGGTTGGTGAACCTAGTACTCAACAAATGAAAACAGTAATGAATGAACTGGGAAAATCCGCAGATCGACTTGTCACGCGCGTAGAATGTATTGCAGCGGTGCGTGCGGCACATCCCAGTCCCCAAACGGCGAGACAGTTGTTTTTTTTTATCTCGGCTATTTACGACCTGTCACCATTCGCTAATTGTGTATGTTAAGGGTTAATTTTAACCCCCTTTTTTTAAATCATCGTTCCTGGTAGGTCAGGGTACCTTCCATTCAATGACTGTGTCTGGCTAAGGGGTGAAACAGACCAGGCTGATATAGACCCTTTTAATTTATCGTCCTCCATATCACGTGATTTGCAAACAAAATGGCGCGCCACTTGTAGGGCGGAAGCGTTGGACAACGGTCGAACGATGCCATCCTCTTGTTGGGCACCCAACTGTACAAACCCGTTACGTGCTGGTTCTGGCATAAAAATGCTTCTTTGCTTCGAATGTGCACATATTCAGATGCCATCATCAAGGCAAGTTGAGGTTTTTGCCCTACACGGTGCTTTCCGAAGCCGTGCGGCTCCCCGCCAACAACCGAAACGCGGAAGTTGAAAGGGTCTCTAGTCACCAGACCAGTGGCTCACCGCCCATAAATTTTGCTACACACCAGTACAATAGACACTATACACACCGTGATCCAGTGGGATGTAGCGGGCAGTGTCTATTGTGCTTGTGTGAAGCAAAATTTATGGGTGGCAAGCCATCTGTCATAGTTTCCTCTCTAGTATTTGAAAACATACGGCATCTCTTTATTTCCAGCCACGAAAAGAAAAACAGTAAAAAATATTTAAACTATCAACAAGAAAAAAATCGACCAGATTCGATGTAAATTGACGTCAGGCCGTCAGTTTTGACATTAGGTCATTTTATCCAAGGGTCAGCAAGTCACCTGCATGTTGTTCCGTGACCCTCCTGTCTCACAGTGTCAGGCTAGTGCTCTATTATTTATGCTTGTGATCCAGTGAAACACAGAAAATCTCTATAAAAGTTACATACAGTGAAATTTCAAGCATCCATGTCAAAAGGTACATAATGCTTTAAACACGCACAGAGTAATTTAATGAAAGTGTAGGCAATTCATGCATGAAAAAGAAATCGAAAACATTTAAAGGGCAAAAAGGTCAGGAGGGAGTGGCAAATAGTGAACCATTTTTTCTTTAAATTTCTTTTATGAACAGGTCGGACAGCTGTATTAGGAATGGGTTGTTGTTATAAATACATATGCAGCCAAAGCGGTTTGCGCGAGGAGCCCATACGTGTACGTAACTATCCCTAACCCCTCCGTTATCCTCAGCCTTAAATCTTATCGAATCCTTAACCTTGCTCCCTGCCCTTTCAAACAAAAGCCATGAGAAGAACAAAAAGGAAACATGAAGGAATAATTAATCTTAATTAATTAAGGCTGTTGTCAAGGAGCCATTAAAGAGGAGCTCTCGAGCTCTGGAGTCACAAAGGCTTTAAAATACGTACCCCTAGCCCCAAAAAACTTGGGGGAATTACGTACTTGTAACAATATCCTTAGGAATATTAGCAGTTCTAAAGAATACTATACCACAATAGGTCTAGTTCCCGTCATTACGCAGCTTAAGCGGATACTAATGATAGAGAGGGAAAAGCAACAGAAATCAAAAGACAACATAATAATAATAGTAATGGTAATAAAAAAAAAGACAACTTTACTAAATTATAGTAATCATACTATTATGGAGTTGGATGGTGAATACGTAAGGATATAAAACTTTATAACTACTTGGCCAAGAATTGTGAGACTTTGTGTATTGCCTCAATTCCTGATTATAAATTAGATGAACTCATCCATTTTGTACCAGATTCAGTCTTTCATGTAATTTATTTACCATTGTTTAAGCCACAAAAATGAGACCCATTCTGGTGGAGCAGAATCGAAAACTGATAGGACATTTCATGTTTCGCCTTTCTGTATGCATTGCCTTTGCTGGTTATAAATCAAATTTTAAACATCACGTCTGTGTATTCCCCGAGTCAGCGGGTCAACTATTAGAAATAATAATAATAATGATGATATTCTAATATAATAAAGTGCTCCCCCCCCTCTCTCTCTCTCTCTCTCTCTCTCTCTCTCTCTCTCTCTCTCTCATATAATAAGAGTAATAAACTATAATAATAATAAACTACAGTCTTGCTTCAGAACTCATGCGCACCAGAACACTACGCACCAAACTGAACGCTTGATACGGTTACTTTTTATGACATGCACGGTTCTATATATTACGAAACAAACATGCAAAAATACAGATGTTACATAGCAATAAACACTGTCATTTTTTTTAAAAATACATGCTTGAAGTAAACAACTTTTAATCATAGCCATCATCTTCCTTATCTCAATTGTCACCTTCCTGCCAAATTTAAAGCCTGAAGAGTGTATAGTTTGGTCAGGTAGTCATGCCAAAGGTTGCAAGTTACTGAAATATATAATAGATAACAGTTAACAAGAATGAGGGCATAAAATAAGTTAAAGAAACGTGAAAGGCTAGAAATCTCTATTTGCTCACTGCTAGCAACATCAGGGCAAAACACTCATCTTAATGACAGCACGAACTCTGTATGTTAGTTTTTCTTATGTTAGTTTTTCTCATCCCCAATCACAACTTTTCAACTATTTTTCCTAGTTTGTGCCAAAATTCAAAAAAAATCTTTTATGATGTAACTCGTGTTTTTTTTTCTTTTGCTCAGTGTTCACTGGCCTTGTCGCCCTGAATGGTTAATTCTGACGCACTTTCAAATTAAATTTGATCCGATCTAATTTTATCTTTAGTGAGAGCATGTCTTTTCGTTTCATCAGCATAATTAAGTGAGATAGTTTCAGTATTAACTTAATCAGAGAGACATATACAGTGCGCAGAATGACAGTGAATCTAAAAATATTCATGGTTTGATCTGGGACATGTGAGAGATTAAATTGCTGGACAAAAAACAGGAAGAAAAATGAATTCATTTCAACAAGATTGCCCGGAGAGTGAAATCGAGATCCACTTATATAAATAAATACCATTAAAATGCAGTGGAAACGCACATACATAGACATATGTTACACACACGCATGTATATGCACATACTTTCATTTACTCATACACATCCATGCACACGCTTGCTGACAGTCTCTCATACACACACAGACACCTTCACCACACACATACCGTTACATACATTCTCACATCCTTACACACACACACACACACACACACAAAACACATGCTGACACACACAGCCACACAAAAAAGTATTAAAGTTGTTACGAATCTGGTCTGGGTGATAGTGCCCTCCAGTGTTAGGGTTCTGGACTAAAGTCCCCTCTAGGTGTTATGAAGAGGGTCTTCTCAATGATGGTATTATGACTGCATTTAAATCGAGAGGTATTTAGTATTCAATCTTTCGTACCATGCCACACACTAAGAACAATCTGAATAAGTTTCATAAACAGACCTGCAGGGCCACAAATTTAATTACATTAATTACCCTAACAATTTTGTCTAGATCTATTACATAGTAAAGACAACATCAGCAGCATCAAATCTAAATTCAATAATATGTCACTAGAAGTCTTCTCTAGATTCCTATAATATTATGATAATTCTGACTCACTAACAATTTAAGTACTAATTATATATCTCTCAGATCTGGTCTGCCTACTATATATCAATCAGTATACTAATATGGGCTCTGGCGACGATGTCATCGCAGCTATTTGTGCCTACCGCTTATAATGGATCGAGCTCGTCAATATAAACTGACGTAGCTAAGTCTAGATATCTACTCTAGGATGGGCTGGCAATTCCCAGCCTCATCCAGACAAATCAATCCCAATTCACAGATGCGTATGCCATACATTCATACTAATTGCAAGTCAATATAAATCTTTGTCTTGCAGTCTTGGGTAGCATTCCTAATATATGCGGCAATTCTGTCTTAGTGGATAACTTATGTTCAGCTCCTCGTTCATTGTTGAGTCATCAATGGACAAACACTTACGCTTGGTCCCTGGTGTTAGAAACAACCAGGGAACAGTGGACAATAGCAGTGGGCATATCTCATTCAAGCATATGGCTTCATCTCAAATGTCTATGGTGGACTAGACATGACATCGAACAGACTTAGGATTCTTCAGGCAGAATCGTGCCGACGCCTGCACAGATTGGAGTTTTCTGTATGGAGTAATGGACATAGGTATGGCTACACTTTTATACTGTGCAGCCACCTGCAAACTACCGTCCAAATCCCTAGATTTGATTGGTGCATCCATGCGAGCTCATCTCGCAGTATTAATATATTCTACGTGGGAGTTGGTCACGGCCTTGTACTAAAACAGACAAGGTCAATTTAAAATGTCAAAACAATTACTGAAATCTTTAAACCCTCGTGCTTTCTACATTTTATGTACGAATTTCTGAACGCGACTAAGCGTCTTAAACTATCTATCCTTATTCACCCCTTCTCTTCCCTTCTAAGTGTTCATCAAAATCACGGGGTCGAGAATTGCACTGTCACTCCTAACTTATCCATTTATTCTATCTCGCCCCACTTTCTTTCCATCTCTAAGAAAAAGTGTTCCAAAAACAAACTGTTCACGAGAACAGTTCAAGGACAAATTACGCTGGTTATAATCAACGAGACCGTGAAAAATCCACTCCTTGCAAGTCGTGACCCAGCACGGCAATTATAGTACTTAAACCATGACAAAAGTGATATTCTGCCGTAAGATACTGTCATCTTCACACTGACATTTCGTTATGCAAGCCACCCAAAGTCAAGATTTGTTTTGTCCTCTTTTGTAAAGAGATCACCGACTTTCTGCCGATTTTTCCTTATTGTCCCCAGCGTATCGTTGTGGGTCATGGCGGGACATGTCGACTTCCGGTTCCGTTTGCAGCCTGCGTCAGCTGCCACATGGTTATCGTTAATTAACCTCAACTTGCATTATCGATTGCCTCCCCCTTGATTATGCCCCTTTAATTGTGATCTTGTGTTTTCGTGTACAAGTCTGTGTCTCTTATTCTGTGTGTGGGGGTGTTTGTGTGCCTTCGAGTGAGTGTCTCTATGTGTGTGTTCTCTGTTTGTATATAAGGTGTGTGTATCTCTGTGTGTATTTATGTGTTTGTGTATCTCTCTCTGTCTGTTTATGTACATTGCACGTGACGTTTTAGGGGTGTGGCCATTGATAAAATATAAAAACCACAGAAAAAGGCCGTTGCCGAATATATCGGCCATCTTCTGCCTTCCCTTTCGGTTTGCGTTTCATTTTATCGTTTGGGTGTTGGGAAATTCAATTTCACAAAGTGTTTCAGAGCATATCATGGTACACCGACCTTACGTATCATTGCATAAACATGTCCTAACTGAATAACAGGTTTATTACATAAAGTAACATGGCGTGGAACCTCAGCAAGTTATGGCACACATCTGCCTATAATTATGTGAATGTGCATGAGAAAACCCACAATATGTCGGCAGAGCTGATTTTGAGAAAAACGGGATAAAGTGAAAATATGGGTCCGACACCAACTTCCAACGTGGCTGTTGTTTAGGGGACATTGGCATGTTCCAGGGTAAACTGTAGATGAGCAGTGAATACTACTTACTATGATCTCTATAATGGCTTTGTAATTAGACTACGGTCTCCTAACAAGATCAAAAAACTTCCGACTAGGCTGTTTCTAAGGGACCGTGGCATGTTACAGGGTGAACTGTAGATGAGCAGTGAACACTACTCACTATGATCTCTATAACGGCTTAGTTATTAGATAGAAAACGGTCTCCTTACAACAATCACTTCAATATCACTTGGTCAATTAGCTATTGGCACTTATAGGATTAAATGCCGTTTTCTCAAAATCTTATTTTAGGGAGGTCACTGACTTCAATTTATCAGTAATGTCTTGTCTTTTATTATATGTACAGAACTCAAAATGTCATGTTGCCGACTTATTGTGGGTTTTCTTATGCACACTCCCATATTGTCTTGCTGAGGCGAACTGCAGAGTAAAAAAACGATCCTCTCCACCATTCTGTGTTTACTTTGCTGTGTGCTATTCTGTTGCTCCTGGACGATCTAGAAATTTGATGGAACAGAGGATGGTGACTGTCATTTGAGATAGATATAAATTTCTTTACACGAGCACATCAGACTACCTTGATTCTTTCTGTTGGTATTGGACTTGCTTGATGAGAAGACTTGCAGTCCCTGTCAAACTGGAGCCATGATCATTTCTGTGGGTTTTTTTCCCAGAGGACCACTAACTTTTGAGTTATGTTCACAATGGGAGTCACAAAGATTAGACCAATATCGCTTCAGTTTTTGTCAAAGGGATGCAAACCAATCTCTCGTGGGGTAATAATGTTTTATATTTCATACGTTCCCAATAGAGATAAGATTTTAAGCGTAGAAGACATCTTTGTGGCGTGACATTATGACCTGAGGTTCATAGTTTTCATATAGTACGTAGCGTTTTATTTTAAGTTAAGCTCGCTCTCATGTGATACGGAAACGGAAACGGCAGTGAAAACGTCAAAAAGTAGTGAAGTAGAAAGAATGTTTTCATGTGTCCACCATTTCCGTACACGTGCAAACACTCTTTCTTTTTATTGTTTGATGGGTTCTTGACTTTTCCGTTCCCGTGCACAGCTTTAGTAGGTGTATGGGTCACACACCCAATATACTCGAGGTAGGACTTGATTACTAACTTGTGGCCAATTTCCAAGAAAAGTTATTGTGGCTATATCGCCAGCGAAATGTCAATTCTGGCCAGTTAGCTAAATCTTATCCTAGCCCTAGCCCTAACCCACAAACTTTCCACAAAACATTCACTGCGCAAACAAGACTCAAGCGGGCCACATGACTTTGACAGTCACCTTAAGTAAATCGCAATTCTAATCCTAAAATTTCCCCAAAAATATTCACTGAACAAACAAAACTTCATTCGGGCACACGGCTTTGACAGTCATTTCACGTAAATCTAACCCCAACCTTGACCCTAATCCTAACTCTTTCCTCAAAAAACATTCACTGTGCCTACAAAACTCTAGTTGGCCACATGACTTTGGCAGTCACCATAGTTTTCATTTATCCAATCCTAACCCGAAAGCGTTCGTCAAAAACATTCACTGTGCATACATAGCTCAAGTCGGCCACATGGCTATGACAGTCACCATAGGCAAACCTAGCCCTAACCCCCCCCCCCCCAAAAAAGCAACAACAACACCAAACATTTACTGTGCACACAAAACTGATCATGAATTACGCCACGGGGCATTAACACTCGCCCTGTGTTTATATTAAATTTGCTGGTTAGGTGCCTGGAAAAACGAGCACAATGACCTGTTTCATCCAATGCCAAATGGCACCTGTGTTTATTCATTCCCGATCACACTGATGGGAACATGGGTCATCAACGGCTGTATCTGTGTGCCGTGTCCCTCGGGGACCAGCCAGGTGGACACCAGTGCCCTCTGTACGGTCCAAGTTTCCTGGATGTGTTCCAAAGGTTGAGACGGGGTCGCAGTTTACGAATTCGTAGCATCTGGCGACCCCCTGTGAGATACACAGGTGGATGAGACTAAATGAAACGCCGTCATGGCAACAAGAGGAGAAGTATTCCAACAAGCCGATGAAATGGTGCTCAGGGACCAGGAAAGACGAGATTCATAGTCTTCATTTTTTTTCGTGAGACATGAAAGTGAAAGGTTCCTCTCTAGGTGAAATTCATAAATGAAGATTTAACCCTAAACCTGTCCA
This sequence comes from Onchidella celtica, assembly GCA_963931925.1. Taxonomy (NCBI): domain Eukaryota; kingdom Metazoa; phylum Mollusca; class Gastropoda; order Systellommatophora; family Onchidiidae; genus Onchidella; species Onchidella celtica. Next base: position 31,960,584 of record OZ007580.1, on the reverse strand, counting down.
TCTTGCCACAGATTGTTTGCAACAGTCGGAGTTTGAAGAAAGCACATCGACACGATAACGATCATATTGTGCCGGTCTAACAGGCCAAAATATACCCCCCCCCCCCGCCCAGACTATACCCGGGGTTAAACTGGCCCAGCCCAGAAATATATTCTGGGCAAAGCCAGTTTATACCCCGGGTATAGTCTGGGCTAGGCCAGACTATGCCCCCCCCCCTCCCCCCAGTCCAGATTATACCCCCTACTTTTTTAAAAAAGAAAGTCAAACTCACTTACTTTAAATTGTTCTTTATCACTGTCATCAGATATCATATTAATACATATATGAACACATTCTTGACACCCGTAAATCATAATATAACTTAGAGGAAATAAAAATAATAGTTTATTTCAGTCTTAGTTTAAATTAGTATGCGTACATACATTCTTGACTCTTGTAAATCATGAAACATTTATGGGAAAAAAATATGCATTAAATTGCATTATGTATAAAAGGGTTGAGTATCTATTCAAACGGATATGATTAGACTTCCAATATAAATTTCACTCGTGTCTGTTGATATTATTATTTCTAGTATTATTATTATTTGATAATAGGATGTCCATGAGTAAAACATGCATTGTATTTTTTGTTACAATGGCGCAGAGAAAAAAGAAAAACGTAATAATAACCCAACTGACAGATGGTGTCATTCTATCATACGCGATGTAATCCAGCAGAAATTAAATATTTCACATAAAACTAAATATACACTAAATTGTTTTCACGCAATGAACTGCACCTGTCCACATCTACTTAAACCGTTACAGAAAGCTAACCAGGAATATACAACAATAACAATAAGAACACCAACCATCTTATTTACACTTGAAAATAAAGAGAAATGTCAATATCAGAATCATCATCATCGTCATCGTCTTGGAATAAAACAAAGATATAAGAGGGAGTGAAAAAACGACAATGTAGGCCTACAAATTATTCTGGAATATATATAAGCAGCAATGTGTGTCTATAAACTATGTGTAAAAAATGTGTTAAAGATTTTCAACTATTCAAGTTAGAACTGGACAGAAAGCTATAGTGAAATAGCCTTGATAGTTGTGTAAACCGACAGAGTAAATCCACTGAGACAACAGTAATGCATGGTATAAACTAATTAGATCACATGTTGGGTTAACAGTATTTCTTGTTAGTCAGTTCTTTGGTAGCTTATTTGTAGAAAGATATACATTTCATGTAGCTCATGGTTTAAGACATTGGATTAGTTTGCAAGGCATTTGAAAGATTGCAATTATGTGTTATAGTGAATAGGGGTGTGTCACTCGCGAGTGAAATAAAATATTTAAAAAACGGAATGTTGTATCCTTGAATATTTTGCGTATCTGAATGTAGGAGTATAATCTGGACTGGTAGGGATATTATAGTTTGGCCTAGCTCAAAGTATACCCCGGATTATAAACTGGCTTAGCCCAGAATGTACCCGAGAGCATGAAATAGGCTAGGCTCCTTTAACCTCTGGTGTAGTCTGGCGGGGATATAATATATTATGGCTTGCTACACTGGGTTAAAGTGGCTTAATCTATTTTGTACCCCAGGTATATTCTGGGCTAGGCCGGTTTTAACCGGGAGTATACTTTGGGTTAGGCCCAACTATATCCCACCAGTCCAGATTATAGTCCCACATTCAGGCAAAATATTCAAGGATACAGCATTAAGTTTTTAAAATTTTATTTCACCCGCAAAATGACATACCCATATTCACTATAAGTTTATATATAAAACACATAACTGCAATCTGTAAAATGTCCTGCTAACTAATCCAGTGCCTTAAACCATGAGCTACATGAAATGTATACCTTTCTACAAATAAGCTATCAAAGAATTTACTAACTAGAAATGTTGTTAAGGCAACATGACCCATCGAATTTTTGCTGTAACATACTGTAAATTGTATAATTACTTTATACAATGCCCTGTTGTCTCAGTAGATTTAATCTGTCAGTTTACACAAGTATCATGGGTACTTTACTAACGCTTTCTGTCCAGTTCTACTTGAATAGTTAAAAACATTAACACATTTTTTTTACATATAATTGATACACACACATTGCTACTTATAGATTCTAGAATGACATGTAGGTCCTTTTGTAGATCCCCTCTTATCTTTATGTTATTCCAAGATGATGATTATGATGATTCTGATATTGATATTTCTCTTTATTTCAAATGTAAATAAGATTTGGTGTTCTTATTGTTATTTCTGTATATTGCTGGTTAGCCTTCTGTAACATTTCAAGTGGATCTGGACAGTTGGGAGTTCATCATGTGAAAAAATTGAGTGTGTATTTAGTTTTATTTGAAGTAGTCAGTTTTTGCTGGGTGATGGAATGGCACCATCTGTCAGCTGGGTTATTAAAATGTTGTTGCTCTTTTCTATGAGTGCTCTTTTCCGACCTTTTCTCTCTGCATCATTGTAACTTTGTAGGTAGATACTATTGTTCTGACATATCAAGCACATTTCTGATTTTCAAAAATTAAAATAAAATTCAGATGACTTTACATTTATTAGTCTTATAATTATTTCATACCTTGCCACTAAGTGCAAGTCGGTGGTGCCAAACAAAAAATACAACGCATGTTTAATACATGGACAACTAATTATCAAAAAAACAAAAAAACACAACAATAATAGTATACTACCGGACACAAGTAGAGTTAGTGTTAAAGTCTAGTCATAATATATCAATTTGAATGGATTTTCAATCCTTTTATATATCAATGCTTTTTAATGCATGTTTATTTGCGTTAAATGTATCTCAGTTTACAAGAGTCAAGAAAATATGTTTCAATATGATACCTAATGACAATGACAGTGAACAATTTAAACTAAGGTTGAAATAGACTGTTTTCTTGACTAGTTTAAAGAAAAGAATAAGGGGTATAATCTGGACTGGGAGGTATAGTCTGGCCTATCCCAAAGTATGCCCCGGGGTATAAACTGGGAGCCCAGAATATACCCCGGGGTATATTCTGGGCTAGGCCAGTTTAACCCCGAGTATAGTCTGGCGGGGGTATAATCTGACCTGCTACACTGGGAAGAAAGGAAGCCATAGAATATACCAGAATGGTAGGACAAAAGGGGACCCTGATAGGAGCACCCACCAAGTATCCGCAAGAGAGGAAGAATGAAAGGGGGGGGGGGGGAGGAGGGTATGTTAGTAGTGCAAAGCATTTTTTTTGGCGGGAAGGGGGGGGGGGGTCATACTGTAGTTCAGCCATGACGCTCGACAGAAAATCATATGTTTAGTCTCATGGATTTTTTTAAAATTTTGCTTGATATTGTATTATACCAGTGCCAGAAATGTTTCAAATGTTGTCAGAATTGCTACTTACGCTGGTTACGGTAGCTTCCCCCATTCGTCTCTCCCCCTCCTTGAAATTATTGTTTTCCTGTGTTCTCCGACATATCTCACTGTATTATTAAACAGTTTTTTTTTCATCGCGTTGACGCTGGATTTGTGAGTCATTATAGCCCTATAATTATTGACATCGCCCAGTGGAAACAACAAAAATGTCATGAATTACCTTCGTTTCGGAGGGTTCAAGAAATGTAGATTTTGGAAATGTAGATTTAGGTGAAAAGCATGACAAAACCAAGGAGAGCTATAAGCCTGAAACTGCTATCTGAGACGTCATTCTGAAATGTATGTCAATGATCGCCAGATTTCTTTGTTGGAGAGTTAATCGCCGGCTCTACACATGTGTTCGCACAGCTGCAGTTGAAAACTTTTTCCTTTCATCAAAAGATTCTAAGAACTCCAAAGAAGATTTTCCTTTTCTGTTGATTAATGGGAATGTGTACATTAGTTCAGATCTTTAGAACTAAAGATGTGTTTTTAGAATTTGTAATAAATTTCGAATAATTTTTTAAATTTTTTTTTTGTGTCCTTTCGTGAGCAAATTTGGTCCTCCATACTTGTGCGATTTCACGATAAGCCAGCGCCATTTGAACCTGACATAAACAGAATTTTAATCTGCGCACTTTCTGGATCTGAACTGAAAAATATCACTGCAAACTCTGGCGTAACTTAAAAATCTAAAATTATGGGTGTAGTTTAAAACTGGGTAAATAACCGGCTAGACATGAGATTTAGCTACAGATGAAACATAAACTGAACACATATTTTAAACTGAAACAATGGATACCATAATTTGGTTACAGAAATTCCCACTTTAACGGTCCTTTTGCCACAGGGCCACCATTATGTTGGGGAAGACTGCGAATCGGCTGATAAATGGGCTTAAATTCCCTGCTAAAACTCACGTGAGGCTGACATTGTTCCAGCATATTTTGCACTCTCAATTTTATACTATTTCCTGCTGTCTTTCTACGAGATGATCCATTTTTCTGATAGTCTAAAGGAATGAAGGGGTGTTTGGGCTTGGCAACCAAAGGGTTAAACCCGCCTTCGACAGTGCAAGATCCCAAAACGTGTGGGCAAAAACTTCGCCGCTACAGCTTGGTACCGTTTTTGAACACGATTCATGAGTGTTATGACAACAACAACAGTAGTAATAACAAAAAAAAAACAAAAAAACTATAGCACTTTCCATACTAAACTTTTCTATGAAATATCATAAAAACCACAGATTTTTTTTCACTTGACAAAGGCGAAAGCCGAAAATTTTGTGTATTTTCTGTCTTCTCTTTAGTTGGCTTTGTATTGTTTGGGTTTTATTTCTCACCTGGGGTTTCGCAACATACAACCTTTCTTTTAGCCCAATTTTGACTAAACTTTTCTATGAACTACCTGAGTATTTTTCTGCTAAATCTCCATGGCCGTGGTTATATTTCCTTCACAGACGATATTGAAAAGATACTTAAAAATAGAAAACTAAATTGATAGGCCATGGCTGTGAAAGTGATGGTTGCGAACATTTTTATTCCCGGGATTTTTGCAACGAAAGTTTTCAATAATTGTCAAGAGTGACACTAACGCTTTCCTTCATGTCACATGCAGTCCTGGTGCAAAGTTTCAATGTAATGCAGTGTCAGTGTTAGAATAAAATTATTTATTTTGCCATTTGGAATAATGCTAAAACACTGTAATTAATATTAAAATTTATATATATTTATCATATATTAATATAATTATGAACAATTTAAACAGTACACGGGAGATAGCTTATAACAAACAGTTCGATTTGTCTGTCAGTTTTTTACTGCCAGTTTTTGCTGAGGAAGGAAGCTCAGTTTACACATGTAGGCTGGTAATTCCTTATAAAATTAAAGAAAAACATTTTTTCAATACTCCCTCGACCACTAAAAGTACTCTTTAAATTTGGGTAGGTGTATAAACACGTGGGTTGGATAAATTGCGTAGGGTGTATTTTGACAAACGCACCGGAGCAGGATTTCTATGGTATATAAATCATCTAGTTCAAATTCTGTTTCTACTGTCTGAAAATTGCTGCTTATGTTCAATGTTTCTGTTCCTGATTTCACTGGCAACTTCTGTGTGCAGATCAAACAGTTACAATGACTATAATTTGTATTGACTAGAAGCCCCGCCCATTTCCCGTCATCCTCCACGCTTTGTCAATGATCAACACCTCCTACTCCATTGCTCTTTTGCTGCTGCTGTAGAGAGTGTGTCAGACAAGGCACCGGCGGAAGGAAGTAGAGGCGGAGGTGGGTTGGACGGGGGGGGGAGGTGTAAAATAATTGTCACCAGCGAGTTGTATTCTTTTTTTTAAACCGATGAAACAATTATAAGACTACAAAGTCGCGGCCTCCGACTACAATTTCAGAAACATGAGGGCACAACTGCCAATCTTAGTTTATTTTATGCCAGCCTACTAAATTGATTTTGAATAAAGATAAATTTTACCGTGGAATTCTTTTTCTTAAATTTTCTAACTACTTTTGTTTCAAAACATTGAAAATATAGGTATAATCCTCTATCAGTGCACGTTTCACGACAAAATGCATCCTTAAGAAGAAAAGATGTAATAGCTGTCGATACTAAAAATTCATAACATTTCTGTCGTTAATGGCCGTCTACTTTAATTGTTTCACTTCCTGCCACTTTTCACAATATTGACCAAAGCCCACGTGATTTCCGCCCTATAAGTTAAGGTTTATCGCTCAAGCCTTAAGGAAGCACAAGACGCAGAAAACTGGCGTCATACAATACCAGCATAGATTAGAAAAATAATGTGGAGGAAGTACTGTGTAAACGTTACTAGTTCGATATTATTTAAGTAGAGTAAATCTACCCATGAGCCGCTCAGGGCGGCTCACAGGAATTATTCAGTTAATGACTTTACGGCTATTTTTGTCACGTTTGAGAGTGGCTGATTAGTGACTGACGGGGTAGTTTTTGAGTTTGCAATTCAATGAAATGTAAATGATGCAAAGGAATTTAATGTTTTAACGTGTTTAACACCAATAGAACTTTTCTTCTGTGTTTGCCCATCTGCTGTAGTATTGTCTTTCGACTCTAGTAATTAGGAAAGTACGTCACCCCGTTCTTCTTTAACGCATTTAAATAATAGATGTAGTCATTAGGGGTGAGAGAGGGGGGGGGGTGGAGGCGGTGTATCATATTAAGTCCGGAACGACACAGTGAGGTGCTGGCAGACAAGAAGTGGGCAACATAATTTCCTATACTTTCTTAGTAATCCCGAGAGACCCTATCATACTAAGCCCGGTCAGACACAGTCAGCTTCTGTCGCCATTTCTTGTGGGTGTACATTTTGCCATGAAGAATACCAGTACGCTCTGTCTTGGTTTTTTGAGATGTAAGTGGTAACCGTATAAATTTCGATATTTGGAGTTTGGACTGAGCTGGAAACCGCAACAAATTATACCGTTCTGGAAGTCTGATTTCACTGGCTCTGGCAATACTGCAAATATAAATTATTTGAATAGATAACGGCAACTGAATGGTTAGGAAGGTTGCCAAAGTGAAATAACAGAAAAATCCCATATGACAAGTAATGTTATGGCACACGTGCCTTGTCATTTTCTGTGCTTACCAACTATCAGTAACTTCATATAAACAGTACTCTGCAGTAAGAACAATGTATTGATTCTTAACCAGCCCAGATGATGATGAAGTCTCGTAATGACAGGATGTGATGTCATCAGCGGCCCGGACGTGTATTTCCTATACCACTAAGAACTCTATGTTTATGCCTGATTCACTGAGTACAGACTCTCCACTTCCCTCTTTGTCATTTTAAAATTTTGCTCGTGAGTACTTCATCTATCATTAGAGTAGAGATCGATGCAATCACATGATGCCAAATTGTAGTGAATCTTCGCCTTCGACATGACTTTCTGTGGCAACAATAGATAATGTTGTAACCCGTGCCATCAGTAGTTCATACTTTACTGGTAGGTCATCAGCTCTGTCTATCTATCTATCTATCTATCTATCTATCTATCTATCTATCTATCTATCTATCTATCTATCTATCTATCTATCTACCTGTCTATCTGTCTGTCTGTCATCTGTCTGTTTGCCTGCCTATCTGCCTGTCGGTCAGTGTGTATGTCTGTACGTATGTATGCAACTATGTATGTATATCTTTTTGTCTATCTGTCTGACTTTCCATCACATCGCTTGCATCGTGACTTACTACTTAAGTAAAAAAAATTCTCAATGGCGCGGCTGATCAAAGACTTTATTTTTCATGAAGCCAATAGGAGTGAAAAGTGAAGTCTGAACTTAAAATGTTCCGAAAACATTGATATGATGCCCTTATGCATAAAGAGTATTAATTTTAGAACTTCCAGAAATTCATATTACCCTTACTGTGTATGAAAGCTCAGTTCTGGGTGCTGTGACTGATAACTTCTCAAAACAAAGTTGAAAGCTGTTACTTATCAATAGGCATGAGAATGAGGCCTGATTTAACAATGCAGGCAAACAATTCCTATCATAAGTTAGATCTCGAATGGTTTCAGCCAACAGTCAAAATTGATTTTACAAAGGATGTCAAATGCCCAGGTTTTTCTTAAATGATCTGATATTAACCATAGCTCCAAATGTAAAGAAAAAATGTTAAACTTCACCTGTTTTTATTTGATTTGCTGAATGCCGAGCTCAACTCGCGGAACAGTTATTTACACTGCCTCAATTTCTTGTATTTATGCCAGACATTACCATGTCAAACGATAATTAAGTACTCACAGGTATGTAATTCAAGTCTCGTCTGTCTATACTGACATCGTAACAGGATTGGAAAGATATTTAAGTAAGCTGGCGGTGACTTGTTTTAATGTCATGGTCAGTTCTGTTTTGCGATTGCCTCAGGTTATTTCTCGTCACAGTTTCTGGTACAGCGGCTAGAATTATTAAGAAACACACATTTCGCAATCATTGGGTAAAAGTATGGCAGGAATTATACAAATCCACACAAGCACTGATTGATGAATGGATGGATGGATAGATATCGGATGAATGGATGGATGGATGGATGGATGAATGGATGGATGGATGGATGGATGGATGGATGGATGGGTGGATGGATGGATGGATGGATGGATGGATGGATGGATGGATGGATGGATGGATGGATGGATGGACGGATGGATGGATAACATAATGGATGATGGAAGGATAAGAACATTGATCAATAGAGGAATTGATAGTTTTGTTGTTGTTGTTTTGTTCACCGTAGAATTAAAGCTCTCGGGAATCTTCAAGTGCTTTTCTTCTTCTTTTTAAAAAATTTTTTAAAGCCAAAATGAGTGTTAAACAGTGGCATTTTTACAGCTTAAAAAGAGCGAGGAAGGGTGACGAAACTGCAATTGAAAAACGTATATTTATATATCTGCAGGAGAAATATCGAATGTGAATTCATCGTGGCTTGAAAGTGCAAATTTGTTGAAAACGTGGAAAGACAACAAGCTACAGTGGAAGCCCTTAAGTGAGATCGCGACTTTAGTTCTTGTATGTTCCAACTCCACTTTTTTACACAACTGAGAAATTCGACGTTAAACGTTTGCGGCTTTGGTATTATGGCATGGGTTAGAATAAATCGTAACAGTGAAAAGGTTTGATAATTGCCACAAGAGTGATGAAGTGTGCATTTGTTATATAAATATCTTCTACAGAGTGAAAGATCTCCAGTTTTTCAGAAAATGGAGATAAACAAGCAAGAACAAGGGTTGCGATGTGTATCTTGCCATTGGGTTGCTCTCAATTATATCAATAATACGTGTCACTATTTGGGGCAAATTATAGCTCTCACTACTCTGCCTATAGTTTGTTCCATCAGGTAAAGTGCTGGATTGATTTCTGCCTGCGTCCCTCTGCCTCTTATCATTTTGATGGAAATTTTGCATCAACTTCGTCTCAAAGTATAATACAATAACTGACGGCGGCTCTGAGGAAATAGGACTATGGTCAAAATTGTCAACTTCAGTTTTGTTTTGTGTGTCGTCAAATAAATCGATTATTTTTTAGTACACATATTTCTATCAATATAGATCATGAGTCACAACCCTTCAAAGTGAGCACACCCCCCCCCCCCCAAAATTTTGGCCAAATTCAGACTCAGAATGACTTAGTTTCCCAAAATATGTTGGTCAAATTTTTAAAATACATTATATTGTTCGATCCGATGTTCGGAAACATTAAAAATCCTTCAGGTGGGATGCTGAGCTAGCCTCTAGTCCAGACATGGGCAACCTTTCATAAAAAATATTAAGGGCCAGGTCAGAAAAATGGGAGGATACAGGTGGCCGGATTCTCTGAACTAATGTGAAAGTCCTGTTCAATCAGGGAATGTCATTTATTTGGACGTTTATGTACGGTATTTTTTATTTTTTTACAGAAAATTTTTGTTTATTCTTGGGTAGAAGTAGGAGGTACCCGGGAACTTTTTATTGTTGTTGTTGTTGTTGTATAGGTAAAGTAATTTCCAATCAAACTTCCAGGGCCAGACAAAATTGCTCCGTGGGCCTCAAGTTGCCCAAATCTGGTCTAGATCCTGGTGTGGCGCCGTCTTTTGATGCATCTCTAAGGCACCCACGAGTGGGGCCCTAAGTCAGATGGGGCCTAAAGTTCTAGGCTTTTTAATCCACATCATGCCTCCCAGCCAGCAGAACTATGTAAATCCGACGTCGGCACGATGTCGTAACAGCGGATCTATGTAGGAACGATGTTATTCCTATGTGTTTTTGATATCAAATTTACACATAGGAATGACATCGTTCTTACGTAGATCCGCTGTTTACGACATCGTGCCGACTTCGATTTAGGCAGTGAATCTGACCCTACGATAATTCTACCAATCCTAAGGAAATCCAAATCAAATCTACGTCGGATTGAAGTAGGTACGCTGGCTGGGCCACACCATGACATGCACTTAGCTCATAGACCAGTTTAGGCAATATGTGCCCTGTGGACATGCTCCTATTCCTTCCTCTACTCCATCGACCCTCAATTTACGTCTCCCTACATCTCAGTTATGACTAGTTTTCTTTCATCTGTGTCATCAACAATCTTCTGATGTCTTTGTCAAGTGTTTACCTACGCTCATCTGTCCTGTATTCATTCGATATAATTGTCCATGTGGGTGTTTGTTAAGGGGCCGTAGTGTAATGGTAAAGCCAAATAGAGAAAATACCTAGTTGTGTTCACTGCTCAGCTATAGCTTATAATGTAAGATACTACGTTCCCATAACAACAGCCAATTGTCACATAGTGCACACTTTCCGATGACATCACATAGCAAATTATCATGCGCATGGAAATACTTGCACGAGGCACTGACGTAATTACTTCACTAAACATCATCAAGGGGAAACATGCGTCAATAGTCTTGTATAGCCTGACAGTTGATAGTAACGCGGGTAACTGACCCGCTGCAGTTCTTACATTACGGGTGACATTAGTAAACAGTCATCAAATATGAAACAGTTTATTGATAGCATGATCATGGTAAAGTACTGTCTGCGAGCAAATTTGCCATCTCAATGTTCGAACCAGCCATGGCGCTTTGAGATAATGAGACACTTGTGTGGATACGCCTCGCTGTCAGACTGTTTAAATACATCAAATTAACGGTGTGCACACCACTTCTTCCTCTACGTGTATGCAATTCAATAAGGACACTGAATTTGATCACATTATGTACATTAGTGGTTCTCAACCTTTTTCAGCCAATCGTCCCCATAGGCTCCAAATCTTTCACCCCCCCCCCCAGCCCCCTTAAAATCCCTGCTCAAATCCCTTTTTTTCTCTCGATGCTACAGCCTGAATGACAGTTTCAAAAATCATAAAATTAGTTTGTTTAAATGTGAACTAATCCAGTCCAATCGCTTTCATATAGACCGATTGTGTTGATGGAAATAAAAAGTTGTAAACGTGTAAAATACAATGATCTTTGTTTTGGATCCCTGTAGTAAGCCCACCGCACCAGAAACGATGTATTAATACGCGTTCCGTTTAGTGCGGGCAATTTCCCCACCAGAAATGAGGGCGCTCTGGTGCTCATGAATTCTGTAGTAAGACTGTAGAATATGGGAAGCTTTCTAGACCAAAACGAGAGAGAGAGGTGGAATGGCGGGTTCACGGGTTTATCCCGGATAATGCCGGGAACTTCACCCAGTTTAAACAAAAAAAAAAAAGTTACAATATTGCAAAGACCCACGTGAGAACAAGAATGTAAAGTTGTTATTTTTTTTAACTTTGTGGCCACACTTAATTTCAAACCTAATTATTGAATAGTGTAAATCTAGACGTAGACTGGCCGATTTTGATCGGTCGATCAGTTGGAAGGTGAAGTCACGACATTCAATCTCGATGAGAACAAAAGAAAAAGTTGGCTAGTGCGAAGGATCTCATTGAAACTCGGTGTTGTGACATCACCATCCAACTACTCGGATCATCAAAATCGGCTAATGCCCGCCCAGACTAAGGAAGGAAATCTTAAAACCATTCCACTCAAGATCTTTTTCCCACCCAATGAAAACTGAAGGAAAGATACAGACCGCGAATGGTGCAATGTGATCGTTATCCTGCTGATGCGCCATAAAACCCAAGACTCAAACTTAAAGGAAGGAAAGGTACAAAAAGATGCTAAGATTGCCATAAACACGCATTTTTGTGCCAACTGCCGACGGGGTTAACCCTTCCAGCAACAACAGCCATGACCTGGACAATATCATTAATTGGGACAGCATCATTAATTAGGACGATAGCCACAAATCTTAGGCTTGTAGTTCGGGGTGGAAGATCGGAGGGGGAGGGGGGGAGATAAAATATTCAGTAAGAGGAAGGGGATGGGGTTGGAGTGGACAATATCCAGAGATTCAAGGACCAGGGAGGGAGGGAGGGAGACAGGCAGTTTCTCTCATTGAAATAACAGCATTATCGCCCCCTTTCTCACGATATCGCACAGCCAATCAGCCATCTCATCACTCTGTGTGTGGACAAGAGTTCGTGTATGGGGGAGGCGGGGGGGGGGGGCTGTAATCAGGTTGATTGAATGAATCACATAACAAGAAAAAAAAAAAAAAGAAACGAATGAAGAATTTTGGCGTTATCAATGACATAACGGTTAATACTCATTCACTTTCACAGGTGACAGGTGACTAGCGTGGTCAAAGAACTCTATTCTGTTTCAAAATTGTGAACACTCCACTGTATGTGAAAGAAAAAGTGTGTTCTCTGTTCTGTTTTTCAAACAGTGAAAATCAATTTTGTGACCATTTCCAGACGAATGAAACAGACAAAAAAAAGACAACAAAACGTTCGCATCATTGTGCGATAATCCGTAGCCGTGACATTTAACAACAGTCAAATCGATTTTAAGTGGGCGTGTGACACAGCTCCTCTTTGGTTAATGAAGATTAAGCGCTCGTTACATGTAATGAGGGCATGGCATAAACGGATTTGTCTGTGGAAATGCAAAATAATTCAGCTTACAGACATTCCTGCACCAAGCAATGCATAATGTCAGTTTTTTTAATTAGCCCTTGAGCTCATTCTCCATCTAAGACGTGACCATGGCAGCGCGTTTTAAATTGGCTGACCTAGTTAACGAAGGAGTATCAGATTCGGCAATGGAGTGAACCTTGCAAACTGCTCTGTTTCCTTCATTACTGAATGTTGTTTATGAATGCCTGCGATTATGCGATGAGATTCTTGTCTTCACTTATTTGATTTCCCTGCCCTTTGAAAAGTGCCGCTTTTTACTCTACTCGGCGAAAAATGGGTATCATACTAAGCCTCGTGCGTCACAGCCAGTTTGCTGCCAGCAAAATGTACACCCAAGAAATAATGGCAAAAGTTGACTGTGTCTGACAGGGCTTAGTATTACAAGGTCTTCCCGGATTTCCTAAGAAAATATAGGAATATCGCTGTTACCCGTGCCTGACTCGGATTGACTGGAGTTTGTTTATCCTTTTATGGCAAATTTTACGGGCAATCCATGTTTTCGTTAATCCACAATGTGCTTCCTTCAGCGAATGAACGATGAGGGGAACTGCGTCACGGTACTAAAAATAGATCATAATAGCGTGTCTCTGTTTTAAAAACTTGGACTAGGAATGATTTACTGTCGACGTGTGTAAAATTTGAAGCGTGTGGGCTAAGTATTAGCGGAGGAGTAGGCTAACATAGCCTCCAAAGTTCACTTTTATAATAATAGATTTGCACTTTCGCTCTCTTTCAGTTTCAACTTCAAAACAAACATAATGTGGATGCGCAGCTTCAATGAAACCTTAAAATGGCGAACCATGACTCGAAATAGATCTAAATGATGCCGAAACAATGAAAAATGAAACGTAGAAGCCTGAACATTTCATAATTTCTAATATAGCCCATGTTAATTTCGCATTGATAATAATTATGCTGTTGTGCAAAGTTTGAAGCCTGAGTGCCATGCGGTTCCTGAGCCTTAGGTGACCAAACTTTCGAGTTACCAAAATATATATAGATAGATTATGCTGTGCATCTCTTGTCTACCAGCAGCTGGCTGTGCCGTTCCAGGGCTTAGTGTGATATCCCCCTAACACTACTCGTAGCGCGCTGATTCCAGTCTATTGCGCCAGTTTTAATATGACACTTGGACTATGGAGCTGAACCCCGCCCAGTGACGACACCGAAACAAATCTATCTAAAGTCTTTCTAGTTCGGCTGCTTCAAAACTGTCTTGAGTTGGCAGGCGGAAAGAGAGAAATCGCTCACAGAGTCCAAGCAGATGCAAGATAGACTTGACTCAGTGAGCCATTACTCATTAGAGTTCAAAGTGCAACGGTTAGAAATGTCAGAGTTTTGCGTGTAGTTCTGCAAGATATTTTTTGGTAGATTTTGACATTGCAAGACAAAGTGAATGGAACCTGCTTGGTGGTTTTTTAAATAGACTTTTGTTAGGGGACAGCGGTATTTTACATAGAAAGCTATAACTGAAATTATCAGAAACATTATTTTGTCTGTACTGCCTCTTGCATTCTCTAACAGTCGACCAGCATTTTCTCTATTTGGCTTTCTAATTAGACCCCCCCCCCCGCCCCCAACAATGGCCTTTTGATTAACAACTTTCACCACTGGAGGTGGGGGGGGGGGGGGGCTTTGGCTGCATGTACACGGATCTGTCACACGGTTTCCTTCTTTCAGCTCTCCTCCCCCCCCCCCGGTCCCTCTCCGTGCACTCCTGTGTGTTTTCTACCTGCCCATGGGGCATCTCGATAAATCTGGGGTAGAGGGAATTAATGACAAGATGGTTCCCCGAGGAGACTCTGTGATCATTCATTGGTTAATTGTGAATTCTTATGTAATTGGGCTTTTTGCACCATTACTGCATGGGCATGGATTCTTTCCATAGGCTTTAGAGCAGTTCTCAACCGGTTACGGGGGTGACATTGTGATCCAGTTGGGGTGGGGGGGGGGGAGGCGAAAACTAAGAAAATGGCGATTGGCCGGGGGGGGTGGCGCAAATGACCAAGTGGGGATGGGGGATTGGGGGGGGGGGGGCGAGAACATAAAATAATGGGAAGGATTTAGTTAGGGACAAATGTTTTTTCTGTCTAGTGATAACAATATTGGGCAGTGTTTTCATAGTGGAGCGTGTTCTTTTAACTTTTCATTCCATATTATCATGTCTGTTAGTGTTACTACAATAGTCTGTCATGAGATAAAACCAACAAACCAATCCTGCCAAGAACATGCAGTTCAATTCCCTGATCATTCAGTATTGCCAGTAGCCGGACGTAGGACAAGCCAGCCCGTCACCCTGTCACATGGGTTTAAGGAACAGAAAGGCCAATTGTTGGTACACTTTGTGAAAAATGCTCTCTCTCTCTCTCTCTCTCTCTCTCTCTCTCTCTCTCTCTCTCTCTCTCTCTCTCTCTCTCTCTCTCTCTCTCTCTATCTCTCTCTCTTTATAATGAATAATCAAAATGCATTTTGTCTATAAATAAAGCTGTGGAAAAGCTAACATCATAGCTTGCACCCAGCGTTTGAACTCATTATTGAATGTTGGGGGTGGCGGTGGGGGTGGAGTAAGGTTCTGGAACAAGTGGAAGGGGTGGGGGGGGGGGGGTGATGAAAGAAAATGTGGGGCCTAAGGGGAGGATTGTCTGAAAAGGGTTGAAAACCACTGCTCTAAACACCAGCATTGATACGAACACATATGCACACACATACACTTACAATACATACACGCACACACACACGGACGGCCTGAACACATACACACTCACACAAAAGCACGCCCACACACACAAACATACAACACAGGCTGTGTGAACTAAAATGTCAAGTGTACGCCTCCGGGATCAGAGGGGCTTTTTAACTCATTGAAACGGAATTTTGCAGCTCTTCAAGGCACTTTTACAGTCACTATAGGGCAACAGGGATAATAGTGAGAATTGACTAGATGTAACTATTCAACATTTCATTGGTGAATGACTGAATGTTGCTCAGGTACATTGTGACTAAGTACAAAGGTCCTTTCACCTGTGACCTCATTTTTTCCAATTATTTCAACTTGTGTTATAATGTTTTGCACTTGTAAAAAGTGACAGAGAAGAGAAGAAAGATTTCAAGTGCCATTTTCCATTGACTTATTCGACTATTTCATCAGTGTCATACAATCATGAATATTATCACTTTTCTCCCAGTCCATGGTATTTCTGATACTTCTTTCTTTTTTTCTTCTCTCTTTTTTTTTCCTACTTAAATTTAATGCATTCCCAGACGTTATCTCCTCATACCCCCACCCCCTGGCAGACCCACTCCCTATGTAAGCTTTTCGTAAGCTGGGAGTAAATTCCCCTTCTCTTTTCCGAGCATATAATCATACCGAGGCTCGCATCGTAAACTAGCGTAGCTCGTCTGTTTCCAAGAATTGAGATAGCTGAATAATTTTTGAGATATCTGGCATGTTACAGCCCTTAATCTACAGATCAAAGGTTCTGTTATAATTTTGGGGTTCAGTTCTGAAACTAAGGGTTAAATAACGTTTTTTGGGTTGTTTTTTAATATCGCAACTATTAAATCTGATCAAGAACGTTATTGCATATATAAACAGATTAAATTGTTTATTTTTACTGTTATTTCTGAGACAAATGTTAAAAAACGAGTTACGATAGGTTACCAGGCTCTTCTCGACATGTGTTTTTATATCTTGGTGTAGGCTTAATTCCATGATTCTGAGTATAGACTAGACTGGCAGCTCTCAACAAACCTACCTGTTATAATTACCAGTCTATTACAGAGCCTCTGTGAATGACTAGATCGATGACATTTAACCAGCTTGAACTTGTAAGAATCAATGATCCGGCTTCTCTTAACCAATCAATTAAATTATTTGACAAAGAGAGCTTAATCGAGTCCTATAAGGAAACAGTGCATGATATTCCTGTCACTTGTCTGTCTGTCTGTCTGTCCTTGTCTGCAGACCAGACCTGAGGCGGGGACATGTGGTCTAGCTGGCATGCGCTTACGAATATGAGGGAGCCTAATCCCGGCCCCCGGTGTGTTGGTAATTGTGTACTGATATGATGATCAAAGTTGTATGTCACAAAGCCTCACGTAAGATCATGTTGATTTTTTAAATTTTTTTTGGTGGCCATGACAACAAAACAGGCTTCTAGTGTGACCTCTAACGGAATCACAAGGATACCGCAACAGCACAATAACATCGCGTACTACAAGCACTTCCATTAATTGCTACATCTCTTCTGAATGAACAACTTTCCGTGAACCAAATCAGAGAGACGACTTCCTTCGGCCAATCAACGACATCAAACCATCAGCTACAGTAGTCACTTCCACATTACTTAAGAAATGATCTGGAAACACTCCGGCCCTTCTTCCCCACCATGTTAAGCTCTGGTCAGACACAGCCAGCTTCTGCCATTATTTCTTGGGTATACATTTTGCTGGCAGCAACTGGCAACTGTGACGTTTCGGGCTTCATTGTGTGTCCGTGCTATCAGAATGATCTTGAATTTTCAACAATGAGAAATTAAACTTGAAACAAAACGTCATCAAATATCAACTTTTTGGGGTTTTTTCTTTTGTAATAATTGTATCCACTGTGTCATTCATTTCATGCCAACACTGCTTTTTTTTCCTTGTCATCTTCAATCACTTTATCTCAACACGCGACCCCAAAACCAAGTTAATCACATTAGTTTCGAGAGAAGTTATCGCGTAAAGTATAGATCTAGCTGATTTCACGTGTCTTTGTTGTAGATTTAAATGAATCATGATATCGATAGAATACCCATTTCATAGCACCGTCGCCTCATTCTGAAACGTCATGATGTCGTGACTTTTGGTGCAAACTCGTTAGCATTGGAGATGCACACCTTTACGCACGAATGATCAGCGGAAAATAATTGTATAGAAAGCCCGCCCACGTAGACAGAATCTGCCCAAAAGATAAAGGAAGACAATAGTAAATGTAATGAAAAACAGGCAGACGGACAGACAAGACAAGAGGACAAACAGGTAGACAGACAAACAGACTCAGACAGACAGACGGACAGACAGACAGACAGACAGACAAACAGGGGCAGGTAGACAAGCAGGCAGATAGATAGATAGATTTTTTATTTTTTTTTGTATTTTTGTATTTTGTATACTTTTTTAATCCCATTTGGGAAATTTACTTTAGTGTCATTGCAGCCCAGTTACAACTGGAGCAGACATGTCGTCGCCGCAGTGCAACGCCGTTTTGGGGGGGGGGGGGGGGGGGTAGGTGGGGGAGGGGGAGTGGTAGAGATAAATTTGTATTTAATTTTTCCAGGGCAGCGGCCTGTTCAGCCTGCTCTTCTCAATTTCCAATTGCCAAGGTATTTTAACCTTTAACGTGCGCAAAGTGCACACGGGCCTCCCGAGTTTTTCTTCCTTATCCGAGATGACTAGATGCTCGATCCTACCTACCATAGGATCAGGGACAGGAAAATGATTATGAGAAAAATCTCAAAATTCCAATATCCTTGGACCGACCGGTATTCGAACCCGGTACCTCCGGCATGAGAGGTGAGCACCTTGCCTCTAGACCACCGTCTAGATAGATAGATAGATAGATAGATAGATAGATAGATAGATAGATAGATAGATAGATAGATAGATAGATAGATAGATAGCTAGATAGCTAGATAGATAGATAGATAGATAGATAGATAGATAGATAGATAGATAGATAGATAGATAGATAGATAGATAGATAGATAGATAAAAATGGATAAACGAATGCTTCAGCCAGAGAGAACCCTTTAAGTAAGCCAAAACTCAAGCAGTTACAGACAAAAAGAAAACAAAAAGTACAAATTTAATACTTATCAGACAAATCAACTTTTCTAGTCCCAACTTTTTACCCTAAAAACCTGCCCCAGGATAATACGATGCAAATGAGCTGAATAGGACGGCTAACCCATTTTGATCCTTAAGATATATCTTCTCCACAGGACTTAACCTAAAACAAAGGATCTCGTGTCTCTTAAACTGACATGGGACTTGAGACAGGTAATTCTTGAGTTAATGAAATTGGCGTGTTGTTGTGCCTTCAGAGCACGGGGGTTGATGTAACTTTAAGCCTCGAAGCAGACTGGGTAAGGCGTCACAACGATAGCCGCAAGAAGCTATGCCAAGGTGTCTAAAAGAAGAATGGCACATGAGAAGACAATGCACTTAGATTCTTGTCAAGCAGACATAGCAGCCTTAAGCTGGGTTCTCATGTGTACGGAAACGGAAACGGCAAAAAATCCCTCATATAGTAAAATAAAAGAGTGTTTCCATGTGTAAGGAAACGGCGTGCGGAAACAATCTTTCTATTTCACTACTTGAAGGCTCTTTGACGTTTCCGTTGCCGTTGCCGTTTCCTTTTCCGTATACATGAGAACCCAGCTTTAAGCTGCCTGGATCTTGCTGTCGAACACTGTCCGGCGTACTGCGGCTACTTTTCACTACGAGTTTTTTTTTATTTGTTTGATTTTTTATATTTGTTTAAGACAGTTTCTTCCTGTGGAAGGTTAATATACCGATAGCTTGAGTTGTCTTTCTTTTTCCTTTGCGTTTGATTGTATCCTTTGTGTATTATTTCTTACACGAAGCTTTGCTACACGCAACTTTTTGTTTTTGCCACATTTTGTCTTTGCTTCAACGCCTGCTGCGACAACACAGATTTTTGTGTGTTTTTATTTGTGTGTTTTTGTTGTTGTTGTTGTTTGTTTGTTTGTTTCGTTTTGTTTTGTTTTTGTATTACATTAAACCCTGCCTATGTTATGCCCTGTCTGATTTGGGCCTAAGAGATACAATCAATAATCGATCACAAACTGTGGTTTTATCCCTGGGGAGCGAGACGTGCACCTAATTACTACATTGCATTAAGCAACCTCGTAAAAATTTGACTCACATTTTTTTATCTGTAGTTTATGTCCCCTGACAGTGAAGGTAAAAGTACATGAACTTTGGCTGGAAGCGGACTGAGCCAAGGCTGTTTTGTCTTGGTCTTTAGTGTGAGAAGTGAGCAGTGGAATTAAAGGGAACCTCGCACACTGGCGAGACTGAAACATTTCTGTCTCACCAGTTGGGATGCGACAAAACTGTCTTCCGTCAGTTGTCAGAAAGAGAAACATCGCTCACTGAGTCAAAAACAGACACCAGACAGACCAGACTTTGTGTGCCATTAGCAACGTTTTTAAAGAAAGTATATTTCTATCCTTTAACCCTTGTTTTTCTGTGCAATTTTCAGTGAATGTGGAAAAAAAAAGAATGTCAGAAAATGCCAGAGGTTGCCTAGCAACCAAGCACTCTTACTTCTTTGCCATATGGAGTGAATGGGGGGGGGGGGGGGGGGGGAGCCATAATTTTCAAAATCCGACATTGTAAGATGTTAGTTGGCAACATTTATCGTCTTGGCCTTTCGTGAAGCAGTATTTACTGGGTTGGAGTACGTGGAGTACATTATCTATGAGAGTGTTCAGTTTGTCTGAGAAAAACTATAAACATGTCTGAATGCCCGGCGACGATATAATGATAACAATCATGTGCGTTCTCGTGAACATTTTGTTAACAGCACAAGTGAACGATTTGTGATGCTCGTAAATCGCAGACTCGGACAGAAACATAATATATCCATATTTTTTTTTGACAGAAGAAAGAGAAAAATCTCCACGGGTGGTGTTTTTTGTACTCAACATCTGAATTACAGATATAATTTTTTAAAAATCATCAATCCTGCAGGAGAAACCCGTGACTTAATAACTTGTCCCTGGCCCTTGCGTCAGGAAAATTCTAACGAATCGGCATGGTGCGTGGTGATAATTTCAGTTACTGAAACAGACATAATAATTTATATTATTATATTATGTAAGGTTTTCTTAATAATTATTTGAAATTTCAGAGGATACACATTACTGCTCTCTGTTTTTTAAATTCATGAGCGTTGACGTCATCGCTTTCTGCCGGTTGTTTTGAATTCGGAGAGGGAAGCGCATATTCGTGCAACATGTTGTACGGATATGGATAGTGCATATCTGTACAACGCACACAATTCGATGACGTAGAACACACACCGGAATACTATATTACTGACCTTGTTAATTTGCATAGTTTTTAAAAATATGAATCGGCTTAGTAGCAAAACAATCCGACTTCTGCTCAGAGATTGCGTGATCTGCGCTAATAATAATTATACTTGAGTATGAGTGTACGTCGATCACCAATGGTTACCCCAACCCCTTTTCGCCTGGTTAGTTAATCTGACTACCGCCCATTGATACAAACTAACTAGACCCTCACGCCCCCAGGTCCATCTGACTATTCCATGTGTTGTCACTTTAAATTCGTGAACACCATAACAAGTTTTGTTTCAGGAAACCTTCACCAGTCGCGCTTTTCGGTAAACATGTTGTGCGGATACACACGTCCTTGGGAGAGACCGAGGAGTATTTGATGGACTACTTTCCGCCTGCATTTCCGAGCTGATTTTTAATTTCATAAACAAAAAGTGGACGTTATGGATGAACATTTGGATAATATGTGTGGGTTTGATGAAAGCGTTGTAACCATTAATGCAAATTACTGAACAAAACTGTTCCCTAGCGTTTCGAACCTGGCATTAATAGCATGTATGATTTCCACAACTGACATTCATTAAATTGTTGCAACACAATGACGGTGGTTTTTGGGTCATAAAATACAGGAAAGTTTGTGTTTTATATCTGAATCACCTTCCAAGCTATATTTATTAGGTCGAGCGAAAAATGAAATCGCTCAAGTGCCAAAGACAGAATTATTGTCTCATTTCTTTAAATGTCAAATAATGTGTCAGTGAGAAAGAACAAGGACATTCTTTAGCGAGAAACAATAAGGAAAACTTGTGAAAAACTGTTTTTCTTTCTTTCTTAGAATTTTGAAAAGAAGAACAAAGACTACGTGGTTCTGAGTAGCAGTATCATTCTACAGGATAGTCAAGGAGCGTTATTATGGTGCACAGTGAGAAATTGAACTGGATAATCGTTAATCGGGTTCTTTAACCTTAAATTTAACTGCCCAAAGTACAATCAACCCGTAAAGAAACCTCTTTGTACACTAATTGACTTTGTAGCTGAGTGCATGAAGTTGTATTGGGATCTGCTCTGTTGTTGCTGTGCTATGCCTGCCCATGGCCTGTGAATGGGCTAGAGGGCAGTGGCATAGGAATTAATAGCCGATTGTATGAATGACGGTAAAAGGTCGAACTTTAAGGACGGTTAATGCCACAGGTGTTCATTCATTCGATCTGAAGAATTCTGTGATGTTAAGATTTTTAAAAAAAAAAAAAGTTACATTCTGTCTATCGCCTTGATTCTTCCTAGCACAACGTGGCAGTTGTTGTGTCGGCGTGATTTCTCCCAAATCAAACTCAAATTCCAAACTCAGATTGTTGGATTTGGTCGAGGGGTCATGCTATCTAGGAAACGTCGTGTGTGTGTGTGTGTGTGTGTTACTCTGTCAATCAATCAGCGAGTCCGGAAGGCAGAAGGGACCTGTATCAATGCACGTGTACACACTCTGAGTACTACCTCCTCCTCCTCCCCCCTCCCTCCCCCCGTCCTTACTCCTGATCATCTTCTTTGAATTGCCCACTGCCAAGTAAACATGCTGCCTTCATTCTGAATGTTCGAGACTGCTGGAGAGTCCACCGGGAAATCAGGCATCACTTACAGACAAAGAGCCGTGGGCATCCAAGTGTGAAACTCGACCACTTCTTCACCACTTGAAACGTTCACACTGAAGCCATTTGAAAAAGTTTTTTACTGGTTTGTGCAAGTGTTTATTCCAGGGCCACTTTTTCTTAAGGCATTGATTTTCTGCAGGGTTTGGAAATGGAGGGACTATAGGTTTGATGGATGGGTAGATGGGTGGATGGACGGACGGACGGATGGATGGATGGATGGATGAATGGATGGATGGATGGATGGATGAATGGATGGATGGATGGATGGACGAATGGACCGATGGATGGATGGATGGATGGATGGATAGATGGATGGATGGATGGATGGATGAATGGATGGACGGGTGGATGGATGGATGGATGGATAGATGGATGGATGGACGGACGGATGGATGGATGGATGAATGGATGGATGAATAGATGGATGGATGGATGGATGGATGGATGGATGGATGAATGGATGGATGAATGGATGGACGGATGGGCGGATGGATGGACGGGCGGATGGATGGATGGATGGATGGATGAATGGATGGATGGATGGATGGATGGATGGATGGATGGATGGATGGATGGATGGATGGATGGATGGATGGATGGATGGATGGATGGACGGATGGATGGATGGATGGATGGATGATTGGATGGATGGATGTGTTTATAGATGGACGGACGAACGAACGGACGGGTTGGACGGATGGATGGATCTTCAACAAAACTGAAAAAGGATATTAAGCGATTTTTAAAAATTGCACTCTGTCTTCTTTATTTATCTTTTTTTAGACGAATTCCATTGATATTCCGAGGAGTGGGAGTGAGTACAGAGAACCTGCGTATTTCGCGCTTTGTTCTAAATTTGAATACATTTTATTTATTTTTTCAAATAAAAGTGTGAGGATATTTGTCTTCTGAAACAAATGCCTCTAAAAACTGCCGTATTCCTCCAAAGTGCAGGCTACATTGCGTCGATATTCAATCAATTCTAACGGTAAACCTGAAGGCGTTTGAAATCTTAAATGGAAGGCAAACGTCAAAAATGTATTTTTACTATAATCCCGGCCGATGAGTGGTACAAACACAAGACAAAAAACAAGCATCGTCATCACGGAAGTCAAAGGCAAGATAAGCAAACTTCAATCTTATAGCAACCAACAGTTTTACAAACAAGGCATCCAAATCTACAGATAAGAATTTCGTTATATCCCTTTTTTTTTTTTTTTTCATTTTGAGGTCTTTATTTTAGGAGGTTCGCTGCCCTTGGCATTTACACCTCACTTTACTTGTTTTATTATTTCTTGTTCTGGCGGGAGGGGGGGGGGGGAGATGATATGGATAAATTTTAATCTATTAATTTCAATTTTGCCCGGGCAGCGGCCTTTCGGCCTGCTCTTTACGATTTCCAACTGCCAAGGTATCTTTAACGTGCGCAACGTGCACACGGGCCCTCCGAATTTTTTCGTCCTTATCCGAGAAGACTAGGTACTCGATCCTACCCCCCAATAGGACCAGGGACTTGAAAATATGAGAAAAATCCAATTTCCAAGAACTACTCGATCCTACCCCCCAATAGGACCAGGGACTTGAAAACATGAGAAAAATCCAATTTCCAACATGCCTGCACTGCCCGGGTTTAGAACCCGGGACCCTTGGCATGAGAGGCGAGCACCTTGCCTCTAGACCACCTTGTCCCCATTTTCGTTATATCCCATGAAGTAAATTCTCTTTCATACACAGTTTAAAAAACATAAATTATACACGTTACATACATTTTACGCATCACTACATAAACATATATCTTACTCAATAAACTCAACAGCAGGCATACATGAAGTGACATGATAAGGAATCTTAGTGAAATATGGCCCACAGCTAGCTAAAGTGTTTTGTTGGGGCGAATTGCTGACGGCAAAAGCGATCTTCTGAATTTTTCTAACTGAAACACGACTAGAATAACAATGTAGTATGCAAGAATGTGTATACATAGATTGCACTAGGCTATAGCATTCTTTTGCTGGAGGTATTACTGATGGCGTAAAACACTTCAGCATAAGGGAACTCTACACACAGAGCTTGTCCGATGTTCGTGCAGAACTAGTGTAAAATTTTCCGGAAACGATATGGGAAGAAACATGCATGGCAGTCCAGCTTGTTGTGGATCGAAAGGGCCGATATTCCGCCAACTTGACACTCGCTAAATTGAAAGTGATTATGGAAATTGAGTAGTGTCGCTGGCCGAAACTGTGCCGGTAACAAAGTTACCCAAACCTGGGTACACAAACTACGGCATTTCAATCATGCTGGGCCCTGACCTAAATGCCAGGTTGGCATGTCAAGATTTTTTGTTCTCGTTTTGCTTTTCTTCTTAAATCAGCAGCTTGGTTTCTAGTGCTAGGATTTGAAGGCAGCCTGTAATATTGATAGGTTACACTGGACCTGAGTTGTCGTTTGTTCTATCTCCCTTTTCTGAAAAACTGGAGGCCGTTTAATATGTAGAAACGGTATAATAAATGCACACGTTGGCACTTGTTTAAAATGGGTTGTGTCATTTATATAGCTGTTTCACAGTGCCGATTTATTTTAACACCCTATCGTAATAGTAACGCCCCAAAACGTTTAACATCGAATTTCTCAGTTGTACAAAACGTGGAGTTGGAACAAACAAGAAGTAATGTCACGTACAGGTAGATGCAATAAGGAAGATCTGGCTTTTTCTAGTGCAGTAGTCACAAACTGCCATTTCTGATGAAAGTCGACACACGTCTGTCAAAAGTACTGTTGGCAGCACTACAAAGTATGTACTGATATGTGTGGGAAAGATGGTGGGGGGGGGGGGGGGTCGCCTTCTGTTTGTTTAACCTGATATTCTTTCCAAGACAGTGACCAAGTGAGTTTCTGAACATTCTGCTGTCTACAGCCAAGATGACCCAAATTTTAATTCATTTTCGAGAAACTCGACGCATGACCTTGGACGTAGCTACACATACCCAGAAAGAAAAAAAGAACGCACATACATACACATTCACACGCACCACGCACACACACACACACACAACATAAAACACGTTTAGTGTGTCCAATCTCCATATGAAAAGGAAAACAGCGGATTTGACATTTTCGCTTTATCTGTAAGCTCTTTCCCAAAACAAAGCAACAACAACACACACAAAAAAATCCTGGTTCAATATCTTAAAGAATTGACATTCTGCTCAATAAAAAAAAAAAAAATATGACCCAGACGTCTTGCATCTTATATTCCGGGCGCCATGTCACATTGTGTGGAGAAAAAAAAATTGGGCTGCAATTTAGTTTCTTCAATAGTTCTGATTCATGAATGAAACAAGAAACAATTAGAGTCACCCACTCACTGGGTATGCATACACATAACATAGACAATGAAATTTCCCCCTTCGCCAATGAAGCCACTGTAACACAGACTCTTGCTGAATTTCGCTACTTTTCTAGTACTGCAGTAGCATACTAATGAATATTTCACATAGATCACACATCAGGAAACACAACATGGACACGTAAGAGTCGTAGAGTATCCTAATCATTTTATTTAATCATTTCTGTGGCCAGCGGAATGGGTGTACACAGCCCTCCCTGCTGCAGACTTCCAGAATATCACAGTGAGATATTATGGCAGTGAACCATGTTTTCCTGCTGATAGATCTTACCCGGGATTAGCTTGAGTAAGAAGTTAGAATGCGCAAGCAACGAAGTAATATTATGCTCTGAGGGTGGTCCTGATTACTGCCATAGAACGTGCGAACGACCTGTGTAATATAAGTGTCCACATCGCCCTTGTCAATCACTAATTAACTACCTGTCTGCTACCACGTAAACAACAAGTGTTGTGACATCTATTCTCTCTTTAGACCTAAGAACATTGTGCCGTTCATACAAAAATATCTCAAACACTGATCGGCTGTACCCGTCCAGCTTTCAACTGCCTAATTTTAAAACAACAACGAGAAGAACAAATAAAAAAAACTATAACAACAACACTGAAAGATTTGAGGTTGCGGCAGTTTTTGGTATGAAGTTAACATTTTTCTCCCGGTTTGTTGGCTGGATGAAGATTCTTAGAAAATGAAAACTGGTTTTGATTTCATTCCTTTAGAATGTTTTTTGTTTCTTTGTTTGTTTGTTTTGTTTTGTTTTGTTTTCGTTTGTTTGTTGGATTGTTTTGGCGCTTCTAACTTGTGGCTTTGCAAATCATAACTTTTTTTTTGTTGTTGCCATATTTAAATTTTTGCCCTCTGAATAAATAATTGAAAGTCGTTTTCACCAAACACTTTTGCCAGAGTTGGGCTTTTTATGAAATACAATGTTATAATTATAAAAACAATTGTTGACGGTTCTGCCCTTTTCTGAAGATCGAAGAAAAATACCACAACCACTCTTCTTTTTTTTTTTTTTTCAATTTGGAAAATTGAAACACTTAAGAAGTTTTGTTTGTGTGTTGCCAAGTTCAAGGCCAAACATACATCAAATTTCATAGGAGAGAATAGAGAGTATAAAAAGGACAAACTTGGGTCACCTTGACAGTAGACAAGACACTGTTCAAGAACTCAGCCGGCAATTGTCTTGTAAAGAATGTCAGGTTAAAAAAGTAGAAGACGTTTTGTACTGACCATCGTCCCACCTCCTCCCTCCAAGACACACCATTCACACTCGTCCGATTTGGCACCTTTTGGTGGGCAGTTGAAACCAGTCCATCTGGATATACTTCTCGGATGTTGGTGTTGGCAAAACATTCTGTGTTTAGACAGATAGCGTTTAACACTTTCACCGATTACAGCTTTGGGTCAGAAGTACAGGCAGGCTCGGACAAAACACCAAGAAGAACTTGCCCAGGTGTTGACAAAACATTGTGCGTTTGGACAGATTCCGTTTGAGACTTTTCACTGATTTTCACTGATTCGTTGGGACAGAAATAGACATGGGACCTGACAAAACACAAAGAGGAATCTGCCTGGGTGTTGACAAAACATCCCGCTTGTGGACGGACGCCTTATAAGGCGGGTATCACACTAAGCCCGGAACGTCACAGCCAGTTGCTGCCAGCACTGCCGAGAAACAGTGTCAGAAGCTGGCTGTGTCTGACCCGGCTCAGTATAACAAGTTCTTCCAGGGTTTACTCAGAAAATATAGGAAAATATAGTGTGTAGTTCTTGTCTGCCAGCAGCTTCCTGGCACAGTATGAAACCCTCCTAAGACGCCCACTTATAAGCTTGAGAGAGAAATAAACATAGATGCAAAAGCAAAACCATAGAACGAGATTATTTCATAATAGAATAATACAAAAATACTCCAGTAGCTGAATATGCGGCAGTCTCACAAACAGGGAATCCAGGCTATTACAAGGAGGAGAAGTGTGTAATTATTCTACAGTACAATATGACAACCCACTTTTAGTAACATTAGTGATTTTGTTCACTTTTTCCCGTAAGCGACTTCCGTTTACATTGTTATTATTTGCAATGTATTAATCATCCGTTTTTGTTTTACGGTATTATTAATGTTCTTTGTCTCACTGCTTCCTCCTTTGCATCGTTTCTCTCTCTCTCTCTCTCTCTCTCTCTCTCTCCCTCCCTCTCTCTCCCCCTTCTCTCTCTCTCTCCCTCTCCTCTCTTTTTCTCTTTCTCTATATCTGTCTTCTGTCTCTTTCTCTCTATCTCTGTCTGTCTGCCTGTCTTTGTCTCCTCTCTCTCTTTCTCTGTATCTCTCTCTGTCTCTCTCTCTCTCTGTCTGCGTGTCAGTTTGTATGCCTTTCTGTCTCCCTTCTCTTTTTTTTTTCTCTCTCTCTCTCTCTGTCTCTCTGTACTCCTTCCTAATGCGTAGATGTTCTTCCCTTCCCTATTCTTGCACCATTGACATATATTCCACATCATTAACCACAGACACCCCTGTAGTCAAAACAAGAACGTAAATTAAAAATAATTTATTTTTTTTTTAAAAGTCAGACGTACGAGCAATTATAAGCTGTACCCTAGCCAGTCCAAACCTTCTGCAGGAAGTAGGTGATGAGCCAGCAAACAGGTGTCAACTTACTGAAATATTAACATTTCTTGCAATCAAATTATCCCTTGCGGTGACACCTCTGTCTCAACATACCCGAGTCCCTTGGCCAGCCAGGCACATACTTTTTGTCGTCTTGGACAAATTATTCTTGTGTCTTCAAGACAGAAATTTATTTTCTCAACTTTCCTATTTCTGTTTTCCCCCTATTCCTCAGTTGTAACTCGAACGTGTTTTTCCATCGCTGTTGTTGTAGCTTTGTTTTTGCTTCAAATATTGTCTTTGTTTAAAAATATTATAGTATTTGAGCTATTTGCAGAATAACTGACAGGAAAGATTGATCAATGAAGTCTCGTGGTCTTTGTTCAGTCCATCTCATTCTTTTCCATGTACGTCCAGTTAGGTTTAAAATAGTAAACTGGA
Organism: Onchidella celtica; assembly: GCA_963931925.1. Taxonomy (NCBI): domain Eukaryota; kingdom Metazoa; phylum Mollusca; class Gastropoda; order Systellommatophora; family Onchidiidae; genus Onchidella; species Onchidella celtica. The sequence continues at coordinate 31,931,439 of OZ007580.1, read as the reverse complement.
AACATCTCATGCCAATTGAAGGACTTTCTTACTATTGTCACAGGTAGGGATTGCTTGCAATTTAATTGTTTTCGTTTTTATATCTATCTATCTATCTATCTATCTATCTATCTATCTATCTATCTATCTATCTATCTATCTATCTATCTATCTATCTATCTATCTATCTATCTATCTATCTATCTATCTATCTATCTATCTATCTATCTATCTATCTATCTATCTATCTAGCTATCTTTCTATCTATCTATCTATCTATCTATCTATCTATCTATCTATCTATCTATCTATCTATCTATCTATCTATCTATCTATCTATCTATCTATCTATCTATCTGTCTGTCTGTCTGTCTGTCTATTTGTCCGTCTGTCTTTCTGTCTATTTGTCTGTCTATCTACCTATGTGTTTATCGAAGCATTTATTCATTTATCAATCTATCCCTCCAATAAGTAATAAATCTATAATTTCGGCCTTATTTATCTTACGCCCACTGCTCATTCTCCCCTCTGACGCCATGCTCAGAACAATAATTATTCTGTAATTTCCTGGGCAAACCTCAGAAAGTGATAAAAGGGCTGTGCTTTACTTTCTCTAATTATTGATTCTTTTTTTTTCTTCCTGATAATCAACACAATTCAGCAAAGTCTATTTGATCTTTTTTTTTCTTTTGGCAATCTGATGAATTATAAAATAGTAGAAGACAGATAAGCCTTTCATTACAACATCAGCCCCCTTACTCCACCATGATTCTCTTATATGCAATCAGGCCCCACACACCTCTCCCCAACCACCCCGTTCACCTCCATCCTCGGCCAGAAAAAAAAAATAAAGACGTCAGTAAAATTGGATCAAGTGACCAGATCCCGAACCAGCCAGTTAAATTTGTACACGGTTGACAAACTGGCAACCACTGTTGTTGCAAAAGAAGCTCCCTGGCCCTGTGAATGCAGACTGGCTTTGCCAGGAGGCAACTAAATCTGTCGGTGAATGAGAAAGAAAGCCTGGAGACTGTGTGAACATTTGGCCTGTCTGTGGCATCATTGTCCTGGCCTTCTCCTGGAGTCATTCGTCGCTCTCTCAAGTCTGAGAATTTGGTCCTCTTTTCTTCTTGTTATCACTTTCTTTCCCAGCATTTCGCGACTTTAGTTCTTGTTTGTTTCAATTCCACTTTTTGGCACAACTGAGAAATTCGACGTTAAACGTTTGCGGTTTTAGTGTTATGCTAAGGAGTTATAATGAATCGGAATGAAACGGCTTGATAAGTGCCACAACGAATTTTCAACAAGTGTCAAAATGTGCATTTGTTTTACTTCTTCTACATACTAAAAGATCTCCAGGTTTTTTTGTTTTTTCTTCAGAAATTGGATATTGAATAGACAAGAACTAAAGTCGAGATTTCCAGACATCAGCACAATTTAGTTCACTGCCCCTTTTGGACGGGTCAATGCATTAGATCTAAGTTTTGCCTGTTACACTTTTGTATGCAATTCTGATCCATTAAAAAAAAAAACACGCTTTGGGAAATCGGGACAATATATTAGAATAATGGAATATAATAATTCTTACAGTTATTGTTCTTGTTATTGTTAGGCGCCCTCTGTACACTGTCAGATGTAACCCTCCGCCAGACATCTCCATTCTTCTCTGTTTTCCGTCGGTCCTGTCCACTCCTGTCCACATGTCTGCACAATATCATTTCTATATCATCTGTCGGGGAGTCCTCTTGTTCTCCTTCATTTTCAAAGCCTCCATTACATCAGTTACGCTTAAAAATGATCTTCTTGCCTTCTTTTTTCTTACATATTATGTGGAATATAATCATCATCATCATCATCATCATCATCATCATCGTCATCGTCATCATCGTCATCGTCATCGTCATCGTCATCATCATCATCATCACATTCAACGTCATCATCATCATCATCATCATCGTCATCATCATCGTCATCATCATCATCATCATCATCATCGTCATCATCATCGTCATCATTATCATCATCATCATCATCATCATCGTTATCATCATCATCATCATCATCGTCATCATCATCGTCATCATCATTAGCATCGTCATCATCATCATCATCGTCGTCATCATCATCATCATCATCATCATCGTCATCATCATCATCATCATCATCATCATCATCATCGTCATCATCATCACCATCATCATCATCACCATCATCATCGTCTTTATCATCATCAGCATCGTCATCGTCATCATCATCATCATCATCATCATCATCATCATCATCATCATCACCATCGTCATCATCATCATCATCGTCATCATCATCATCATCATCGTCATCATCATCATCATACTATGGAGGTAGGAGGTGAACATGTAAGCACCTAAAACATCGTGATTGTATGACAAAAAATTATGAAACTTGGTGTGCTGCCTCAAAGTCTGAATTTGAATTACGTGGACACATCTATTTGGGACACAATTCAGTCTTTTATATTTTTATATTACTTATTTACGATTGGTTTGAGCTGGGAAAGAGGCAACACATTTTTGTTTGAGTAGAATCTAAAAGTATTAACGGAACTTCGTTTTTCCGTCTCGGTTTGCACATTGTTGGTTGAATGACAACTTTAGACATCACATCTGTGTATTCTCCGAGTCAACGTGCCGACTAGTAATAATAATACATGGAAATATTTTGTACTAAAAAAAAGCTTTTGCAATTTCAATGGATTAAAATGCAGATTTATAATCTACTTAAATGCAAGGTGGGAAAATGATGATGATTTTGCTTGTAGGGTTTGTTGTTTATCTCAATCTTCTAACTTTAAAGTTATCGGGCAGGATTCTGCGTGTCGCTGTCTCGCATGTAATAGAAAATGACCGACGAGCCAGTCAATGTATAAATATAATATTCCCAACACGATGTCGGGCACGCCGTACAATTAATGAAGGCCACCAAATGAAGATCCTTAGGACCTTGAAAGATTTCATTAATTTTTATTCTGTCATTATTATAATTGCATTCAAGTTTGCTTTTCTACATTAAAAAAAAATAATAACTAAAAATAAATAAATAAATAAATTTAACGAAAATCGTAATCATATAAGGGAAAGTGCGTATTGAGTCCTTGAGGAGTGAAGATGTTTTCTTAAGATTGAATTACATTGACAAACAAAGCATAACAACAACAACGAAAAAAAAGTATTTTCCATGAAAGTATAAGATTGCTCACAGCGTACGCAGACAACAAATATTTACTCAATGCCAGTCTTCACCATATATTAATCATTTTTCAGAATTTTGGTTTCTTAAGTTACCGATGGGAATGACATCGAGGATCCGCACATTTGGAGTAATGGAGACTAAACAATACAAAGAAAGAAAATCCAGAGCAATACATTAAAATTACCTTATTTAGCTTTTGGTTTCAGGGAAATAAAGGGGGAAAAACAACTATTATTAGTCTCAAGTTTAAGCAATCAACAATACTTACATGTTGACCAGTTAATATGTGGCACAGAAAAGGAAAAAATATTGTATTTCTTAAATATAAATAGATAAATAAACAAATTAAAATAGCAACAAACGAGACTTCGCTTATGAATGAATAATTATATCCACTAAATAGGTTTTTTGTCACTCTGAACCTTCATTGGACAACGGAAAATGGAAAACTAAAGGAAAAAATTCTTTAAGAAAAAGAAATTCCCTAAATGGCTCCATTTCAACACGACATCATAATTTATCATGGAAGCGCATATTTTACAGTGCTCGACATTGCGAAATTTCATAACAAATTACACAAAACTTTCAACACATTCATGTGACATCTCTCTAATTTCATCATTTACAGCTTGAGATTCTCTTTGAGTGTCTTAGCATTATTAATTTAATTTGTGACTCATCCACGTACGCCAGCCTGGAGTCTGTCATTTTGCACCTGTAGCGCATTTTGATTATTGGCACAAGGAACTGAGGTGTCTGGGATGCTGCTAAAGGGAAGGAAGAGAAAAGGCTGAAGAACTAGGCCAAGGCCAGACTTGCGCGGTGCAAAACTTTATTGGCAGAGTTTGAATTTGAGTTTTAGTTTTACTGTTCCTATGTACGATAACAGCCACGTTGCTCCTTTTGGCGACCTATGAGGGTATTTTATTTATGTTTGGTATCCAGAGCCTCATCAATCTACATTTCACAAATAGAATTAAAGAGTTCTGTATAAAGGCAACCTGGCAGAGATGAAATCCTTCAATCACTCATGGGGAACTCCCGCAAAGATGGCCCAGGACAGACAGGGCTGGAGGTCTTTTGTTGCTGCCCTGAGCACCAGTGGGTGCAACAAGAAATAGTAGTAGTATAAAGTTTATTACATTGGTAAAATTCTCAAAAGTTGTTTTGTATGGATCTGAAAAGAGTTTAGTCCAGAAAGGAGCATAAAATCGAAAGGTGCTTAATCCCAAATTGTAACAGTTTCAGATAAAGTCTTTGCTGACATCCTTGTTTATATAATAATTTAATTATTTTTTTTCCTCCAAGACTATAGCCGTTACAAACGTCTGCTATGATGGCAGGACTCTAGTGGTATCCAAAATAAACAGAATTTATTATTTATCTTTTTATTTAATCATTTACTCATTCTTCCAATTTATTTGTAATGAGTTAGGAGATAGCACTGAGTTTTGTATACTTAGTTGCCACCTCAGGTCGCAGCTGAAATATATTTTTTTTAAATCAGATTTCAAACGGAATAATTAACCAACATTACAAGAGTACTTTGGGGGTGGGGGGGGGGGGAGGAATAAAGATAAAATATGGGTTTATAGTACTTTAATTTGTGTACTCAACAAATCTGACAAGATTACGGTTTTCCAGATACCCTGTTTATTCAAACATTTGCTGAACCCGAAATTTGCAATAAAATCGAATCCACGCCATTGTTATTCTATCCCTTGGGTGGTTTAGGATGACAGGGAAAAAGTCGACGTCGGATATTGTAGCACAAAGCTCATCTTTCTTTCATTCATTCTCAATTTCACCAAGAGAGTGAGAAATTATGTAAATTAAGACTGACCTCTTTCTTCTCAACCTCAGAGTTTCTCAAGCTGTGAAATCCACACATTTGGCCCACGGCGCTTCCACGGTATGAATTAAAGACGTTTATTGACGTGGACAGAGTTGACAGTGTCTTGTTTCAAAAATACCCAGAATCCGGCATAAAAAAATCCCAGATCTTTTTTTTCGAACTCAAAACACAGTGTCACCTACACTTTTGTTACGACTTGTACACAGTGAAATGGCAACCCAAACTTGGGAGTGTATGGGCAATTTTGTGATGTCATTTAGGGGGCTGGGATCATCCAGCATAAGACCCTGTGATCTAAAAACTGAGGAGCCAATGGTCTCGGAGACTTTTTTATGTATTGTTTTTAACAAGAAATATTAACAAACGTATGAAATGCCGATCTAAAAAAAAAAAGAAACTGCACCCAAGATCTCAAGGTAATCTAAGATCTTCGGAAAAATCTCCATGGCCGTCCATGCTGAACATGGAACACCTGGCCCGTCCTCGTGTTGAAGATTTGTGAATTTGTTTTCTTGATCGTACCAATCTGTGCCTGAGACCAAAAGGCTTGTGTCGTTTAACTCTGTCATGTCTAGGCTGGTGGTGCACTGTCAAGTCTGTTTGATCTCGTTTTTAGTGTGAAATGTGGACTATGAAGTTAAGCGAGATCTCGCGGACTGACGCACCGAAACAAATCTGTCTCACTTGTAGGGGCGCACCAAACTGTCTCGTGTCAGTCGGCAGCAAAACAGTCGTCGCCCCTCGAGTCAAAATAAACTCAAAACTTGAGCCTGCGTTACCCGCATCCGTATTTATTTTGGTACAAATCCACTCTTGTCCATCTGTGTAAACAGCTTTTATTTTCTCCCAGCGTCACCTTGAAGGTTTTGCCGTCCGATATGATAATTGTATAACAAAACGTTTGGTCATTTAGTAGGGTTTGAGACACACGAACCAATTATATCAAGTCATGAATTTGAACAGTGGAAAGAAACTCCTTAGTTGGTGCAAGACAGATGACGATCTTCAGAGGAAGAGCAGATTCTTTCATTACGTGTTTCTGCCTTTAACTTCCTAACAGCTTCTAGAACCCCCGGCTACACCGAGTTCTTGACTCTCGCTGTTCGTCACCCACTTTTGTCGTGTGGAGATATTTCTTTGAACTGGTGCCATTTGTTTGTGTGCGTGTGCATGTGTCTTATCCATCCGGCCAATATTGCCACTTGTTGTGTGGTCTAATTTTAGGCTATATGAATTTAGTTTTTCCCTATCTTCTCAAAACAATGGAATTCTGACTTATACGTTTTGCGAGTTTCACCGTCGATATGCGATTTTTTTTTCTGTTTTTATAATTCATACAACTCATATGTTTCCATAATCCAGTACGCTTGGAGCTGTCCTTGTAATTATTTACCTGTAAACCTACAGGCAAATTTGCACCCGGCAATTTTGCAATTTTTTATGCTTTAATAAGAAAGTGGCTTCTCCTCCTGTGTTTTCCTTTAACATCAAAGTGAGTCTTAATTGATCTGCGTATACCGCAAATAGCAACAAATTCTCCAGCTAAAAACCTATTCCACCGATTCGGAAAAAGAGAATTTTTAACACTTTTCTTTTCTGACCTTCAAATGATATTTTGTGAGTAGATCTGATGACATCGAACTTGAGGTGAAAGACTAAATTCCCGAGAACCTCCCCCGCCCCCCCCCCTCCCACCTCCCCCATTACAAAAAATTCCTAAGTTAATTGAGATTTGTGTCTAATAATGTGAAAGATAAGCCATTTTTCTGCATTCAGATCAAATATTTTGTTTGAAATCGTCTTAAAACTATTTGATTTTGATTTTGAGGTATGAAAAGTTCACCTGTAGCCCAGTTTTGTCTGATCCACCCATATTTTACCAGGCGAGTTTTCAGAGTAATCATTTGGCACCACTGTTCGTTAATAATGTTCATTATTTTCAAAAAAATATATTTCCCATTACTATTTACAGTGTGCGGAAGGCTGAAGAATGCCCAAATGTGTACGTTTGCGAAAAGTTGGGTGTTTTTACGAAACATGTAGTGTGTTTGTTATCTCTATGAATGTTTACCCATGAAAGGCGTCATCCACAAAGTAAGATAAGATACGAATCACTTGATTATCCCATGGGGGAAGTTCTCTTTCACTTGTCGTTTAAGAGCACATACATATATGGCGCACACCACACCTTATGAGTCATTACATAAACATATAACTCAATTAGCTTATAGCAGGCGTAATACATAAAGTAATATGGTAAGATACATTGTACGTAAAGTGTGTACTAGATTTTGGCCATGTACCATCCCAACCCTTCCCTCAATGTACGCCATTTACACCCTTGGCCTCACCGCCCCCCCCCCCCTCTATTCTCTTGCACGAGCGGACAGCCATTAGAATGTTGAATGTTGAATGTCGCTGATAAACTCTTGATGTTTGAAAACAGAATGGCATTTTTGCATGATCTATGGCATTGTTTCATTACAGACATGTTTTATTACATTCTAACAACTTAATTTGCTAGAGAAAATAAGTAGGCTATAACCAAACATTTTGTTTATTACGATAATTGAAAAGCGTACGCACAACTACTGCACTCCTGTCCTATCATTCTGCGATATTCTGTCTATCCTCCTGCTTCTTCCTACCACAATATGGCCGTTGTCGTATCGACGTGCTTTCTCAAAACAAAACGCCCACATACACCCCCTCCCCCCCCCCCCCTATATACAGTTTTCGTATGCTGGAGACAACCCCACCCGATCACTCCCCGCCTCCCCTATGAGTGTAAGTAGTTTGTAAATGGTTTCAAGGACAAACATCGGGCATATTTCTCTTGTAATATGCGACATGGCAGAGAGATAGCGAGTTAGATCCAAGTATAATTGGTTTGTTTGAGAAGTTTAGAGGAAATGCCCTGGCAATGTGATGAGGGAATTTTGTGGGTTTTTTGTTTGTTTTTTTTTTGGGGGGGGGGGGGGGGGGGGATCTTTTGAAATTTTATTGTCTTATGTGTGCCCTCATTTCAAGAACTAGGACACCTCCGACCTTGGTGAAAAGAGGTTTCTGAGTCCGAGGAATTTTTCTTCTGGTTGTTTCTGGAGTCCTCTGGTTTAAATTTCCCTTTTTTTTTAAAAAAAAATTCTGTTCTCAACAGAAGTTTTACAAGATTCATTACAAGAGCTTAGATCTAGTCTGATGTTGAGCTTAAGAAAATGAACAGTTTTTTTATATGTCCGTCTATCTTCTTCATCTTTGTCTTTCAGCTTATTCCCGTCTTTCTACAGGATAATATTTGCTTGCCACTGGAGAATTGAAAAAAAAAGTCGCTTAATATTTTAATGACACGCAAGCACTTGGGTGTATGAATTCATTTTGTTTTCGTTTGGTGGAAATTGAGAGTAGTATCACTCACAAGTGCGTTTTATTCATAATCTTTTTGTTTTGCCTGTCGCATTTTTAACGTTTGTTTAACCGTCTGCCGGGCAATGAAAGGACAGGGCTTCATACTCATCTCAATACAAACTTCGGAGCGTCCAAGCTTCCCTATTGTTTGGCCAGGCGCGCACTTGCTGCCGTGTTGCAAACATGGTTTAGTTTCACGTGTTTCTGTTGACTCTGTGATGATTATACCCTTGTCTGGCATAATTATGTGTGCATTTCCATTCATTCGCCTAGATTAAAACAAAGACAAAAGGGACGCGACTGTGATGTGACTGCACAGCAATAAAGTAGCGGGTGGGCACCTAGCCTTAAGAAGAATGGTTAGCTGTAACCGGTATAGTCCTGACACAAAATTACATTGTTTTTTTGTTTGTTTGTTTTTTGTTATTTGTCTGTATTGTTTTGGTCTTGTCTACACTGTTCTAATATGGCATTGGATAATTGATTTTAGCCTGGTGGCTCACTGTGTCAATTCTGTTTTGTCTCGGTTCTAGCCTGAGAATGTTGACTATGGAATTAAATAGGACTTCCCGCCCTGGCCAGGTGGAAATAAGTCTGTCTCACAGGTTCGTGCGAGCCAAACTGTCTCCAGGTAACTAGCGGAAGACAAGACCTCACGTACTGAGTCAGAACAGACACAGAACAGTCTTGACTCAGTCTGCCACCAGGCTTAAGCTGGCTTTTCATATGTACGGGATCAGAAACGGAAACGTCAAAAATCCAACAAATAGTAAGAAGAAAGAGTTTTCCGTGTACATGGAAAGGGCGTTCCTGTACAAACGAAAACATTCTATTTCCCTATTTAAAGGGGGTTTGACATTTCCGTTTCTGTACACCATGAAAACCCAGCTTTAGCTGTTTTAACGTTTGCGTGCTTTCCTTGTCTTTTCTAACTTTCATTTTTCGCTCACATTCAGAATAATGTTTTATTTCACTTTTTTTCTTGTTTCGTCATCATCTTCTTCATCGACATGTTCAACATCTTGTGCGACATGTGTGCATTTTTCTCCCTCAATGTTCATATGCGTCGTTTTTTTTTCGTTTTTTTTTTTAAATCATCCGAGTCGAGTCTACTGTAATGTCGTCTACTGCTGGAGGCATTTCTCAACATTCTGTCTTTTTGTGTACATTTCTTGCTGTGATTGTTTGCTCATTTCTTATCAGTTCATGTTCCGCATTTGTTTTCTTTTCTTCTTCTCCTTGGTTCGTTCGACTTTGTTTTGTCTGTTTGTTCTTCATTTCAGCGTCTCTTATGATCCGTATATTATTATTGCTTCAACGTTGTATAAATATAAGTGTTCTTCTATTATTTTTAATCATATTTAACAGTAGAGTGTTGTAGAGCAGTTTCTCGAACATGTTGACTCTCTTTATCATTATGTCTTCACTTTCCTTCACTTTTCTCATTTCCTCTTTCCTGTTTTCCCTCTCTCTCTCTCTCCTTTCTCTCTCTCTCTCTCTCTCTCTCTCTCTCTCTCTCTCTCTCTCTCTCTCTCTCTTTCTCTTACCCCGCTCTATCTGTCTGTCTGCCTGTTTTTCTGTCTCTGTCACCCTGCTCTGTCTGTCTATCTGCCTGTCTGTTTCTGTGTGTGTGCGTGCATGTGTGTGTAATCCTACATTTTATCCAAACATTCTTCCTTCTTCCTGTCATCTGACCTGCCGTTAGTTATTGGCATTTTCCAAATAGCCCAGCGTGAGCTCACTAATTCATGTTACAACGCAAAAGTTTTGCCGGAGAGAAAATTATGCTACTTTTGCCTGAAAGCTACGCCTTACTCGGATCAATTCAAAATCGCTTTCTCTTTTTCAAAGATCCGAAACTGACGTCATGTAGAAATGAGCCTGGGACGAGAATTTTAAAAAAAATAAAAAGTTAAGATTTGATGGCATAACTACAAATAAAAATTTCTTTATTTGAAATCTAGATTAGTCGCAATAAGATTATGACCCATTTTGTTTAAATCTAGCTGCTTGCGAGTGCAGGAAGACGACATTTTAAAACTGCATATAATTATAATCTTGGACAAGATTTGTCAAATATCACCATTCGCTCCTTTTCTGTTTTGCCTTTTAAGAAGGCACTTTTCAGTTTCTTCAATTATTTCAATTATTCTTTCCATTCGATTCCATTTCCGTTCCGTTCATCCAATACGGATGATGGGGATTACATGCACGGAAATGATAAAGGGCAATCGTTGATTTCCTAAGCTCAAGACCAGTTTCTTTATGCTATGAATTCCATTGCGCAGACAGTCCTACTTAGGCAGGGTCAACAGGTAGGAACGCTACAGGTAGGTTGCTTGAAGCTGGGTTTCCATGTGTACGGAAACGGAAACGGATACGTTAAAAACCTTCCGGTAGTGAAAGAGGGAGAATGTTTTCATGTGTAAAAACACTCTTTCTTTTTTCTACTTGGTGGATTTTTGACGTTTGCATTGGCGTTTCCGTCTCCGTCCACATGGAAACACAGCTTAAGATTGTAATGTCCACTGGAACTTGATTATAACATTTAAGGAATGACAGTTTTAGTCCGCCCGTCCGTTCCTTGAAATAGTATGGTATCACTTATCATTTATCCTGCTCAATAAGCGAGAGGATTTATTTTATTTTATGTTATATTTCCAAAATTACTAGCTATCGTGCTTCCGCATGGTGCACTTTTTCTATGTGCCAAAGAGGTTGATTGGACGTTACAGATCGAGGAAGTATCGGTGTATCATTTTCTCGCGAGGACTGATGACTATGATAAGGCCTACTAAACTTGTCACCATGTCAGTGAAAACTCTCATTACGAATAATTATATTGGTGATGTTTCATCGCTCACAACGTGTTCCCTGAGTTCATGCACGTTTCTTCCAATAATGACCATACTGAGCATACCTACTAATTATGGAAAATGAGAAAGTAACTATTAACTTTAAGTATCTTGTCAACGTCAAAATTGCGATCCTTTTGGTAGTTTCTGTACGCGTGCATGTGTATCAGTGTGGGTGTCTGTATGTAGAAATAATTCCAAAATTCAATTCATATTTGACAGAGTGCAAAACAATTAGAAATAATACTCAAAGTGCGACAATGCACAATTTGCTCTAGTAGACCATAGCATACAAAAATCCCGGCTCGTTTCTAAATGAAATTTCTTATGCACTCCAGACTGGTTTAGACGATTGTATTCCTCAGGATGACCCTGAATGAAAAGTAAAATGTTGTCATTCTTAAATGTCCACATTTCTTGTAAATACTGGGCGTTTTTTGTTGTTGTTTTTTTTGTTAAGATATTTTGTTATAAGCAGCACGCCCATGTTTCGGTCTCCTAATAATTTCACTGTTTCTTCTCAATATGGTGTTTGCATTCAAACTTTGTCCTTTTCGTTGTGTAGACGAATCAAATGTTTAGGCCTGTAAAATGAAAACACAGTTTAGACAAAAATGTACCATAATTTATTTGAAATGACACTATTGGCAATTAAAATCTATATATTAAACGTGCATGCAAAAAAAATACAACAACAGATTTTTCCCCTGGGGGTGCGTAACGGAAAAACAAGTAACAGATTTGGTTCCACAGCCTACAGCGTACATTCGCTGCGTATCAATAACTCGTCTATTGTGAAAGTGACGCAAATGAGAATGGGGTATATCTATAAAATTGCAATATAACTATGTAAGAAAATGGATAATTTGCTAAATTAGACCAAAATCGTACAATGAGCCTCAGACTAACTGCCTGTGGAACAGAAATTGCTGTCCGTGACACTGATTTACATAGATAACCATAGCATAATGTCTTAATGATATACGTATCATAGCGTGACGGTACCGTCAAACCAGGAATTACTACATTGATGGATTGAACACTTTACTAAAATAGATTGGCCACAAGAAATTTGCCACATTACTTCTTTCTATTCTGAGATGGGATATTGTTTTAAAATGCGTTCAGAAACTGCAGTGTCGCCAAACAGGAACAAAGCTTATTGTGTTTTAAATTATACAAAATTACATTCTATCTATCTATCTATCTATCTATCTATCTATCTATCTATCTATCTATCTATCTATCTATCTATCTATCTATCTATCTATCTATCTATCTATCTATCTATCTATCTATCTATCTATCTATCTATCTATCTATCTATCTATCTATCTATCTATCTATCTATCTATCTATCTATCTATCTATCTTATCTATCTATGGGTGTATGGGTGTATGTGTGTATTTTAAGTGCATACCCAGGTAAAGATTAATGATTTCCATAATAATTTCAAAATTATGTGAATATTCGTCTCTTTATACTGGAGAGCAATGGTCACATGGCCTTCCGTGGTAACAGCCCAGTTTAATATCACTTATTATTACCATTAAAACATTAGTCTTTTTTGTTAGTTTATCTCTTATCTCATCTTATTTTGGGCCGTTTGATTTTGTAGCAATTTTTTTTCTTATTTTCATCATCCTTCCCCTGCTTGGTACCATATCTAGAATATCGTGATGTCACCATTCAACTAGTTGGCCAGTTAAAATTGACCAGCCTGTCCCAGGCCTGAGCTGTAGCCATTTTAGGAAACAGTTCGATTGTTGAATCGGATGTTTTATTGTTCTTTTTTAACATAATTATTCCTCTTTCTAGAAAAATGTATTTCAGACTGAAAACTGCTTGTTTTTCGATCATTTTTATGGCATTTTGCCTTTCCCCTCTTCTGCCACTCTAAACCTTGCTGTAATACTTGAAAGTAAGCTTCCAGTAATAACTACATTACAAAATATTACATCCGTCCTACCGTGAACACTACTTAGAATTTGATGGAGTAATTGCAGAATTGAAATGATTCTGCAGGGATTTTGGTACAGAAAAATGATGCATTTCAATAGCCTCTTGTTCTGAATGGCGCGAGGCAAGACGACGTCTTAATTGCCCAGTAAAGCATTTTGTATTGCAGGTTGAAAGACAGAATTGGCCATCTTTATACCAGTATTAAAAAATTGTCGACAGCCTGAAGGGAGGGTGTTTACGTGTGTGTGTGTCCAACTCCAGATTGTGTTTCGGCATCGGTAGAAACTGTCAGAGACTGTGCTCGATGCCTGTTTCCCTTTCTTCCCTCTTCTTTTCGATGGTGCCAAGGTGTTGTTAGTACTTCACTGTTATCTGACAGCCAATAATTATAATTATAGCATTTTTATAATAGCTGACTCTGCCTGTCTTTACCTGGTTTATCTTTTGTCATTGTAAATGCGTTAATTTTTCGTTACCTCCTTGCCTTGCTGACTGCTCGCGTGAGAGACTGGGTAGACGGAGAATGAGAGAAGGTAGAGAAAGGGGAGAGCGAGGGTTGGTGTTGAAGCCACACGTACAGAAGACTAAGTAATGGTGAATGTTAATATATAATATGTATTCGATGCTATATCCCTGGCCCGTAGGGGTCACGAGGCGGAGTAGCCCGCAAGACCCCACCAGGGAGGTGCCATTGCTATCAAATATTTCCTCGCCACCATCTTTTAACCCTAACTAATAAAAACCGAATACCGCAATAGGGCCTTTACTGCGGTGACAGTGTTACCGCTATATCTTACACCCGAGTCGGACTGAATAATTGAATTATCTCCTTGCATGCATTAGGACTGCTGCTAGTCATTAGCTTTCTTGTACTGATCTGCGTTTCTATTCTCCCTCCCATGGTTGTCTGTTTGGATCTTTCTTTCTATCTGTTATCTTAAAGGCTCTTGTATGTTCTGTGAAAGTGGAATTCCTTCATGGGATAATGAAGTGATTTTTATTATTATTTTATCTTATCTTAGAACTTACATTGTTGAAAAAAAAATGTATATATATCCAAACTGTTTAATGGGCTACTAAAACAGAAAAGAACACGAGTACTTCATTCACAGAATCTCCCTCCCATGTGTCACCCATTCTATTTGTGACTACGTTCATCATTGCTCGTTATTATTTTCCAATGATAAGCGCAGACTTTCGTAGCTCGGGTAAAATGTTTTTGGTTGTTTGCTTTTTTTTTCCGTCCACCAAATTGGAAAATGAGATCTAAACCTCTCTCCTGAGCTTTCTTTTCCTTCAAATAATGCAAGTCGATGATCCATCCTTTGAGAAACAGTTTCTGGCCCTAACTCAATTAACCCGCTGAATCTGACCTGTTTTGTTCTGTATTATGGCTGTCTGAAGCAGAGTTTACTGACCAGGGCGCGCTGACCGATCTAAATATGGTTATAGAAAAAAGTACAAGTTATTGCGGACGAAAATTATTGGTCTGTTTTAGTTCAACGTTCGATTTCATGAGCAAAGGAATCATAGATCTTGATCTTGTGGTTTAAAAGACTCAAATGGGAATTTACAGAGATCTCGTAGTCTTCTAAACACCATACCCCCATCCCCACCCCCCGCCACCCCAGCCCTCACCCCCGCCACAGCCTTTATCTATCTGTACGCTTTCCCGTGCTCAGAGTGCAGGTGTCCTCTCACGCCATTATGTCACAGCATGATAGACAAACGTGGGCGGATCTGACAAAATCGGGCTAAAGGTGAAATTTTATAACTCTTTAAAAAAATCAAATTAAAATATTTCTAAGACGATTTCAAGCAAAAGATTTTAACCGAATGCAGAAAAATGATTTATCTATCATGTTATAAGTAAATCTTAATTTCCACAATTTGTTTTTGTCTTTTCGGAAGAAATTTTCTCAGGAATTTGATTCTTCACTTTAAGCTAGATTTCGTCAGTTCCCCTCATATAATATAGATATATACCACACAAAGATTCCCATTTCGTTAATATGTCTGTCTTTACCCACAAAATCCACAGCCATCTCTGCACATACTAGCCATTTGTGTGTGTGTGTGGTAGTTCCTTTTGGTCTAATGTGGTGCCATGAATAATTCATCCATATTTTGTTATTGTTTTTTTTTCCGAACTTTGTTTTATTCACAGTTTTCAAGTCCAGCCACACACAAGAACTGAGTGCTGGTGCAAAACACTTGAAATGTATTCAGCGTCATAATTATTGTGTACTTTAGCGCGTTGAGTGTTGTTCGCTGTTGCGTATTCGCCAATCGTTTTCCGGTTCAAGTGTTCGAATCTTTGTATGTATGTATGTATCTATCTACCTATCTATCTATCTATCTATCTATCTATCTATCTATCTATCTATCTATCTATCTATCTATCTATCTATCTATCTATCTATCTATCTATCTATCTATCTATCTATCAATCTGTCTGTCTGTCTATCTATTTATCTATCTATCTATCTATCTTTCAAACAATCAGTCTGTCTGTCTATCTACCTGTCTATCTGTCTATCTGTCTGTCTATCTATCTATCTATCTATCTATCTATCTATCTATCTATCTATCTATCTATCTATCTATCTATCTATCTATCTATCTATCTATCTATCTATCTATCTATTTATCTATCTACCTATCTATCTATTTTTCAAACAATCAGTCTGTCTGTCTATCTACCTGACTATCTGTCTATCTGTCTATCTATCTATCTATCTATCTATCTATCTATCTATCTATCTATCTATCTATCTATCTATTTATCTATCTATCTATCTATCTATCTATCTATTTATCAATGTCTGTCTCTCTCTCTCTCTATCTATCTATCTATCTATCTATCTATCTATCTATCTATCTATCTATCTGTCTGCCTGTCTGTCTGTCTGTCTGTCTGTCTGTCTGCCTATCCATCTATCTATCTAGCTAGCTAGCTATCTTCCTGAAAGACCACTAAATATCATCTACGGAGGGCCTACTGTCAACACTTTCACTTTTCTTTCTTATTTCTTTGTCTAAACTCGAGTGGACGGAGAGAGAGAGGCAGGAGAGAAAAAAAGGTTCATTTTGCATCATGTCAATATTGCGCAAGGAAATAATGAAGGTGGAATAAATCCCTTACTGTGCAGACTTCATATCATGTCACGTTTTCCACGAAAATGATGTGATATATAAGAACTTGAGGTAATGTGGAAGCAAACTTTTGCCTGTCCTAAACTACGTAACATTATTAAGGTAGTTGCCTTCTAAAAACTTAGTGAGAGCTGGATCGATATTGTAGTATTAAGCTCGAGAATAACCCTACAATATGCCATTTGACTCTGCCCTAACCTGAGCAACATCATTAGTGTAGTTGCTTAAACAAAAATGTGTGTAAATGGATCGATACCATGGTATTACGATCAGAATGTAGGCAATATCCTCACGACATGTAATGTTTTTTTCTTCTTTTTTTGAAGACTCACCTTTCTTACAGGTCTCAAAACAACAGTAATAAAAATGATGATAATATAATAAAATGCACCGTAATGTTTAATGAGTTTCGTTATTCCGGAATGTGCACTGGGCTTACACAGCTTTTTTTCCCCTTTGATCTCAAAACAATGGCAACTACCTTTGTTCTGAATTTTGGAGACTTAGAAAAAATAAACTATAGTCTTTGAAATATTCGAGTTTTTATCATCATTAGTCTAGTAAAACTAGTTCGAACGCTGTCTCGGGGAATTTCGATCACCCATGTGTAAATTGAAGCGCAGAACGAAATTTCCTGTCATACTTTTTAATTCTACTCGAAGAAAATGCGGTTTTTTGGGGTTTTTTTTCTCCGGCTCAAAATGCCGGAACACTTTCTTCTGTTCAACTCAGTTGTGGCTCAACATCAACCAACTTAGCAAACTTCAAATCTTTTAAAATATGCCCACTACACCTCTAGGTCTTTCTATGCGCAATGATATTTTGCAGGATGTAAGGCTTGACAGTTAAAAAAAAACCTTTGTGATTACAATGGAGGCCTTTCATCCTTCATAACATAATTGTTGAACATTTTTTAAAAACAGAGGTAAATCAAATTGTGAAAGGTTTTTGTTTCTTTGTTTTGTTTCGTATAAATTAACTTTCTTCTTTTCCACTCCACAAGACAAGGGACATGGGCAACCAACAGCTTGCGGACGAGAACCGGCCCGCATGCAAATTGTAGAGCGTTTTCCCAAAACTTCGTGAGTCAAATTTTGCATGAGTTTTGGCCGGCGACGACGTGTCTGCTCCCGTACCTGTAACTGAGCTGCAATGACAGTAAGGCAAATTTCCCAAATAGGATTAAAGAAGTATACGAAATACAAAATACAATACCAGTAGTAACGGCAGAATGTGCAATCAAGGGAGGCAAACATTGCTCAGGTTAACAGGTCGATTTAATACCTGCTCGTGTCACGCGCGACCCTTCTCACACGCAAACGTACCGCAAAGCCTAATCCGTGCGTTTTTACCTGCAAAATATGCTCACGAAAGGATGCAAACATTCGTTTAGAATTTTAACCGTCATCCTTTGAATGAACAACAACAACAACGACAAATATGTGATGAAATAAAACCACAAGAAACAAATTTTCATGTTTTTAATTCATTACTGAATTTCCCCTGCTAATCAAATACTGCTTGCCAGATTTTCCTGTGTTTGCAATGAAAATAACAAATTGCGATGTGGGCTTATCTGCATTAAGTTTTTAAAACGTCCTTTTATGCGTGAATAACAACAATAAATTATCGTAATCGGGCGCTGATCTTCTTTCACTTCAGGGTCTACGTCAACTGAAGATTGCGCAGGGAAACTGTAGGATAGATTAAATTCCCGTGGCATTCATTAATAATTATAGTGTCAATTCCAACGTATACCACTGACAGGAGGCTTGACTGAGTACAAATAGTTTGACTCAGTTACATCACAACACCCCAGATTTCTGAATGACAGTGTTCGGAATAAGACAAAAAGAAGGAATTGCACTAAGATTCCTTAGGAAAAAGAAGCGCGTAATCAGAATAATTTTCCTCTCAAACTCACATTTGACAAGGCCCAAATAATTGGATTCTTCCATTTTCTCTGTGTTTCACCACCTCAAAATTGGAGTTAAAAAAGAGAGCCAATGGGGCAAACTAATCACGTAATAAGAGAGTTTCTTCTTTTGTTTTTCTATGTAAAAGCTGCTTTTTATTCGAATTTTTGAGTTCATTGTTTGTTTGCTTCATTGTATGGAAAGGGATAATAAATTTGAAATCGCAATTTCTATTATAAGAGAATGGGGGATTATGCAGGCACAAATAGCAGGAAGTGTGCAAGAGAACGGGGGAGGGAGTAGAAGAAAACTGTGCAAGATATTAAAGAGGGAAAGAAAATGAGAAATAAGAAATGACGAACAAAATAGATAACTGCACGGTAATGAACGAAGACAAAATGGGCATTAATATAATATACAAGGACAGGAGTAAATTTTATGGTCAGCCCAAATGACAAATGGGGTTTGGAGGGGGGTGGGGGTGGAGGGTGGGGGGGGGGGGTTAAACCAGAGTATGTTGTTCTGAGAAAGTCCAGTCAGGCACCATGTTCGGAGATTTAGGCTATGTGGAACTTGGACCGACTCGCCGCTTGTCAGTTTCCATTTAAGGTTAAGTGTTGCTGACGCGTTGCATTTGTGTCTTAGTTTCCTATACCTATAAACTCCACAATCTTCCAGTGTCTCGCATGTATGCGCATCCAAACTCGTTCGCTTGAATTTTTAAAATTACAACATAACTGCAAACCATGTCGCATGTGGCCACTTAGCCTTAAGCTATTTTACACTCTGCGTCTGGCGGACCCTAGACACTCACTCTCTTCATCGTGACATCCCTCAACCGAATGTAAATGGGGTTAAAACAAGTAGTGGGCAACAGCCTTTTAGAACCAGTGAGCGGGGAATAGTTTTAGAAAAAGTGACAGAGCAATAATTCCTCGCAGCGTAGTTTCAAGCAAAATTGACCCAGTCCAAACTGTTGGTGATATAGGAGAGAAAGTTATGGAGAAAACGACTCTTGTTCTTGCAGAGAAGAAAAATTTAACTTATGTTGGTCAAGTCTCGATGTCATCAACAAACATAATAAATAAGTTTTTTAAAAACTAGAGGAAAAAATACTTTCTCTGGAAGTTTCCAGGAGCAGCAAAGCCAGTCTTCACTCTGAATCCGCCCACCAGCTTTGTAGAAAATAAATATCACCATGGCAGTATTGGCAGAATGGATAAGACACCTGCAGAAAAAAAAAAGCGGTACCGTTTCAAACCCAAAGAAATACCTGGCGACGAAAAAAACGCTGGTGACTCATGCCGAGAGCCATGTCCTCTGTGTGGCCGGAGTTCTAGAAGATGTCAGGCAGTTAAAGGCCGAAATATCTGATGAAAGAATCCAATCGTCCTCTGGAGATCGCCATCTGCCTCGCTCCACCTGAGGAGTTTCTTACCACTGACTAAATTAACCAACATACTAAAATGATTTTTGTTAAACTTGTCTAGAAACGCTGATGGAATAACAATACCAACTTTATTCTGAATCCACCCACTATCTTTGTGCAAAAATGAATTTCAAAAAATTAAAGAAGGAAAAAAATGGTCAGTTTTAACGACACGTGGGCTCCCTCCCCCCCCCCCCCTTTTTCCACCCCAGTAGAAAAAAAAAAAGAAAACAGCTTTGAGATGAAAGATTTTGACCCTTGGAAAGTACATAGATCTCATTTATTTTCTGCTGGATATTCCCATGCGTGTAACTATGGGTTGGAAACTAAACTTCAAAGGTTGGACAAAGCCCAGTTTTGTTGTATGCAGTGAGAACCGAAATTTTTTAAATTGTGCAATAGCCCACTTGCCCTTAAAAATGTCATCCACATGTTCAAATCCATTAGAAATGAACGTTTGGACTAATCTTTCAATTGATTCATAATATCATCACATTTATGACCTCATTCTCATATAAA
>OZ007580.1:31876134-31908634 GCA_963931925.1 Onchidella celtica | reverse complement strand
CCTGGGAGTTCACAATTACTGTTTTTTCAATTAGTGTCTTCTGATTAGAAACTGTAATGTGGTGATCTTCGTTCTTGTTAATTGTATTATAATATCTCACCTCTCCATTTTTTTTTTAAGTTTTGCGATAATGTTAATGTTTTAGCTTATCACTTTTCTTGAAGTCCACTAGTATAGATGAGGTGCCCTAATAATTGTCCGAGTAAACATTGTGTTCCCACCCTTTTATCCCCCCCCCCCCCTCTCTCTGGTCTAGACAATTTTCCATACTAATCTACAGTCTTGCTTCAGAACATGCACACAGGGCACTACGCACCGCATGTCAAATGTCTCCCTGTGCAGTGGGCTTATCAAAGGGAACATTAATAAAAAAAAAAGTAGAGAGAGAGAGAGCTTTTACAACTTTGAAAACAAAAATGGCTGAAGTTTGAATGAAATTTATAGGTCGATACAAAGGCGACCAGGTTAGATCAGTTGGCACTTGGGCACAATTTTTAGATAATTTTTGTGACTGTCATTTAGGCCGTAGTTTTGAGCAGAAAACCAGGCAAAACTGCATTCCAGTAAATATTCCTGGCAATATCTTTTTAGATAATATACAAGGTTTGTACAATATCTGTTATTTTATTGATCTTTTAAAGCTGTCTTGAAATTAAATTTGACTGGCATTTGTGTACATGCACGTCAGCTGTTACTGCTGTTGTAGCAACATGTCATGGGTGTTGGCGTATCAACAATTCTCTCACTTTACGTATATTATTTAAAAAACATATAAATATATGATGGCCATATGGGGATCCCTTTTAATGTCAGTTTTATACAGGCTAAACTGCTACTTGTAAAAGCTTTTAATACAACTATCAGAATCAATTTGATGTCATGGATAAAAACAATAAAACTCAAACTGGTAAAAATGTCCAGACTCGCTTTCCATCTTATTCTTACAACTTGTTGCTATTGTTGTTGTTGTTGTTGTTACTGCCCGTTTTTTCAGAATCCCACAAATTATGAAATTCTTGGTCCTTCAAAAATGCAAAGTGTTAACTAGTTTTGCGTTGTGATCAGATACAACTAGGCCATAAGTTTCTTTCTTGTAAGTTTTGATTTGGATGTGTCGCAGAAGCTGAAAATGGAAAATACTAACTTGTCATTCAGATGTGTGTTGTTGTTAGATTTTTGGTTGTGTTTTTTTCTAAGACTCGGGGAAAGCATTTTCGTGAATTTACATCGTTTCTGTAATTGCGCGGCAAATGCAACATGTGTCTTGTTTTGGTTGGATGTGTCACGTACAATTCTGTCTGAGTCTTATCCCTGAATTCTGAAAGAGACATTGAAGTGACATCTCTCTTTCCCGAAGCCTGGCATTGACCAGGGCCATGTACAAGACACTATTTCTGCCATAACCGTTGGTAAATAGACGGATGTGGAATTCGGAATCCGTGTACATCAATATTGGCAGCCGGTGACGAAGTTGTGTCCACTACCTTACTGTCCAGTTTTATTGCCTGGTTTATTCTGTTAGCATGACCTTTTCATCTGTCCAAGATTTGATTACTGGTAGCGTCGCACCCAGCCAGATGATTGGTGGGCAATTTTAGTGCTTCTTAGAGGTGGCATCAAAACTGTGTATTGCGATATTATCTGGAAAAGGTGGACGATTCCTGTAGCTCGTTTCGATTTCATGTTTATGGCATGGATCGAGCAACGGGTTTACATGGGATACGTGTATGGATGGATGGGTGGATAGATGGATGAATGGATGGACGGACCGATGGATGGATGGATGAATGGATGGACGCATGGATGGGTGGGCGGGTGGATGGGTGGATGGTTGGACAGGTGAATGGATGGATAGATGGACGCACGAGTGGATGGATAAATGCATGGGAGGGTGGATGGATGGATAGGTTGGCAGATCGATGGACCTAGTAAGGGCGTCAGAGAAAACTTAGCCTAAAGGTGTAATAAGGAATCTAGCAAAGGCGAAAGAGAAGAGCAAAACTTAACAAAGGCATGATAGAGAACCTAGCAAAGACGTAATACGGGAGCTATCAAAGGAATATTAGATCTTCAAACGGACTCAGCTGCGGGCTTTTTAGTTTACGCTAAAGCCTTTAACATAGTTTCATATCCATTGATTTCATGTGTCTAGAGTAAAGCAGCGGAAGGAACTGATTACATATTGCTCCTGTCCTTTTAATCTATAAGCGTATCGGCCACATAGCCTTGGTTGGGGGGGGGGGGGGCGAATGATTCCTATACCTTTGAGACTGGAACAGAGAGAGATAAAGAGGAAATGAAAGTGATGATCTCGACCCTGTGTTTTTTTCCGAGAAACATGTCACCGGGAAATGAATAGGTCAGGTAGTCGGGGTCGACAAGTGCTAACACATTTCGTCATGGTGTGGGATGGATTTGGTTGTGGGGATAGATAGATAGATATATAGATAGATAGATAGATAGATAGATAGATAGATAGATAGATAGATAGATAGATAGATAGATAGATAGATAGATAGATAGATAGATAGATAGATAGATAGATAGATAGATAGATAGATAGATAGATAGATAGATAGAAGCAAGAATGGAACCAAATGCTAGGATTAGCATCGGAAGTGGAACGTTATTTTCTAATTTGAATGAAGGAGATAATGTGGGAATTGGAGCGGAAGAAATATGTGACTTTCCCAGGCTGTCCTTGTATCCAGTACGGCTTCTGGCGTGGGTAAACTAGGCATTTGAGACGTAAACTTAATGTGTAAAACCTTCTATCAAGAAACTTCAGGTCACTGAGCTGAGAATTCGTAGAAGGAAAGGGCGAGAAACCTCAAAAATGGCTGCAAAGGGCACCAACATCTGACGTACATATGCAGCCAAATGGACGGGTTAAAAATATTACACGAGATTTACGTGGATACCGTAAACTGTCTGCCCGTCGTTTCGTCCGTCTTTCCGTCCGTCAGTCAGTCAGCCACTCATTCAGTCTATCTATCTGTCAGTCTATCAATCTATCCACCTATCTGCCTATCTGTTTGACTATCTATCTATCTATCTATCTATCTATCTATCTATCTATCTATCTATCTATCTATCTATCTATCTATCTATCTATCTATCTATCTTTCTATCTATCTATCTACTACCTACCTATCTACCTACCTACCTACCTACCTACCTACCTACCTACCTACCTACCTACCTACCTACCTACCTATCTATCTATCTATCTATCTATCTATCTATCTACTACCTACCTATCTACCTACCCACCTACCTATCTATCTATCTATCTATCTATCTATCTATCTATCTATCTATCCATCTATCTATCTATCTATGTATCTGTCTATCTATGTCTGCTGTCCTCCTGCATATCTGTTTAAACCCAATTTTAAAGCAGGATCTAAATCCATTGAGTGGTATTACAGCCTCTGTTATTCTGTAGGTTGGCAGTTCTCACAGAAGCCATTTATCATTAACGTTCTATAAGATTTGATCTCCCAAGAAAAAGAAAATGCGTGAATGCATAAAAGAGAAGAAAAAAAAACACTAGAAGTCAAACACGTTTCAGGTAATAAGATATTTTTTTCTCGAAGTACAAGGTTAAAATTGGGTTAATATTTACTCCCATCCCAGACCTGTGTGGCTATACAGGTTTCTCTAGCTTTGTATCTCCTGGCCATGCGTGTCTGGGGCTTTGTTCATACATTTTGTCACAAAAGCCAGCATGTCTGGCCAGGCTTTGAGAATATCCTTTCAGGAAAAATATTCGCCCATGTTCTGTTTGGCCTTCTTTTGATTACCTAGTGGTCTTGGTCCTGGCCAAGTGACCAATCGATCCTGTGTTTAAATATTGAAAGTTGCCAGATAGAATCAGTCTGGCCGATTAAAGAAGAGCTGGCCAACTTGGCACTGAAAATGTTGAGAGTTCTTCAGTTCCCTGGCAAAGTCTATATTGGCGTGTGTCTTTTCCGAGACAGATTCTTGTCTATTCTCACACTGATGTGTGCATTGGCGTGTAGCAATATGTGTCCTCTTTCTCTGCCAGCGGTGACTTTCCGTGTCTACTTAAATAAACGGTTTCATTCCTTCGTAAACCCGTGAATAATGTCCATAGCTTGAAATAACTTTCCATCTTTATATAGCGTGTGTTCTATTACACTATGTCCAGAGTTTCAGTGTACCAATGTGGCCAGTTATTCAACTTCAATATTTATACACGGAAATGATGAAGTCTTGATATAAATATACTGCTCCTCGGTTATTCCAACTGCCAAAATGAACTCTTATCATTGCAACAAGTGCTGTGATTGAAGATTGAACGAAGTTCGGGAAGACTTTCTTATCTATACCACCATAACGACATTGCAGCATATCTCTCCAGGTAATAGAAAATGTATCACCTTATGCATTTCTGACCAAGGCTCGTAAAAGCTTAAGACCCATACGAACATTAGAAATAGAAATGGCTATTTTCAATCGTTGTGATAGTCTGTGGCTCGTTTAATGAAGTCTGTCTTGCGTTCGCTTTGGCTGAGCATGCTCGGGCTTTCTTTCCTCTATGCAAAGCTGGCGTCTAGGATCTGAACCATTGGCCGCTTACAGTTGCGATTCAATGATGTGCTGAAGGGATTTTGAAAGCTGTTGACATTACTACCGAGTCTTGGAAGGACCTTGCTGATGACTGCACAAAATGGAGAAGCACTTTCCACCAATATCTTAAGACAGAGGAAAAGAAACTTTTGAACGCAGAGCCGAGACATGCGGGGCCGCTGATAAAAACCCTCCAGCCCCAATAGATCAGAGTACTCACATTCTGGTCACTCCCACCTTGGCCAGTTCAGCCACAAGCGACGCTGCAGCAGAGCAGATAGTCAAATCAGTTAGTACGCAAAATTCCATGGTCATCCCCTGACCATCGGGGGCCTATCTCTAAAGGGTATGATAGTGGCAATAACTCAGCCACAAGTGATTGTATTTCAACAAAGTAGACAGTTAAAACAATTAGGATACAAAAATTCATGATCATCCTAAGAGTAACGGAGGCGCCTCTCTTAAGGTTATGATATTGGCAATAACCTGGCAGTAGTGGGGCCAAATGGCTACAGATAATGAACTATACTACACGTATTATGTAATTGTGGACGGTGTAGGTAGGTTTTAGGCTGAAGGAAATACCAAGTTTGATCTTGATCAGTAAGCAAGACGAGTTGAAAATAGGAAGCACTGATTGCGGCGGGGCGGGGGGGGGGGGGAGGGGGGGGTATCACAGAACATCATTCTTTTCTCACCTTCCGTATCTTATTTCCACCCACGTACCGTCCAGTAATTGTGACCAGTGATCATTTCGTTTGGTCTCCACCACCAAGCCTATCATCTTTCTAGCAATTTCAGAGTCCTAGAGAAACTTGACCAGTGGCCACGGGGTATCATAGATAGCCTTCGATGGCCCACAATTTTCTCTATCAATCTCACGATTCCGACCGGAAGCTCCCAAAACGCGCGGCCGTTTCCGGCCCCAGAGCTATGGGTAGATAGTGCTGACCTAATTTCTGAGTTCATTCATGATTTTACTTCCGGATCGATGGATTTCAAACTGAGAAGGAAATACAGTAATGTTGGTTCGATTTATAAATTTCTTACTGATATCTGCGTTTTCCTGAGCTTTGAAAAATCAGGATTGGTTCTCTCTCTCTCTCTCTCTCTCTCTCTCTCTCTCTCTCTCTCTCTCTCTCTCTCTCTCTCCCCCCCCCCCCCTCCCCTCTCTCTCTCTCTCTCTCTAGCTC
Organism: Onchidella celtica; assembly: GCA_963931925.1. NCBI lineage: Eukaryota > Metazoa > Mollusca > Gastropoda > Systellommatophora > Onchidiidae > Onchidella > Onchidella celtica. Next base: position 31,902,845 of record OZ007580.1, on the reverse strand, counting down.
TCTCTTTCTTCCTCTGTCTTTCTCTTCTCTCTGTTTCTTTCTCACACCTCTCTTTCTTTCTCTCCCCCTCTCTTTCCCACTCGTTCTGCCTATCCCTGTCTCTTTCCTCTCTCATTTTCTTTCTTTCTCTCTCTCTTTTTCCTTCTCACTCATTCTTCTATCTATCTATCTATCTATCTATCTATCTATCTATCTATCTATCTATCTATCTATCTATCTATCTATCTATCTATCTATCTATCTATCTATCTATCTATCTATCTATCTATCTATCTATCTATCTATCTATCTATCTATCTATCTCCATGTGTTAAATAGTCCTCTTACGATCCCTATGACAGCCATCTTCATTTCTCTCTCTACCCAGCATCTTTCCCGCTTTCCCCCGTTTTTTTTATATTTTTATTTTCATTCCCTTTTCGTTTTGCCTGACATATCGCTCTGTCAATCTCATTTCCATCTCTCAGCTCATGTAAATTTTCATGTCCCCACCCTGCTTTTCACTGGTCGGTTCTAGTTGCTCAGGCCATTTCAAAGTATTCCAACTCTGTATCAGAGAGACGAGACCAGCGGGGTCAAAGGGCAAGGGGGATGGGTGGTGGTGGTGGGGGGGGGGGGGTGGGGGGATTATGAATATAATATCGTTATCTGTCCCTAAGACTGCAGTAACTCAAAAACTCGAAAAGTCCACTATTCAACTACATTCAAAGCCACATCAAACGATCTTAGTTAAAGATTCTCAGGCCGGAGAATAATTGAAAAGCAAAGTTTCCATAGCTCGTCACAACAAAACAAGTTGTGCTAGAATTAAAACAATTTTTGCTTCTCTTCAAAAGTAACCAAAGCCATTTCTATAGATTTAGAGAACGGTGACGATATTTGGGAAATGAAATAAACGGGTACTTCTATCATCCACACTATCTATTACAAACAACAACTGCAACAAGAAGCTTTTTTGTTATGACTAGGGTCAAATACTGCCGAGGTGATCTTTCGCATGAAAGAATTTGGCCTTAAGAAGTGAAATGTGAGTGTGGATCTTCATGGGTTAAATAAGAACATTCAATTAGGCACCATCGAGATAGCAAATAATTGAACTGCAAACTCGCGAGGGGATTTGAGGGACATGGTACAAAAGAAGGCATATTGAAAAGATAATAATTTCTGCATCAACAACCACGTGGCAAGATTGAGTGCGCATACAGAGAATTTTATTCAGCAACTTTAAGTCCAACTTCTCTCTCTGTCTCTCTCTCTCTCTCTCTCTCTCTCTCTCCCGTCCCCTCTCTCTCTCTCTCTCTCTCTCTCTCTCTCCCTTCCCCTCTCTCTTTCTTTCATTCTTTCTCTCTTTCTCTTTATCTCTTTCTCTCTCTCTTTCTCTTGCACTCTGTATCCGTCACACACTCTCACCACCCCCCCCCCCCATTCCCTTTTGTTTAACACATGACTGAGTAAAAAATCACAGTGATGACTGTAAAGATTATCACCTCGATAGGGCCAGGTCAGAGGTTACCCCGGGTAGCTGGGTGACCTTAGCGAGGACGACCTCACTCATCAATATTTCAGTGAGGTCTGTAGGAGAAAGAGATGCATTTCGGTGATCGCTAGGCGCTAAATACGAGTGTTCTATCCTCCCTTGCCCAGAGGATACGTGATTGAATAAAGTGAACGACAGGATTGTGAATATCATGGTGAGATTTCTCTGTCCACATGGTCAGGTCGCGTTAGGGCTGCGCGCGGTAATTTGGTTACAGTCTGTTCAAATGAAATAAGTGCAAATTACGATGAAGTGATAATTGAATTCCGCAAGTCACCTTAAAGAAACCGCAGGACACATTCTGGCTGTGGGGATGATGTTGTTGATCGTGAAATGTTCTTCTACTCTGATAGTTGAAGTGGTAGAGGTGAAGTGACAGGGTCGTCTTTCTGTTCAGAGAGCCTGAGATTAGATAGATAGACCGCTAGTTAGATAAATAGACATACAGACCGATACATAGACAGATGGATAGATGGATGGATAGACGGGCGGTTGATAGATAGACAGACAGAGAGACAGGCAGACAGATAGATACGTGGATGGATGGATGGATAGCTAACTAGCTGTCTAATTAAATAGATAGGTAGTTATTTATCATGCAGGAAGGCTGATATATCATGCACAGCAAATTTGGAGATGTTATAAACCGAGCGGGAAAAAAATCACTTTATAATGATAGAGTCAGTGGCCAGTGATTACATCGCTGAAGTTGGTCCGTGCGGTGTTTACTAATCAGTTGACTCAGACTTGGCATCGGGAATGCTACGAGTTCTTTTTGGGTGGAAGTTAAAGCCAGGCTCAGTGTCGAGCCACGGATAGATAGATAGATAGACAGACAGACAGACAGACAGACAGACAGACAGACAGACAGACAGACAGACAGAGAGATAGATAGATAGATAGATAGATAGATAGATAGATAGATAGATAGATAGATAGATAGATAGATAGATAGATAGATAGATAGATAGATAGATAGATAGATAGATAGATAGATAGATAATGGCGAAATGTGCAGACAGAAAAAAAAAGGAAGGAAGGAGGAGAAGAGAGTGGTTTCGGAAAACTGAAGAAACAGTGGCAGACCCATAACCCAATTCAAGAGAACTGAAATTCAATATAAGAATTTGATGAACACCAGCTGCTTGCAGTGTCTTAGGCCGGGTTTTCATATGTACGGAAAGGGGAACGGCAATGGAAACGTTAAAAACCCTTCGAGTATTGAAATAAAAAAAAAATTTTCATGTGTAGAAACGTAAAAACACACTTTCTTTTTTACCACTTGACGGATTTTTGACGTTTCCGTTGCCGTTTATTTTTCCGTACACACAAAAACACAGTTTAAAACTTGTATTTTTGCTGGTTCTATTTTGCGGTTCTTCACTTCACTGTTTCTGTTTGTGTCGTAATTTTCTTCCTTTGTTATTTTCGTTTTTCTTCTGTGTTTCTTGTTGGTTCCGTCATGAAGTTTGGATTTTTGGTCCCGACATACGATTTAGGCCTATGTCATTTTGTTGTTGTTGCTGTTCAGTTTTTACTAAGTGTATATCTATAATGATCCCTGAGTTTGCAGCTTTGTAAAATTAACAACACTGATTTATTTTCTTGCAGGGATGAAGTACCCGACGGGGAAATCAAGAAAAAGTCAGTAGGTTCACCAACGAATGACAACGAACTTGACAAGAAAGCAATTGATTCTATAGGTAGCAGTTTCATCAAAAGGCCAGTAGATTCCATAGGGAGTGCTTTCATCAAGAGACCTCTTGATTCTATCGGGAGCTCCTTCATCAAGAAATCTGTTGATCGGATCGGAAGCAGCTTCATCAAAAGGCCTATTGATCCCATCGGTAGTTCGTTCATCAAGAAATCTTTGGATCCAATTGGAAGCAGTTTCATCAAAAGGCCTATAGATTCAATAGGGAGTTCTTTCATCAAGAAATCTTTGGATCGTATCGGAAGCAGCTTCATCAAAAGACCGATAGATTCAATAGGGAGTTCGTTCATCAAGAAGTCCCTGGATCGCATTGGAAGCAGCTTCATCAAAAGACCTCTCGATTCCATTGGAAGCTCCTTCATCAAGAAATCATTGGATCCTATAGGAAGCTCATTCATAAAACGGCCCGTTGATCCTATTGGAAGTGGTTTCATCAAGAGACCACTGGATTCAATTGGAAGTTCATTTATAAAAAGGGCTATCGATCCTATTGGAAGTTCATTCATCAAACGGCCCGTGGATTCAATTGGCAGTGGCTTCATCAAGAGGCCTTTGGATTCTATTGGAAGTTCTTTCATTAAAAAATCAATTGATCCTATCGGTAGCTCTTTCATCAAAAGACCGGTTGATTCCATTGGTAGCGCCTTTATCAAAAGGCCTATTGATTCAATAGGTAGCAGTTTCATTAAAAAGAGCGTAGATCGTATTGGAAGTTCATTTATAAAGCGACCCATTGACTCCATTGGCAGTAGTTTCATTAAAAAAGATTCATTTAACAAACGGCCCATAGATTCCATTGGTAGCTCCTTTATCAAGAGGCCTCTCGATTCTATTGGAAGTAGTTTCATCAAGAAAAGTGTTGATCGCATTGGGAGTTCTTTCATCAAGAGGCCAATTGATTCTATCGGAAGTTCTTTCATAAAGAAAAGTCTCGATCCCATTGGAAGTTCATTCATCAAGAGGCCGATTGATTCCATAGGTAATAGTTTCATCAAAAGAGGGGTAGATCGTATTGGCAGTTCATTTATCAAGAGGCCAATTGATTCAATTGGAAGCGGTTTCATTAAAAAGGGCGTTGATTCCATTGGCAGTTCTTTTATAAAACGTCCTATAGATTCCATAGGAAGCTCTTTCATCAAGAGGCCTTTAGATTCTATTGGTAGTTCTTTCATCAAAAGAGAAGAAGATTCCAAACGGTCTCTTGACTCCATCGGAAGCAGTTTTATCAAACGTTCTGTCAGCGATGAAGACCAGCATATGCATGAAGAAGAAAATGCCTCCCACTCACGGAAGAAAAGAAGTTCTCAGTTCCACATGCTGGACAGGATTCCCCTGAATTACATCATCAACAGCCTCTATCGCAACAGCCGGAATGCTGGCCGGGATTTGACCTACGACGAGATCATGAACCTTCTGGGTGTCCTTGACTCCAGAAACTATGACCCAGCGGATGAAAGCTTCAGGCAACAGCCTGACCTGTCCTCCTCAACCACTCTGGGGGAGCTGGTGTCAAAGTATGACCAGATCGCCTCTGAGCTGGACAAATACCAACATCAAAACGTCGATGAGAAGATGGAAGATCTTCGTTTCGACGATCTTAAAAGATAAACACCTTTTTTTAAAAAAACAATTGTTTTAATGCATTATCTTCACTATGACTGGCCTTACTATGTTTTCTGTCAGGACATTTGAACCAAATTCACAGCAAAAAAAACAGGAGCATTTCGAATGAGAATTTCGTTTCCAAACTCTGAAGCACTTTTCTCGACCACGATGTTCTCAAAGTTTTGATAGGCCGAAATACATAGAAGCCATGGTGTCACTTGTAGTCAAACCTCGTGTTGCCAAGCACTGAAGAATAACTGTCACTACTGATTTACAAGGTTTTCACACTCCTGTGCTTTCAAAATGACAGAATAATATTGCTTAAGAAGTCGTTCGAGTTAAGTCACATTGACAAACCCATACGGAGAAGAACTGTAAGAAAAGATCTGAATATACATCGTTTCATCGTGGTATTTACACTATGTTTGGTAAAATTTGGGAAAGGTCCAGGGAACACACAGGATGCGAAATTTATGAACTGTCACTGAGAGTCTCTGAAACTGGAGATCTGAGGACTTTGTTCTGTTGGTCACCTGTTATAATATATCAACGCAGAATTCTGTGTCCGTCAAAATAATCACACCTTTGTCTAACTGTCACGGCTTGTTTCTCTCTCCTTTTGTTTCAATTGATGATTTGCAATTTTTCCATAATTTTTCTGTTGTGTTTTTCTCCCCTGTGACATTTCAAGTACACGCAAAATGTGTTATTCACATTCGGAGGAATCGTGCGATCTCTAAAACTGTGAAGAGTTCCATATGAGTATTCTCCCCTCCCCCTTTTCCTCCTGTGCTTTTTTTCTGTTTTGTTTAATTTTCTGAGAAAAAATATGTTGTAACTCTACAAATTTAAAGTTGTCCGATGTGTTTCGTGGCCTTCCATAGCAAGATCTACCCAAGTAAACTCAAGAGTTAGTAGTTACTGTGCTAAATAAAAGAAGAAAAATAAGATGGTGTTCTTTTGTAACACTTTTCAGTTTTTAAAGTCATCATTTATTCTGTGAGCCCAGTAAAGGAGATTAGTTAGGACAAAAATTGTTAAGGGCCAGGAGAGTAAAGGAGATTAGTTAGGACAAAAATTGTTAAGGGCCAGGAGAGTAAATGAGATTAGTTAGGACAAAAATTGTTAAGGGCCAGGAGAGTAAAGGAGATTAGTTAGGACAAAAATTGTTAAGGGCCAGGAGAGTAAAGGAGATTAGTTAGGACAAAAATTGTTAAGGGCCAGGAGAGTAAAGGAGATTAGTTAGGACAAAAATTGTTAAGGGCCAGGAGAGTAAAGGAGATTAGCTAGGACAAAAATTGTTAAGGGCCAGGAGAGTAAAGGAGATTAGTTAGGACAAAAATTGTTAAGGGCCAGGAGAGTAAAGGAGATTAGTTAGGACAAAAATTGTTAAGGGCCAGGAGAGTAAAGGAGATTAGTTAGGACAAAAATTGTTAAGGGCCAGGAGAGTAAAGGAGATTAGTTAGGACAAAAATTGTTAAGGGCCAGGAGAGTAAAGGAGATTAGTTAGGACAAAAATTGTTAAGGGCCAGGAGAGTAAAGGAGATTAGTTAGGACAAAAATTGTTAAGGGCCAGGAGAGTAAAGGAGATTAGTTAGGACAAAAATTGTTAAGGGCCAGGAGAGTAAAGGAGATTAGTTAGGACAAAAATTGTTAAGGGCCAGGAGAGTAAAGGAGATTAGTTAGGACAAAAATTGTTAAGGGCCAGGAGAGTAAAGGAGATTAGTTAGGACAAAAATTGTTAAGGGCCAGGAGAGTAAAGGAGATTAGTTAGGACAAAAATTGTTAAGGGCCAGGAGAGTAAAGGAGATTAGTTAGGACAAAAATTGTTAAGGGCCAGGAGAGTAAAGGAGATTAGTTAGGACAAAAATTGTTAAGGGCCAGGAGAGTAAAAGTATGAACAAGAAAGACATCAAAAACTGATATTAAAATGAGGAAGATGACGAAAGACGAGAAGATAAAGGCGAGGAGAGGAAATGAAAAAAGATACAATTGTTAAGAGCAGATTCAACTCATGACAAAGGCAATTCATTTTTTAAGAGATGCCAAAGCCACAGAGTTCAAGAAATGTGAAAGGATGAGGAGGTGACTGAAAGAGGAGACAAGATAAACAAAGGAAATGAACACAAACTGAACGTAGAAAACAGCAACAACGAAAAATGAGGGTGCAGTGGAAAAAGAACAAGAGAATAAGCCAGACTCGTCTCTCCTGAATGATACTGAAACGTGTAAGCACATAAAACTTCGTGAGTACGTAACCAAAAAATGATGAAACTCTGTGTACTGCCTCAGTTTTTGACGATGAATTTACGTGACAGATCCATTTTGGACAAATTTCAGTCTTTTATATTAATGATTTGATTTTTCTTTAGCCGCGAAAGAGAAGACACATTTTTGTTTGGGTAGAATAGAAAAGTGTGAACGGAAGTTTCGTTTTTCGCCTCTCTGTACACATTTTCTCAAGCTTTTCTCATTTTTCAGTTTATTTGCTGCCACATACATTTTCCTCTCAAAATAGAGAAAGTTATTTTTTGCAGTTTTTTTTTTTTTTTTGTTATTGTTGTTGCCTTTTTCTTTCTTGTTTCTGAAGGCGTTGAATGGCAGTTGAGAAATTTGTTCTGTTAGTTTGCAAGACTACGTAAGTTCCTTCCTACATTTTAAGGCACCATTTGACACTTGGCTAGTATTCGATGTTGCAAATACCTTTGTAGTAAAAACCCGTAAGGAAGATACCAATTGTTCTGTTGTTGGATTTGTGTAGTTTTTGAATTATTTGTCCTTCTGTCTATATGTGTGTTAGTGTATGTGTATGCCAGTGAATGAATCGGTGTTTGAGAATGCATTAAGAATAACCTCACTCAGCGTCTGAAAATCTTCATACAAAGACCCATAGATCACTGGGTCATGTCGTTTACGCTACGATTTTGTGGACTTCGGAATATAGGTGAGTGTCAGGGGGTAGAAAAATTAATATTCGACAGGTGAGAGCATGAGAAGGGAAGAATCCTCAGAGGAAGAACTCCCTTGTGTCATGTGTTTCGGCCCTTTAACTTCCTGGCACTCTGGAGGGAGGTGGGGGCACACCAGATAGCAACTTCTAATGCTCCTTCGCTGCTTTCTTTTTGCTTCTGCCTGGATCTGCACCCGCGACCTTCACTGCATCAGCCCTTGTTCCCAATGAACCGGCATTTATCATAGTAAGACCGGAACGCCACAACCAGTAAAATGTACACCTAAGAAATAATGGCAGTAGCTGACTGTGTCTGACCGGGCTAACTATGATAGGGTCTTCCCGGATTTACCAAGGAAATATAGAAAATTATGTTGTGCACTTCTTGTCTGCCGACAGCTGACCGCAGTACTTCGGGCTTGGTATGATATCCCCCTAGGATATTAAGGAATACCAAGAATGAAGCCAGCCTGTCTAGATAGGAGATTCAAAGAAGTTCCAGTCTGAGCCAAAACCGACGCAAAACAGACGACTCAGTGCGCTACTGGTCCAAACAGCTGAAAATGGCGGTGAGAAAAATGATGAAAATAAGATGAAATTGGCGTCCTTACAATATTTTGAATTTTCATATTGCCTACTCCCTTTTTCATCTCCGAACATGTTATGAAACACCGATTACGTGTCATGCCGGAGTTATCACATGAACTGTTTTTTAATGCCTATCCTTTATGTTAATTTTAAACCTAACTTTTAACCATAATCTCAATTAGCCTAGGCCTGCACCAGCCGCGATTTAGATCGCTCGACGAGTTGGGTGGTGACACCACGACAGTCAGTACGAATGAGGCCTCGCGTACTGGCGACTTTGTTGCATCTATCGAAAACTCAATGTGTGACGTCACCATCCAGCTTGTCTGGCGATCAAAATCGACTGGTGCACGCCTAGGCGAATGTTCAATCTGAGTCACTGGCGGAATGATGTTTGGCCTAGTGTGGACCATCGGTCTTTAATCCGCCAGCTTCCAAAGAAAACACTTTGTTTCATGTAACTTGACAACAGACTCGATTGAGCCACAACGGACAACACTGGTCTAAGTCCAGTTTTGACCATTTCGCGGTATGAACACTATGGCGTTCAGAGGGTTTTAATCCATCAAGTGAATAATGGCCCAAGTCCTACAACTCCAATAAGGCAAATTAATTTCGTTTCTTGGAGATGGACAACACAGGTCTAACTCCCAAGCGTTCCATAATTCCCTTAAAGACTATGATTTTTTACTCAGAAAATGTGAATCCCATTACTTTCTACTTTAAGCAAAAAAGAAGTAAAAACTTCTGTCTAATTATTTGATTAGCGGAGAAAGTGTCGCTTCCCTTCAAACTTGATTTTGTCAAGACTAGAAAAGTGGCATTTTGACCAATTCTCTCAGTGGCTCAATTCTTTAATTCTGCATAGATGTGACGACTGTTGACTATATTTATGTGCATGTGGCTATAGGTATCTGCTGTTTCGTCAAGTACACTTCAGTCTGAAATGTACTGTACGAATGGGTGTGAGCTGGCCCGAAGAAAACATCGAAAAGCAATTTGGTTTTTGTCAAGAAAATGATGAAGCATCTTATTGAAGATTTAACATCGCCAACAATAACCATATGTAAACAAATAATGTGGTTGTGATACTGGTGGTTGTGGTGATGATGATGGTCGACCGGATGATTACGGTGATTGTTATAGTGGTGGTGCTGATGGTGGACAGGACGATTACGGTGGTTGCTGTAGTGGTGATGATAGCGGTGGATCGGACGGTGGTTGCTGTTTTAGTGGTGATGATGATGGTGGACCGGATGATTTCGGTGGTGGTGATGGTGATGGTGGACTGATCATTTATGATGGTGATGATGATGGTGCCTAACTGGAAGAGCAGGGGTCAAGCCAATTAACACAACTGTTCCAACTGTTAGGCCAGGGGCCTGTGCTAGGTGTAATGCAGCCTTATCAAGTACACCTTAATACCTTGCAACATACACCTAACACTACATTGCAAGTTTTACAGAGAGCATCAAAATTATAATTATTGCACTCCTAAAAAAGCCTGTCGCTAGAGTAATCTAGTCCAAGTACACATAACAACATTTACAACATACGCCTAACATGTAACACCATACAGCAGGATTTAAAGAAAACACCAACGATCAAAATTATAACACCTGGCAGCTCCTATGTGCGGCTAGGTGAAATCACAAAGTACTGAATAGTAATCTAGGTAGTGGCAGAACCACGCCAAGGCAGATCAGAAAGTTACCAGTGGTTGAAGAGAAGATAAACTGGTGATGAGGTTTGGCCAGCAGTCATGACAGACGAAGGTATCAAAGATGAAAGAAATTTAAGACAGCTGAAATAAGTTTGCACACAAGGCGACATCAGTAATTCTTGTTTGTTTCAACTCCACGTTGTGCACAACTGATGTGCGGCTTAAGTAGTATTATGATAAGGAGTTAGAATAAATCGGAACTGTGAAACAGCTTGATGAGTGTCATAATGCATTTTAAACAAACAAGTGTCAAAGTGTGCATTTGTTACACCTCTTCTACATACTAAAAGATCTCCAGTTTTTCAGAAAATGGAGATAAAACAAACAATAATGTATAGCATTTATATAGCGCATATCCATTTAAAATGCTCTATGCGCTTTACAGAAACAACATGTCAACCACAGAGCAGAATGGAGCTGCCTGCGAGGCGCTCAACACGCTGCACTGCTTCTTTCTCTCTCCCTGTCTCGCTCACTCTCTCTCTCTATCTCAGAGCAAATTGTAACGCAGCCTGTTAGGCGCAGTTCACAACTTACAACAGTTCACACTCACAGCAGTTCACAGCTCACATCAGTTCACAACACACAACTCAAATAATATTTGAATATTAATTTTATTAATAACAATATATATTTAATGATGAATAATAAATTTTGTTGCTGCTGGTGGGGAAGGGGGGATGACATGAATAAATTTTAATCTATTAATTTCAATTTTCAATTTTGCCCGGGCAGCGGCCTTTCGGCCTGCTCTTTACGATTTCCAACTGCCAAGGTATCTTTAACGTGCGCAACGTGCACACGGGCCCTCCGAATTTTTTCGTCCTTATCCGAGAAGACTAGGTACTCGATCCTACCCCTCAATAGGACCGGGGACTTGAAAATATGAGAAAAATCCAATTTCCAACATGCCTGCACTGCCCGGGGACCCTTGGCATGAGAGGCGAGCACCTTGCCTCTAGACCACCTTGTCACCACAATAGGTGACCCCGCGCTGCAGGCACCATTCTTTTCATATAGTGATACATACGACCAGCTTGACAAGTCACAGAGCATACAGTGAAGAGAAAAACAGGGGAAAATAACAATTAGAGAAGAAAGAGTGGGTGTAGGTACAGAGGTGAGGAACGTCAAACTGTCTGACTTGGAGAGAGGAAAATAGAAAAATGAACTGGCAAGGGAAGTTTTTAAAAAATAGATACACTAAAGAGTAAATGAAAGAAGGAGGAAAGAATGAGGAGAATGAAAGGTAAAGGGTACGGAGGGGATGAATAAGGGAACCACATAATAAATAACAATTTAGAAATTCTCATTAGGACTAAACTCTGTGGCCTTGAGGGGAAACCACTCAGGATAAGAACTAAGACCAGGCATGTAGAGTTAGGGAAGATAACAAAAAAAAAAAAAATAATAATAATAATTGCACCCTGTTGATTACGTAAAAAGGCAACTTTAAAAATGTGGGTATTCCATTCCTTGTTGGTGATATTCGATGACCGCTGGACTCCACAGCCTCGGGTCACCCAGTAAATAGACGGGTAGCAACTTCCTGGTCCTTCATAAATCTCCACCCGGACGTCCTCCGTTGCCGATGTCGACAAAAGCGGAGATAAAGAGAGAAGCCAACCTGGTATTAAATTGCCTGAGGTCCCTAGGGCAAAACACCTTGATTGAATTAAGGGGTCAATTTGAAGGGCCGTCAACTCCTTATAAGTCGTTAGGGGACGGGCAAGCGGAAAATTGTAACTGGTGATGAACGGTGAGACAATTTTCCGGAGGGAGACCTAATCTGGTGTTTCCATTGGCCAAAACATCACCAGGCCATGGGAAAAACATCGCAGTTGGAACTGGCGTCCACTGAACTTGGATTTGTCACAGCGCTTTTTTTTTCTTTTTTGGGCCTCTGGTAAAGGAGATTCTTAAAGCCAAGGGAAGAGGCCGTTTAAAAAAAAATTGTTGAAGACAAATTCGCCGAAAAGCTCCCAGACAGGTTTTCTTTTACAAGCTGTGAAAGGAGAGAAGCACATTCGTTCAGACAAAGTTATTCTTGGGATGGATTTGCATGGGTTAAGTTCATCATTGTATCCTTTTTTCATGAAAGAATCGTGTTATTAAAATTTGAGAAAGATTCGGTATTCCCATTAAAAATCCATCATTAATTTTGCTTTTTTGAGGGCCATTAGATTGTACTGACTTTTTTTTTTTTTTTCACCCTGTAAACTGGAACTTGCCCAATCAATATAGACAGTTTAACCCAGTGTTTCTCAATCTTTTTTTACCCAAGCCGCACGTCGATTTTCCAAAAGAAAGTGTGTTCCACCGTGATCGAACAAAGTTAATATACAGCATATACAAACAGATTCTAAAAATATTATTATCCAATATGAACACACTCAAAAGAATTTCGATGTTTTAATCCGAGCTAAAAAACCGAGATATCTCTACAGATACAGGGCACACATAAAAGAAAGGGTGCTTAACCCTGTACAGTTAAGTTAAGATACGGCATGAAGTTAACATTTTTATGAAAAATCCTTGCGCACTATTTAAAGTCCTACACCCCACACTGGGAATCACTGGTTTAACCTTTCAGTCTGTTTTGGAAATCTGTTTGAAAAAAATCTGGGGCACTGTTTATTTTGGTCACCAGACACAAGTTCACTTCGATAATTCCCTTTAAAACAAAAAATCACGTCATTTTTAGATACAATCTTGAATTCGGTTGTTCCTAGGCGGCTGTTCAAATGTCAGGGAAACTGGGCCGTGATTTGTCCCTCTATCTATATTGAAAATCTTTGTTTCTCGGGCGCTTCGGCCTGGCCCTGTTAGCCTCACGTTCCTCTGTCTATCCATGGCTGATACGTAATAGAGTATCTGTACGTGCCTTTTAGTTTTGATAGCGTCGGGTATCTGCCATATTGTTGTATGTGCATTTTAGCCTTTTTGAGAAAATGGGGATTGAAGTTTGGTCGGCAAACGCGCTAAAACGCATAAAACATTACGTCACAAACAGATATCTCGAAAAGATTTTAACTGATTGGAGTGACACTTATACATAATGAAATTAGGAGTGAGAGAACCACTTTTCAAGACAAAACCTCAAAGTCGGTAAAATGTCGCAAGCAACAATGTGGCAAATACCCATCGAAACGATGTGTGTGTCGTGTGTGTGTGTCCGAGGTGGGTGGTTGGGTAGGGGGGATCTGAATGTGCAATAGAAATGATGATTATAGGACCATCTCCTTTGCTCCAATAAATTAATATGCTGCTAACTTAATAGACTAACAAATGATGACTGTAGAAACCGAGCACTTTAGTATATGCTATCCTAATAGTATTGGCAATTCTATAATTCTCATCTTCCAATTTCGACCCTATCTCTACAGATACAGGGCATTATTAAAGAAAGGGTGCTTAACCCAAATAATATATATATATAATATAATTATAATATATAATAAATATATAAATCTGGGTGAAAATGATGACATCAGAGGAACGAGATAATAAGAGACTGGCGCTTCAGCTTTGAAAGGTGAATGAAAGTCTGCCAGTTGAGGCTAATGATGGGGCAGACAGTTTGAGATTGATGGTGATGTGTTCAGACATTGAGCTGTGTTAGATTGTGAGCGTCGCAGGCAGCATGGGGTTGGGGGGGGGGGTGTTTCAGGAAGGGAGTGAAGCAGGTCATTTTGTTCAGTCAGCATCACAGACACTGGCACATAATTCATTTCTATTACCTTAGGCTAGCTTGCATTATGCAAGTATATTACCATTTATAGATGGGCTTTCAAGTAATATGAGATTAACCGGCCCCCTGCATCCTCACATTTTTCAGGTCTGGCCCTTACTATGAAAAGTTGTCCATCCCTGCTGTACAAGTTCAAATGCTGTGCCAATTCAGGAGAGAATTCAGTTCCTTACGCCATAATACATCAAAGCGGGATGCGGGTACTCTGTCAATACGGCAAGCACTTTTATTATAATTTTGTAAATATAAAGATTAAGATTCAAAATTAAACATGGGTACAGGAATGCAGGACAGAGAGATAAAAGCAGAAAATGCCAGTCGCTATATACTCTGGTGGCTGAGGTGTGGAAGGGGGAGGGGGTGGGGGAGGTGATGAGAAATCAAAAACGAGTTCGATGGAAAGACAGGGGGGAAAAAAAGAAGAGAAAATGCATATTGAATAAATAGAAAACGATAATGGAGAAGAGTTAAAACAATAACAATGAAATGATTAACTTAGAGAAGAACAGATTATGGAAAATGGTGGACAAGAAAAAGGGCAGAAGGAGAGATGATGACAATGACAAAAACCATGATGATGATGACGACAACTGCGGCGGCGACGACGATAATGAGGCCGATGATACTGATGATGTAGATGGTGATGATTTTGATGGTGACGACGACGACGCCAAGCATAATGTGAAAAGCGCAACATGGGAGAGAGCGTAAAACATCGCTAAAATCTAGCTTATGTATTTCATGGTTGGCAGCAAACATGACACTTAACCACCGCACAATCAAACTTCAATATCATAAACAACGACTTCATTTCTTTCCACAACATTTCAAAGGGTTTGTTTTCCTGAATAAACAACACCAATAATTCAACCATTTCAACTGAAGTTTTACAAAAGTTTATTGAAACTTTTTAGTTCTGTCACTGGAATCGTCCTCGCCCTCTGGTTCCCTGTCCCTCTCGTCATCTCCAGGAAGATTTGTTATCTCTCCAGAATTTCATATTCACTGAAAACCAGAACGGAATTTATTATGGTTATTACGAAAAATGGATACAGACTGTGTATACGTAAGAACTATTCATGGTATAATATTAGCCGATACATGACGTACTTCATCAATGAATGTTTCTATCTCCCTTTAGCCGTGTTTTCATGTGTGCGGAAAAGGAAACGGCGTCGGAAACGTCAAAAATCCATCAAATAGTAAAAACGAAAGTCTTTCCATGCGTGTGTGCCACACTGGCAGACGTGCTTCTGGGCTGCTGTAAAAGCAAGAACTCGCAGTAATGTAGACATATTCTATTTAGATTCTATATATTTCATTTTCAAATCTTTTATTGTTCGACTGTTCAATTTTCCAATGTATTTTCTATAGTTTTTTTTTTAGTTTTTTTCTTGAAAAAGGCCATGTTTTGTCTTCTCTTTTAGTTTGCGTTTCATTGTATCGTTTGGGTATTATTTCCTACGCGAGGCTTTGCTACGTAGAACTTTTTCTTTTTGCCAAATGTTGACTTTGCATACAGCCTTTGCTGCGACCCCACAGTTTTTCTGTGGTTTTTATAACATTTCGACAAGAAAGCTCAGCTTAAGTTGGATTTTGAGAAACACCGTTTTAGCCTATAGATAGATTAATATCAGCATTGACATTCTATGTTTTAAGCCGTATTAGGCATTTATTTGAATCACTTAAAATCCATTTCCTGGAATTTAAACATCATTCTGAGAGCTAACCTTTAATCGCGTTAGTGAAAGGCAATGCAGAAAGCACCCTAGCCTGTTTGACATCGGTTGTTATTTCAAGCCCGTTGCCAACACTTTACTTGTTCCAACCTTATTTTCTAATTTCGTCCACGTTTGCCATCTTATAGTGTCCTCATAGAAATTCAGTATAAGTATACATACAATGTATAGTATACGAGTTTTAGAGATGCATTATGCCAATTCTCTTTCTTTTTAACGGTCTGTCCTCTCTGTTTATTTGATATTTATTCAGTGATTGATGGTGAGATTTTGATAAATTTTGTCGAAAAAAGTTGTTGTTGTTGTTTTTGGGTCCCTCCTGTAAAATCGAACTTGCCTTGGCACTGGCGCACTACTCTTGATATATTCAGCGTCACTGTATGAACAAAGAGAGTAAAATTGGCGATATTAGATCTTATTTCTTCCAACTCCACTTTTTGCACAACTGAGAAATTCTATGTAAAAACATTTGCGGCTTTCAAATTATGATAAGGAGTTGGAATAAATGGGAACTGTGAAACAGCTTTGATAAGTGCCACAACGCTTCAATGCATTTTAAACAAGTGCCAAAGTGTGTATTTGTTATGCCTCTTCTACACATCTCCAGTTTTGTTGTTGTTGTTGTTGTTTTTATTTCAGAAAAATGGAGATAGAACAGACATGAACTAAGGCCACGAATTGTATTTAGCATCTCTCTGGTTTTGACTCAGATATGACCGCGTGAGTTGGTGCCCACTGAAAATTTTTATATCGTCTCCAAGCACCTGATGGTATGTATTCTTTTTTTTTTAATATTATAGTCAGTGATATTATTACATACAAGCATGTCTTTGTAAATAATTAACATACCAATGTGAGAGAGAATTAAAATTGTGTAAAAATTCAGATACTTGACTTGGCTTGGTAGAGAAATTGCATTTCTTCATTTTTTTTTATTTACTTTAACTCACAATGCTATTGGAGTAAACATGGCGGTCTGTATCTCTATTCTGGTGCCACAAACGAAACATGTCAATATGGCTAATACCGCACTGAGTCAAATCTGTTTTACGTTCGTTTTGAGTTAGTCTTAAATAGTCTTTGGCTCAACTAGGGAGACAGACTTGTTTCAGTCTCACTAGTGCCCGCTGTCCTATCAAACTCTGTAGTTCACATCACACACTAAAACCGAGGCAAACAGATACATGTATGACTCAACGAGCTGCTAGCCTAAAGGTTATCATCAGATCAACATTTTACACAAACACAGTGGAGCTGCCGGCATTAATATGTACTGACCAGAATGGTGATTTCAACACTCTCTAGATGTTTGGGTGGAGTGTAACTTGTGTCATCAGTTCGACACTGGATCTGAGGAAAGGACACAGGAAAGAATATTGTTGCTAATCATGTCAATACAAAACTCAATAAAATTCCTTATTGCTGCTGTTTATCAATTAAGTCGATAATGATTTATTGTCATCAATAGCAATAATTAATAGGCCTACATATTAGACAACCCTCTGATATGACATGTATTACGAGTGGAAAACTGAGTCCAATGAAATACAATTTTGTAACTCTCCAAATACTGCAATGATGTTATGACATAGCGTCACAGATTTTTTTTAACTCAGACTTCTCGAATGACGGGTACCAGGGTACCACGTTAAAGAAAATTATTCTCCACCACACACACAAATGCCTTATGGGGGTATCATACTAAGCCCGGAAAGGCAGAGTCGCCCAGCTGCTGGCAGACAAGAAGTGCACACCATAATTTCCTACTTTTGTCTTAGTAAATCCGGGAAGACACTAACATACCAAGTCTGGTCAGACCCAGTCAGCTTAATATGTCATTATTTCTTGGTAAGAAACCCCTCAGGTAGAGCGAGGCAGATGACGATCTCCAGAGGAAGAGTGGATTCTTCCATTAATGTTGATGTTTCGGCCTTTAACTTCCTGATAATATCAGGAAGTTAAAGGCCGAAACATAGATATAATCTTCTAGAACGCCGACCACACAGAGTTCGTGACTCTCATTATTTTGCTGGCAGCAATTGGCTATTGTCACGAGCAGAGTTAGGGTCTTGGGGATGTTACGACTGCACGAGAGGCAGCTAACTCACACTCGGACACAACCACACAAGAAAAGTATTAAATAACTAGAGCGTATATATGTCAGGCTGGTCAGGCCATAGTTTACATAAATATTAATAACAAAACAAAAGACAATAGGGGTATATATTCAAACCAAAAAAACTCTAATTAATAACTTAACCAATGATATTCATGTAACTATGGAGGTACTGCAATCAATAGCAAATAGGTATATTATACGAAACTAGATATCAATTTAAAGTGACAGTTGAGTCGCCACTGGCCAGTCGCCAGGCAAACTCTCCATAAATCATATGGGCTTAAATGTTAGGAGAGCCCAGTACGTTCAAAGCCTACAGAAGCACTCTTCGGCTTGTAGGTAATTTAAGCAGTTGCCAAAAGACTATATTTTATGCACAATCACTATTCAATTCATCAACAATGTGCTATATTATTCCCATCATACTATGGCAATAGATCTATGATACAGGACACTCGTGGTCGAGTGTCAGCTGGGGTTTCCTTAGTCTTCCTATGAGGCTGTAGTTCTCTCTCTATCTCTGATCTTCTATTATGCTTGAACTAATAAGATATATTACCATTGGTCACGCCTACTGGTAGGCGCGAACATCAATATAGCGCAGCGTGGGCTTTCAAAGGTCAGCCCACTCAGACCTTTCTTTCTAGAGCTCAGTCAGTCCGTTAGCAAGGACTTCTAGTCTTCAAAGCACACAGTTCAGGTACTGGTCAACCGGAGGTACTTCACGACACGATGCTTCTGCTCGTCTGTATTCACCAAATCTGAACGTTACACGATGTTTTATACTATCTAACTACCCAGCGTGCTAGTCCGCTGGCCCAATTAGTTCAGCTATCTCATAGGTCGAAACCTCCCACCATTTTAATTGTAGTAATACGTCTGCACTATTCTACCAGCCAGTTAACGTGCAAAAACTTGTCTAGTCATACTTAACAATGTCAACTATCCCCACCTTGTTTCACCCCTACTCCATTACTTATTAATCACGAACATTAAAACCGACAAGCGTGACTCTAAGTTTAACTTTACATTTATTTACTCACCAACTATAATTCGCGAGGGCCGTTCAAGGCCAACAGCCAATTTCTCATGGCCCTGGTAAAACAGCAACAACTCACTCTCTGCGTGAGTTTTAACAACATCTGAATCATGACAGCTATGACCTTCTGGGTTTAGCATGTTACCCCTTTAATGCAAGAATTCGTAACAGGCAAGACACCTTCAATATTCACAAGCATGGACAACCTTGTACGGGCGAGAATAACAGACCATTTCACGGAAACCTGCGCTATCTTTGACTGGGGGACTCCCCTCACTAAGGTGCAGCGTTGTTTATACCCCGTGAGTACAAAACAATCACTGTTTATTGTCCCGATGCCCACCCATGCGCTCTGATTTATTAATCAGTGTCCGATGTACTATTTCTACAATGTTTCCATTGCTCTACTGTGGTTTTACTTTTCATTTATTGCACCTTTTAGACTGTACCTGTTTTTCATCTTGAATTCACGGTAACCAAGCATCTGATTCCCTGTGAGTTTAGATCTAAGTTAAGCCTATCCATGTTTTGCCAGTAAGTTCGTTGGTACAGGTCTATGCCAAATCAGCCTGACAATTATCTTCTTACTGCAGATGTTACTCCATCTCAAAGTGTTTGTGGTGAGGGCCACAAACTATGGCTTCTAATTATGAATAGCGGGAGTTTCATGACACCTGTACAGCATGCTTTATTAAATCATGTGATAGCTGTGCCCTACAGAATAGAATATATCGACCAGTATTACAACATCCTCCTACTAACGGAAATTAGCGAGTCCTCCTATCCGAGATGGATCAGATTTCCGTGAGAGGCCCAGTTCTATGGAAATGACACAAGATTACTTACAATACGTGTACCATCGCCAGTGAAAAAGTCTAGAGCAGATCGCATGACGTGATCTTGACCTTTGGCCAGAGGTTGATCGAACAGCTTGATACCGTTCAGATACCAGGACACGACCATGTCCACCTTGGCAGGGGAAAGCAAGGCGCACTTCATCATCAAGTTGGAATCTGGGTCATGCAGCTCAAGGCCGACCTTGGATGGGTCCAGTGGAGTGTGAAGAACTGAGAACAGTTGTGAAAGAGTCAAGCTGTGTTTTCACATGCACGGAGACGGAAACGGAAACGTCAAAAACCGTTGAAGTAGTGAAACAGAAAGAATATTTTCATGTGTATAGAAACACCGTTATTGAACACATGTAAACATTCTTTCTGTTTACTAGTAGATAAATGAATTTTTGCCGTTTCCGTACTCGTGAAAACCCAGCTTCATTCCCGAATATGGCTTAAAACCTGATCTACTTCAAAGCTATAAAGAACTCTGTCGCGATGTGGGTCATTGCTGTTAATGACGTGCGCAGGAGTTATTCGGAATCACTTGACCGTATGAAATATAGAAAGAGTAATTATCATTGATATTATTATCATTATTATGTTATATTATTACTAACATACAGAATGCATACCACTGTAAAATCCGTCAGCTGGTAATGAAAAGACCTAAATGGTTGGAGAACAGCCGACAACTCAGAATTCAGTAGATGACAATTCTGGGATATAAAAGACTTCAACTGAGTCCCCAGATTATCCTTGCAAACAGCTATGTATTTATTTACATATTTATCTACCTATTTTCTTACTTATCTATGTATTTATTTATTAATTTTATTCACTTTGAATTCCCTTACTTATCTGCTTATTGTGTGCACTGTTAATTTTGTTAATTTAGTTAATTTATCAGTGTGTGTGTATATATGTGTGTGTGCGCGCTATGTATCATACTTTCTGCTTCTGTAACTGTATTGTTATGTATTCAATGATCAAAACAAATTTCCTTGTACAAGGACGAATAAAATTTATCTTATCTTATCTTATCTTATCTTATCTTATGGACATGCCTATATGTTATTTACTTCTATATTGAAATTAGTTTTCTTTTGCATTTATTTATTTATTTAGCTGACTTCAAATCACATTTCAAACTGAGCCAGTAACCCCCCCCCCCCCCAAAATAGCATCATTATTCTTACTATTATCAGTTTGCACATGTCGGGGCTCCGTGAGAGATCAAGGATTCCTTACCCTTCTATGCACCATAGTGTATCATCAGTACACAGACATTTATCACTCGGGTGTAGTATCCACAAGAACTCAGCGCGAGAAAAGTACGTTATTTTTAGTGTTCTCGACAGTATACACAATAAATCAACTAAATAATCATGAAAAACCCCTTAATTATGGCCCTAAGAACAAATTTTCACGAAATCAGAATTTGCCCACGCGCATGAAATAATGGGGGCAGTGTCGAGAGGGTTAAGGTGGTATTTTTGTAATTTTTGTATTTTCTATTTTGTATACTTCTTTAAATCCCATTTGGGAAATTTGCTTAAGTGTCATTGCAGCCCAGTTACAACTGGAACAGACACGTCATCGCCACAGTGCAGCGCCGGTGTTAATACTCTACAACAACTTTTTTTCTTTCTTGGGGGGGGGGGGGGGGCTGTAATCAGATTGCATATTAATTTTACTTATTTGTTTTGTTAGTTTTTTATAGTTTAATCGTCAGGCATTTCCGATGGGCTCAAAAAGGCAGATGAAAATTATGACGTCACCTTTTTTCCAGGCTGTCGTGCTGACACTGACGTCACACCACTCGTCAGGCACAGAGGGGTTGTAGGCTCCGGAAGAGTGACACTTCTCATTGATGATACACACGGTAGGCTGTGGAGTAAACACACGATAGATATCAAAAGTTTTAACGTACACGGATTTCACTCATCCTCTCTCTCTCACTTTCTCTCTTTCTCTTTCTCCCTCTCTCTCCCCCCTCTCTTTCTCCTTCACTCTCTCTTTCTCTCTCTCTCTTTCTCTCTCTCCCTTTCGTGTGAACATGTAAGCAATTAAAACTTCCTGACTATGTGACCGAAAGTAATGAAATTTTGTGTACTCCCTCACTTTTTGCCGATAGACTATGTGGACTCATTCACTTTTGACAAAATTCACTTTTTTATATCATGACCATGTAGTTGCGATATTTGAACCGGATAAAAAGGGACGCAAACGCAATGGAATTACTTCTCTAAAGTTCACTTTTTGGATGTGAAGTTCCCCCCAAAATACTAGTCGCAATGGGATGAGACAGTCTTAACGAAGCGTTCACGCCTCATCGAAGACCCCGCCCACTCTCGTCGACCTCAGCCAGCACCCCGCACACTGTATTTGCGTAGAAAATAAGACACAACACCGGACGATTTCACTTCCGGAGGTTATGTCTATGCCAAGTAATGTGCAAAATCTACTTTGCAATGAGGGTCTCCATAAAACAAAGCACATAAAATGGGAAGGAGAAGGAATGTGAGAGATATTTCCGCCTCTTACTCTAAAAATATACGTACTAGAGCTATCACGAACAATGACTACGGTAATTTAACAAACAATTTTGTCACACTGCCACCACATTTAAAAGACAAAAAGACCCAGAGATTTCCCACAGCGAACAGAGTTATAATTACACCGTACACACTTCTACTGAATTCAATGATAATGGCCGAACAGTGAGCAAAACTCAGCATTTTCTCTATTCGGTTTTGTAAAATGAGCTGTTGTTGGCATCCTCTCTCTCATTACCGCTAGGTGGTGGTGCGAAAGCCGTGAACGCAGAACGGCCCAGGCGTCCCATCTTACCGTATCGAGTAATGTTTGGTTCCACTGACCTTTGGCTGGAGATTCGAATGGACACAGCGCGAGTTATAGATCACTGCACTCTCAGGGTGGACGTAATTGGACTTATCCACGGAAACTTGGAATGTTAGTCTGACTGAAGCTCGACCTAAAATAAATGCAAAGGGTCCATTAGAATTGTAGAGGATGATGGCTCCATAGAGCGAGTTAGGCTAGGCGTACACCTGATACTTGCTGCCCTATGGCAGTCATGTATTGGTGTCATGTTCAAGTTGACTCTGTACTGCCGGATTAAGGCATGGGCCTAATGGGCTGCGGCCCAGGGGCCTCCGCTGGCTGAGGGCCTACAGAGATTAAGTGAAATTACAAATTTTATTGCAGGTCGTTTGTTTTGTTTAATCTTCACAAATAAATTCAATATTTCAAAAACTTATTTTGATTTTGAAAGTATCACAGTATCTCTTCTCGTTCTGTGCACTTGCACCAATCTATGCGGGCCCAATGTCTTGTACAAGTTAAATAAACTGATTTCAAAAATTCGAAATATTGTACCTTTATTAATTATTACTAGTGGCCTCACAGGGTCTGTAGCCCAGACGCATACAAAATCGTAATCTGTTGTAGATCTGTATTTAGGGAGGATCGCTGCCCTTAACATTTCAATCGCAATCCCGGCCCGGTAGACTCTGCAGTGTACGTATCTCCATTCACTAGCCATTTTCTCGAAAACTTACTCTTTAATTTACTTCAAATTTTGCTTTGGCTCATGTTCCACACTAAACATAATGGAAATGAGTTTTGATTTGTTAGCTTGTAGCCTGGTATGATATTTGTTTCTTTGTGCTTTGTCAAAAATAATATATAGACCAAATAACTTTTTCCACAGTGCTGGACTGGGTGAAACACCGAAAAAAATGTATGTTCACCTTGAACGGGTAGACGATTTGTGTATACTTGGCGAGGTAAACATAATTATATAGCGTTCTTGGTTCTTGCTTGTTTCAACTCCACGTTTTGCACAACTGAGAAATTCGACGTTACACGTTTGCGGTTTTAGTTTATGACAAAGAGTTAGATTAAATCGGAACTGTGAAACAGCTTGATAAGTGCTGCAACGTATTTTAAACAAGTGTCAAAGTGTGCATTGAGGTTGATTTTTTTTTTATATATATATACCTCTGCTACACACTAAAAGATCTCCAGATTTTTCAGAAAGTTGAAGTAGAACAAACAAGAACTACCGTTGACCATGAATGAAACAAGAACTACCGTTGACCATGAATGACAACTTACCTTTGTCAAGTCCCACCCATGTAGAATCTACTGGGCAGGACACGCTCGTTTTATCAGCTGCTGTTCCGGGTCTTCGCTGAATTGTGCCCTGGGGATAAAGTAGTTTCCACAAAGCTGATCTGGTCTGACATCATACCCTTCAGAATACTTTTTTAAGAAGGCTTCCCGTTAGGGGGACATGGAGTTTTACATAGAAAGCTACAGCGGAACAGTGAACACAACTCAGTGTTATCTCTTTTTGGCTTTGTAATTACACTGCGGTCCCCTAACAAAAATCCTTTTAGGATTTGAAATAGAACGATACTGGGAATATGCATCAATATGGAGTGGATGGCGAGACTAGATCTATTTGCATGCCTACGGAATAATAAATTAACCAGACTGGAAACACGAGTTTCGGGCTGTGTCGTTTTTTACGGAATTTTCCGAGCGGTGACCGTATAACCAACATGGCCGTCCCTGGGAAAATTCCGATTCTAGTGCTATCTGCAGTAGAAATGTCTTTTTATTTGTCAAGATTGGTTGTACATGTATTAATAATGCATTAACTTGCCTATCCTTTCATTTTATTATCTACATCTGCCTTTTTTTTTATTGTTATAAATGATGACCGTATGGACTTTTAGCGACCGCCGCATTGTAACTATGCTGAAGCGCCGGTCGCAACAGTAAACCTACAATGGCGGACCTTTCGCTGTTTTGTGACGTCACACAATCGGATCAGCCAGTCTGGGTATTTTCTTCCCAGAGTCCTGACAACTAAAATGGCCGATATCAGCAATGGGCCTATAGCGCCTGTCTCCACAAAGTGGATCCTACACCTTTAGCAATGGGATATCTATCTATCTATCTATCTATCTATCTATCTATCTATCTATCTATCTATCTATCTATCTATCTATCTATCTATTTGTCTGTCTGTCTATCTGAGTGTCTGTCTGTCCGTCCGTCCGTTCGTTCGTCCGTGTGTCTGTCTGTCTGTCTGTTCATCTGTCTGTCTCTGTCCGCCTGTCCCTCCCTCCCCCACTTTCTCTCTTTCACTCTCTCTCTCCTTCATACTTCCAGATATATTTTCATGCTTTGCAAACTGTACATGGCTGAGAGGAGACACCACCAGCCAGTCAGCAGATATCTCCGAGGACTGATTTGTAGCTGTTTTCATAACTACTCTTGTTGCAGCTAGAGTATTTTATAGGTAGAATGCGCATATCCACCAACTTGTCTGTCCGGATCCACGCTTCACCATGACGATGGTAGCATTGATTTTGATTCGTTAGCTGATTTGCACTGTGAGCACTTCAGGCGTCGCGAATCAATCGGCGGCGGGCTAAAAAAAAGTTTACTACAGTAAACAATGACACGTGCATTCACGCACATGGGAGACGTTCGGTCAATTCTTTCACTTCCTTTCCTTTATTTACACGGATGGTAGGGAATCTGACCAGCTTGGATCCATCCTTTCCACCCCTGACATAACAGTCAGCTGCAATGCAACCAGCAGGCATTTTAACCGCTTAGACATATCTCGAAGTTACACTCGTCAGCTGACCCACCCGCCATTTTAGGTGTCGGAAGGATAAAACAAAAACACTCTGTGACGCCATTCGCAATGCGCCTATATAAAATTTCTCCACTGTAATTGTTTTCATGAAGCTTGCTCGTGCTACCCTTTAAACCTTTTCTTAATCTCTAAACTTAACTCAAGTAGAAATGTGCTAAATCTATTCTCATTTATTTACTTTTGCAGCGATGTTTCACTGCTAAGCGTTTCAGCAAGCAACTCTATGGCGTGGAGAAACCATACCTACATCATCAAAAGTGTATTTACAAAGCATCTTTGAAGAGTTGGTCACTGCCGTTGGGACGAGGGCTTGCAAGGCTAAACAGGTCATGGTATGGACATCACACATGCCAGGACTGTAGATAGAAACACCAAGGAAGAAAAACAATAATCAGATGCTCTGATCATCATATCGCGACCTCAGTTCTTGTTTGTTTCACGTCCACTTCTTGCACAACTGAGAAATTCGACGCTAAACCTTTGCGGCCTTGATGTTACTAGTTGCCCCGCTGACTCGGGCAATACACAGATGTGATTTCTAAAGTTGACGTTCCATCACCAATGTGTAAACTTACTGAGGCGCAGACTGAAATTTCCTGCCAGACAAAAATAGTTTATTCTAATCGAAGAAAGTACGTCTTTTTTTCTGTCCCAAAATGTCGGAACACTTTCTTCTTTTCAGCTCAGTTGTGGCTCAAAGTCATTGTAAATATTAAAAATACTGCAAAGTTCAAGGTCTTTTGGAATATGCCCATGCACACCTCTAAGCCTTTCTTTGCGTGATATTGTATTTTGTAGAAAACAAGGCTCAGCAGCAGTAAAAAAGCTTTTCGTGATTACATTGGAAGATTACTTTCTTTACAATATGATGTATTTTAACAGTAAGCCAATACTATATAGTAGTCCTTGCAGTAAGCTAAAAATGAGCAGTGAACATAGCTCAGTATTTCTCTATTTGGCTTTGTAATTAAACTGAGGGTCCTTGTCAACAGTCTTTGTTATAAGGAGTTAGAATACATGGGAACTGTGAGGTCGTTGATAAATGCTACAATGCATTTTAAACAACTATCAAGTGTCAGTGTGTGCACTTGTTGTACCCCTTGTACATACTAAAATATTGACCTGATTCATGGATTTACACTACTAAACGCCCCGATTTTACCTATGCATGTTTTTCCCTATGCGGTCGTTTTCATCCTAATCGAAAGGTAAAGAGTAGAGTGAAAGAATTTGTGTGGATTTTGTTTGTTTGTTTGAGGTAATCCAAGAATAATTTACTCTACGCACAGGAAGAGCTATCAAAGGATAACAATTGTGATCAAAATCAGTCGAACGTGTCAAGAATATCAATTCCCTTAATAGGTCACCGATCGAACCTATACCGCAAACGGCAGATAGCCACCTCCGAG
>OZ007580.1:31861134-31873634 GCA_963931925.1 Onchidella celtica | reverse complement strand
GATGGAAGGATGGATGGATGGATGGGTGAGGGCCGAGGGTGGATTTTCATTGATTATTTTATTGAATTTCTTTATTCATTTTAAATAGAAACATAACTAAAGTACGTTTTAGCTCATTCTAAACCCACATCATGGGAAATTACGTATCAAATGATCCATTGCGCACTGCTCTATCAAGTTTTCCACGGTTTCCGTGTAATTCCCACAGCGCTGCATAAGCATTGACGTGTGAACAGAATCTGTGCATTTCTGTCTGGAGTCGTCTATATCTGCTTGAGTATGGTTGGGCATTTGCTCTGGTCCAACATTACTGGCCAGACCTATTTCCTCTACATTTTTTTTTTAACATGGAAGAAAAGAAAGAAAAATATCGTATAGACAGACAGACGGACGGATGGACTGACGGACAGACAGACAGATGGACAGATAAATCGATTTAGATAGGTAGGTAAATATTACGCAAGTCAAGGGCAGAAACCGGTCACAGTCATAATACAATTGTGAATTTATTCCTCTAATAAGGCTTTGAAATATTTAACATCAAAATTTGTGTGTATTCGTTGGGCTGAGTAGGGCTTTTTATTTTGAGGAGGGGGTGGGGTGGGTTGATGAAAGAAAATTTGGAGCATAGGGGGGGGCGATAACCTAAAAAAAGGTTGGAGAACCGCTGGTATAGATGAATAGACAGTTGTGTTGTTTTGCCACTACTGGAATCCTAATGCAATCTAATCAAAATCCAAATAATTGAGCAATTTGGAATAGAGGCCTACATTGCTCGTCTGGCCGGTGCCAGTGACCAGCTTTGCAAGGGCCTGCACCTACTTACGTTCATAGAGATAGACGTCAAATTCGTCTTCAGGAGTTGCTGGCCCCGGTACAGCCTGGCGCTTGGTCGCCGCCCAGTTGCCGCCAAAGAGACCTGGGGGAATTCCTGCCGTCACATCGTTGGCGAATGGAAGCTGGAGAGAGTTGGCGTCACATACGGAATCAAACAAGAGGTATGCAAGTATACTGTTGTTAGGGGGACATAGTGTTTTACATAGTAAGCTACAGCTGTACAGTGAACACAACTGTATTTTCTCTATTTGGCTTTCAAATTACACTGCGGTCCCTTAACCACCCATATGGACAAGTATAGGAAAATACGACACGGTCAGATAACACTTAATTTAAAAGTTTTAGAAAATTTAAAAGTGCCTAGATACTGCAGTGTGTAAGGACCTTCGTCAGAAACGAAAAGAACAGTGCAAGTGTTGACGGAATTCAAATAAATTCAAAAATTCAAAAACAAAACAAAAACATTTGACTTGTTGTGACAGCAAGCTTGTTTTTGTTTTGTTTTGTTTTTGTTTATTGTCTGTCTTTCATTGTAACATTCCTTTATTATTTCCTATTCATGGCTTTGTAACATATAGCCTTGCCACATTCCAGCCAGGCTCAAGCTTAACTGTCGGCTTTCTGTACAATAAACGACTTGGTTAGGCCCAGACCTACGTATATATGAAGGTTTTTTAAACAGTGAGTAATACAACCTAAGCCCAGGCCTAATTGTGACAGTTTTCTATACAAAGAACAACCTAGCCTAAACCTTGGCCTAATTGTGACAGTTTTCTATACAAAGAGTAACACAGGCTAAGCCTAGGCCTAATTGTGACAGCTTTCCATACAAATAACAACCTAGCCTAAACCTTGGCCTAATTGTGACAGTTTTCTATGCAAAGAGTAACACAGGCTAAGCCTAGGCCTAATTGTGACAGTTTTCCATACAAAGAACAACCTAGCCTAAACCTAGGCCTATTTGTGACAGTTTTCTATACAAAGAACAACCTAAGATAAGCCTAGATTTAATTATGACAGTTTTCTGTACACGAACGACCTAGCTAATGCCAGGCCTGATTTTGACGATTTCCCATACAAAAAACAATCTAGCTAAGCCCAGGCTTAATTACTATGCGTGTCTGTACTACCTTACCTATAAGGGCTTAAAGGTCTGTACAGCTTACCTATAAGGGCTAACTATGACCTGAGAGGTTTTATGTATAGAGGAATTG
Organism: Onchidella celtica; assembly: GCA_963931925.1. Classification (NCBI taxonomy): domain Eukaryota; kingdom Metazoa; phylum Mollusca; class Gastropoda; order Systellommatophora; family Onchidiidae; genus Onchidella; species Onchidella celtica. The sequence goes on along the minus strand of OZ007580.1, from coordinate 31,871,583 downwards.
ATTTGCACTTGCAACACACATGACGCTTCGCGAAACCATTGTTAACATGGAGTGAAAAGTAGGCCACGGCGGTAAACATTGCTCGTTTGTACTTTTTCCATTGAGAAAAAGAGTTTACAGACAGTTCTCAACAGTTTCAAGTCTAACTTAAAACATGAACAAATCACAGAAAGTAGATCCGCACATTGTCATGGCCTTTTCCAATTCTTATTACCGCAGTAAAGCTGAGTTTTCATGTCTACGGAGACGGAAACGTCAACGGAAACGTCAAAAATCCATCAAGTAGTCAGTAGAAAGAGTGTTTCCGTTTGTACGTAAATGACGTTTCCGAACACAAGAAAACACAGCTTAACCTAGCTCTTAATTCGGCGGTACTGATTCCTCACATTACATACAGAATTATTCTCTACCAGTACTGACTTCTAGACGATTGTTGTTACCTGTACGTACGTACCCCAGGTATTTTTGGCTAAGGATACGTATTTTAAAGCCTTTTGTGTCACCAGAGCTAGAGATACTCCTAATAACAGTCTTAATGAATTATTCTTTCAGCTTTTCCTTTTGGTTTCCTCCTGTTTTTTGGTTGAAAGGGCAAAGGGCAGGGTTAGGGATTCGTTAAGATGTAGGGTTGAGGATAAGGACTGTGTTAGGGATCGGTACGTATACGTACGCGTCCCTGGCGCAAAATGCTTGGGATACCTACGTACAAGTACCAAGAGCCTTTGTAGACAGTTTGTACATTATACAGGTTTATTTACATCTTTGTCTTTGACAGGTTGATTGCCTGATTTGTCACATACAACAGTGCCACGCGCTGGTCCAGTGTTGCCTGCTGGGGCTGTCGGGTACACAAGGATACAGCATTATGCATAAGGATGGTGGTTGTGGTGGTGATAGTGGTGGTTGTGATGATGAAGGCGGTTCTGTGAGTGGTGGTGCTGGTTGTGGTGGTGGTGGGAGTAGTGGTGGTTGCGGTAGTGGTTGTGATGATGATGGCGGTTCTGGGAGCGGTGGTGCTGGTTGTGGTGGTGGTGGGAGTAGTGGTGGTTCCGGTAGTGGTTGTGATGATGATAATGGTGGTGATGGTGGTGGTGGCGGTGGTTGTGATGGTTAAAGTAGTAGTGGTGGTGGTTGTGATGGTTAAAGTAGTAGTGGTGGTGGTTGTGATGGTTAAAGTAGTAGTGGTGGTGGTGGTGATGGTGATGATTATAGTAGTGCTGGAGTTGGAGGTTCTGATGGTGGTGGTGGAGTTGATGGTAGTGGCTGGATTGGTTAGAGTACTGGCGGTGGTGGTTGTGATGGTTAAAGTGATGGTGGTGGAGTTACGTTGTCACGGTTATAGTAGAGGTGTGGGTAATGGTGGTAATGCTGATAATGGCCATGATGGTGCTGGTGGGTCTGATGATGATACAGGTGATAGTGGTAGTGATGGTAGTGGTGGTGGTAATGGTAGAGGTGATGGTAGTAATGATGGTGGTGGTGATAGGAGTGGTGATAACTATATGGTGTGGAAATATGATGACTTTATGGAAGGTGTCTGTACGGTCATGTCGATGGTGCTCGGGGTGATGGAGATGGTGATGATTCTGATTATGGCAACAGGCTCAGGTCTTTGGACAGACTAGATGGATAAAAAAACAAACAAACAAACAACTGATGATAACAATCACTAAATATTTCGTTCTCGGAAAAGTGGGAAAAGAACAAAACAAGAGATCAAGGTCAGCCTTAGGCTGGTGGTACACTGAGTCAAAACTCTTTTGCCTCGGTTGTAATGTGAGATGTGGAGTATGCCGCACTGGCGACACCGAAACAAATCTGTCTCACTAAAGCTGTGTTTTCACGTGTACGGAAAAAGGAAACGGGAACGTCAAAATTCCATCAAGTAGTAAAAAAAGAAAGTTTGTCTATGTGTACGGAAACGGGGTTTTCGTACACATGAAAATATTTTTTTTTCTTTCACTCCTTGAAGGTTTTTGATGTTTCCGTACACCTGGAAACCCAGCTTAATTTGAGAGCGTGAAAACTGTCTTGAGTCCTCTAACAGAAAAAGATACCTACCGCACTGAGCCAAAACAAGCGCATAACAGATTGACTTGATCCGCTACAACTCTCTAAATACACAAGCCTGAGAACTTCAGTTCCGATAAACTCACATACAACAAAGTGTTCTCACCATCTTTGCAAGTGCACAAATCCTTTCTGGTGCCCTGTGTTGGAGAATTTGACTGTTTTGTTGGGGGGTTGTGGAACAGGCTCTGTTGTTTGGTCAGTCTAGACGGATAAGTAAAGAATGATTTGTGCTTGAACATTCAAACAAATAAAAAGAAGGCAAAAACTGTCAAGATTCGTACTGGCCTGAGAATCTCTTTGTATTTGGTTTTGGCTGGAGTAAATCAGGGGGTATTTGCCACAATCTATTGTTGTAAGCGACATGTTGTCGCTTTTGAGTTTTTGTCATGAAAATCGATCTCTTACCCCAAATTTTATTACGTATAAGAGCCACTCCAATCAGTTAAAACTTTTCGAGATATGTGTTTGTGATGTAACGTTGTATGCGTTTTGGACTTGATTTTACACAACTCTTCCAACTTTCAGTCCGCATTTTCTGGAATAGGTGAAAATGCCCATACAACAATATGGAACATACCTGGTGAAATTACATAATTTTCAATGTGTTATAAGTTGGCATTTCAGTACGAGATGATGAAATATAAAAATGATTTCAAATCAATAATATTATGCCGAACAATCTTTGCTCAGTAATACTGTCTTTATGTGTTTCTATATTGCTTGGAAATAATCGTAGATGATTAACCCTTTAGGCCCCATGTATCACCAGTGATAAACATAAATTTATCGCTCGGCAGCAGTTCCCACAAGCCTCATGGCGACGTTCTTTTTTTTTTTTTTCTTAATTAATACATTGTATAGTAAATCAATCAAATGATCAGGAAAACCTCTTAATCATGCCCCCAAGAACAAATTCTTGCAAATCAGAATGTTCCCAAATACTGATATTTTTCCTTTTTTTTTTTTTTTTTGGCTTTGTAAAATATTTGCATTGTTCATGACTTCCGCGCATTGCTGGCGGTGCAAAATATGTGCACGCTAAACTCACTAGCTATCTCATCTTATTGTATCTGGTATTTTGGCTAATTCTCCTCGATTTGAACAAGATTTTGTTTTAAAAAAACGTCAGCGGCAAACAAAAAAGTGGCGAGGGGGAGAAGGTATCCACAGTAGGTGAAAGTTGCAGTAATATGTGCAGGTCCATCTTGTATCCCTCGTCCAGCTACTTACTTCCAGGAATTACTGAAGTGGATGTTCCGACAAGATCTCTGGCCACGGTAAAATTGTCTGTTCAAAACAAAACAAAAAACAAGAGAGATTTAACACAGTGTAGGAAAGCACGTTATCTACGTGGTAACAACGTTAACATATGGCACAACAGAAAGACAAAAGAGTGTCAAAAATCGCCCCAAGTCGAGCGTACACACTTAATGGATGGCACCATGGTAATAGTTTGGGAAGTTGGTCGTAACGTCCGGTATTTTCCATATTGTTGTATGTGCATTTTTGCCTTGTCGAGAAAATGAGGATTGAAAGTTTAAAGAGTTTTGTAAAATCAGGCTTTTGTTCATTCTGCTTCAAATTCAAAGCTTGCATAAAAATGCCCCCGAAAACCATACCCAAAATGACACTTATACATAATATAATTAGGAGTGAGAGAACCACTTTCATGACCAAACCTCAAATCGGCAAAATGTCACATACAACAATATGGCAAATACCCTCGATATATTAGTCACGTAAAAGTCTTTTGTATTTATCTACATAGCCTTCTACCAAACCAACATTGCAAACCTTGGTATGTTTACTGAGCCCTATGGTACTAGTGACAACTGACAAACAAAACTAAACAACACTTAATTAAAACATACACCACAAAACTCTCAATGAAAGCAATCGTGGACACACAGTATCAGCAGGTCGATAACATGTCCATATTATGGGGACAAAAAGTCCACAAAATTTAGGGACAATTAGTTAAATGGCTTGGACATTTGGAAACCGAAAATTGAAAGTAGAGGAGTGTCATTGAAGTACTATTAGAGCTTAAGTTCTGTATACAATTTTTGCAACACTGATGATAGGAATGATCTCAGTCAATAAGTAATAAAAGTGACGAGAAAAATTCCCATTCTTAAGCTGGATTTTCATGTGTACGGAAACGGAAAAGTCAAAAACCTTTGAAGTAGCGAAATAGAAGGCATGTTTTCATTTGTACTTACAGCCGTTTCCGAACATGTGAAAACACTCTTTCTATAGCTACTTGATGGATTTTTGACGTCTCCGTTGCCGATTCCGTTTACGTACACATGAAAATACAGCTTTAGTGATAGTGTAACCCAGGGATGGCAAGCTTTAGCGCCGAGAACGAAATATTTGAGAAAGTTTCTTAATGCGTCCATCTTACATTGGAGTAAACATGTTTTCAACAATAGAAAGCCGGATGGCATGCAAGTCGGTGAAAGCGTCTCAAGTCTGTGGATTTCGGTAATCTAGTTCAACTCTGGGATAATATAAACTGAAATAAAAGTTTTATAATCATCACACAAACTGGTTACATTTTGAAACTTTAAAAACGGTTTATTATTGTTTCGGTATGTATTGCGATTGCTGCTGTGGGAACTGGTTCTATGATCATCAGGCAAACTGGTTACATTTTGAAATTTCAAAAACTGTTTATAATTGTTTCTGTCTGTGTTGTGATTGTTGTTGCTGTTGCAGCTGGCAGTGTCCGTATGATCTTCCACTGACCTGCAGGTGATCTGACTCCCAGAACCTGTTGTCAAAGTGCCCTTGAAATGCCCGCCCATCACACCACATAAACCACGCCCATTCAGTTCGTTGGCATGGACGCCGGGTAGTGTCAGCTGCATATCTAATACAATGTGATAATTCTGGCGAAACCGAATCTTCTCTCCCCCTGGGAAATTAATCTGCGAAATAAGACGATAATGCCAATCACTGGTACAGCCGCCGTATTGTGAGCAATTGGGGTTTCAAGCTGACACAATGGCAGAAGATAAGATAAGATAAGAATCGCTGTAGTATCCTAAAAGGGAAATTCTTGTTCACAGCGTGTTTAAGACAACTTGGTACACATATTTTAGGCATCATTACATAAAGATATATATCACAGCTCAATAACTTAATAACAGGCATACATGAAGATAAGGAACCTAAGTGAAACGTGACACACATCTAGCTAAAATTTTGTATTTTAACATTATTTTTATATTATATTATAATTATGGCATTATGTATGGACATATTTGAATATTGACATTTACACGCCGTGGCCATCATTGTTGTTCGCTCCCCGCCCTGCCAGTTCACGCCGCGGCGATCACACGTTACCCCCACCTGTATTTTACCTTTCGATACCGGGAGAGCCACCCTTGTTCTCCTTTCGGTATCAATGAAGTAAGTGATGTAGTTGAAAGTTCATCTCCGCCAGTGCTAGTGTCAGCGTGATTCAACCTTTCAAATGCTTTTTCATTTTTTCAAGGTATGTCAAACAGCGACTTAAAAAAAAATATTGCAAAATCGTACATATATGCAGGGAACACCGCGGCCTGGAGCGTCTGGTCTTTTTAAAAACCAAATATCGTGACGTCACCATCCAATACGTTGTTCGATCAAAATCGGCTGGCGTCTTTAATGACGTGTGGGCTAAATGTGTCAAGGAGTGAAGGACGCTGTTGCGCGTGCTTTGGTGAAAGCATTCTGGTCCGTTGTAAACAAAATGATCTTGGTTTCAAGTAAGGTTACGGTTTTGTTTCGTTAATCTCATTCGGAATGTATTTCTATTCTCAGTTTTATCTTCACACTTGCTTTCTTCAATACACAAATTAATTAAGGACAATGAGAGTAAAGATGAATATATGACATCGATAAAGTTAGTTGTAATGTCTCACCACGCCCTCTTTCTGCCCCTGATCCCATCTCAGTGTGGTTCCGCCTGGCAGTCCACCAGTGGGCGTTCTAAATCTCACTCTGGCGTGATCCCTGTGGTACAGTTGTGAAACCCAGGGCAAACATTTGACATGGCAGATAAAATAGACAGTGACAAACACATAGATAGATAGATAGATAGATAGATAGATAGATAGATAGATAGATAGATAGATAGATAGATAGATAGATAGATAGATAGATAGATAGATAGATAGATAGACAGATAGATAGATAGATAGACAGACATATAGACAGACAGATAGATAGATAGATAGATAGATAGATAGATAGATAGATAGATAGATAGATAGATAGATAGATAGATAGATAGATAGATAGATAGATAAATGGACGGACGGACGGACGGACGGACGAACGGACGGACAGAGAGACAGGCAGACAGACAGACAGATATATAGATGGATGGACGGAAAGGCAGACGGACGGACGGACGGACAGACAGACAGACAGACAGACAGACAGACAGACAGATAGATAGATAGATAGATAGATAGATAGATAGATAGATAGATAGATAGATAGATAGATAGATAGATAGATAGATGGACGGACGGACGGACGGACGGACAGAGAGATAGACAGACAAACAGACAGATATATAGATGGATGGACGGAAAGGCAGACGGACGGACGGACAGACAGACAGACAGACAGACAGACAGACAGACAGACAGACAGACAGACAGACAGACAGACAGACAGACAGATAGATAGATAGATAGATAGATAGATAGATAGATAGATAGATAGATAGATAGATAGATAGATAGATAGTATTGAGGGCTATCACCAAGTACATGGAGTATACAATTTCAAAAGTTATACACAGGGAAGAGCATGCTGCAGTGTTAAAGAAAAAAGTTCTTTTATCTTAGCGTAATAGGTCACGGACTACTAACTTGTGGTCGAAAGGAACCAGTAATAAAAACTTACTGGGCATATCTCAGTTTTTGAGTTTGTGAAGCATGCCTGAAATATCCCGGCAGATTTAGGTCGTGACACAGACTGGCTCGCACGACGTCGTTGCCCTTTCTGGCAATGATGCCACACAAACAGGACACTCCATAGATATAGTACACTAGATCGCTGAGCCAGCCAGCGGCCCACGCAACGAATTGAAAACGAGGCCGCCATTACGATAAGCCTGAAGCTCGCCGATGCTGTACAGTCGTGCCAGCCAAGGAGTATAGCAGTAATGTTGCGGGCGTGCGTTGTTTTTTGTTTTCGGGAGAGGGGGGGGGGAGGGGGTTTACCATGTGTGAGTTTGCGAGACAATAATATACAAATCACTGTTCTAAATGCTCTTCAGAAGTTTTTGAGCATTGAAACAACTCATTATGAGACAGCTTTATACTTTCATAGTGCTATGTATATCGACCTTCAAAAAAAAAAAAAAAAATAAATAAATGTTGAAAAAATTATCTACATCTACAATGTTAATCTTCCGGAATTCAATTAAAATACATACCGCATATGCATTCAATGGGCTATACAACCCACCTCGCCCCACCAAAAAACAAAACAAAACGACGCACAGTGATGTTTAAAAAACAATGGTTTGACCAGCTAGCGACTCATGATTTTGATGTCCACAGTCACCCATTCAAAAAAAGCAACATTTCAATAATGGAGAAAGGAATGAGACAGAGAGCCTTATTATCAGTTAATCCAACTGAATATCAGTCAAACGTGAAGAATGTATGGGGACGACACACCCACGGGACACAGTATTTCTTGAAAGAAAGAAGAAGAGGTACAGAAGGAAAGATGGAAATCAGTAAACAGTTTGATGGAAGGAGGAGAGGTAACACATATACATCCTGTTAAAAAAGCAAACTCCACACGCTGTCGTATGTTTCACAGTAAGGATAGTCTACATCTCTTGAGGACGTTAAATGAAACATTCACTTTTGTAACACTAATAACTCGGGTCGCAAGAGAAATTGCAAGTCCACATATAGAGTAATTTTCTATTCAGGTTTAACAAGGAACCAAGAAACAATAAATACATAAAATTGTACTCACCACCGGTGTTCATGTATTCCAAGACGGGGATGAGGAGCAGCACAACAAAAAAACTACCGTCCACTAAACAGTACCAACTTGTTCAGTTTCATCCTCTTGGCTGCTTTGCCTCCAAGGATCATTCTCTGTTGGTGCAATTTGCCAGCCTTAAAGAGTCTCATCCGCAAGTAGTAAGATGCCACACTTTTGATGAGGCTAGTGATGTGGTCCTCCTCTACAATCATCTCGTGGTCATAGAAATGATCCCGCAGAGATGGGAATAGATCAAAATATTTCTCCTTTACATATGTGAGGACGAGGTTTTGAATCTGGACATCAATGAATTTCTTGTGTGGCAAGGTCTGCATGACATCTGGGCTAGGCATCACAACCCTGAATGCTTTTTCTGTTGCCAACAAAAGCTGCACAACGCCGTCGGAAGGGCATACAAGACCGCCTTGATCTCTTCTCCTCAGAAAGGAGAAACGAATATCTTCCGGAGTTTCCGCACATGTCAAGGCAGCCCTGCAATCTGAACATTTTATTTTTGGAATCAGACGTGCGCACACAAATCCTGCTGTGTAGGTCAAGCATGAGTATCTCCACTCATTATCCGGGAGTGTAAAGGTGGACTCAAGCCTGTCAACCGCAGCAGCAAACATGTCATCCTGTGAGAAATCAGGCAGGTTTTGGGGTTTTGCCGGTGCCTTCAAAAGAAAACAGTCCAACTGCAACTCCTCTGTGCCATCCAGTTGAAGGCAATTAGCATACTCGGATGCTTTCACATCATTCTGAATCATGAGCGTGCGAACTGAAGCCCGAAACTGTTGTGCAGTTGGGTTGTTATTCCACCCATTTCTTTGACGAATCTGAAATAAATGAATAAATTAATAATTTCCATTCGATAAAATACAGGTAATTTTTCTCTAAACAATAAAATCTTCAAAAAAACTTTCTGCAAGTGATTACTATAGAGTAGAATAGATACATTTGCCTGAGCAATGGTCCAAACAGCATTCTCTTTTCAATTTCCAGATGGCAAAGAATACATGTGGCAGCCTTAATATCCACAATGAGCGTGCATGACTTCTGAATTTTGCTATCCCAAAAAGAACCTGGAGTTCAGTCCTACCCACCATAGCATCAGAGGTATAAAAAAGATTATGGACATTTTATGCTGCTTTGGTATGTTTCGAAAACACGAATCCTTACCTTTCAGAGGACTGCAAACACTAGAGCACAATTATAATTTATCTATAATCAGGATCACACTAAAAAGACAGATCTCTTCTTGTAAATAGTGCTTGGAATTTTCCCAGAATTTTGCAATTATGTTGGTTAATTAAATTATTATCAGTTTCCTCTGGTCGGCATTATTTGCAAGATCTTGTAAATGCTACTTTGTTTCTGATTATCTCTGTCTCAGCAGACTATCAGATCAACAGACTTAGTCTTTTGTCCTGTTTTACAAACTCTAGATCTATTTTTTTTTAAATATAATAGGCCTATATATCTTCATAGTTAACACTGACTGACTGAGGAACAGCTACACTATCAGTATTAAGTCTATTTCACATATGAATTTCATCCTTGCCTCTATCACCTACTGTGCTAGCTCTTCATAATGGGCCTTTTTAATTGCTTACATAGCTACCCAAAGCAAATGTAATTGTAAGCACACCTCTCTTAACTTTTTTTTCCCTCAGTAGCCTACTCATATTCATCACTGAGCATCAATTGACATCAGACATTAATGTACTGTGCCAGATGTCCGGGCTGAGAATAATAAGTTGCACAGCCAAAACAGAAGTTACGAAAGCAGTTCAAGAAACGAAATCTGATTAGCCAAACCACACTAGCTGTTCTGTTATCAATACCGTTATATAGCATTAGCAGACAGTGATGCCGACTGCTGTACTTGGGTCAATGACGCCACGCTATTGACTGCTAGCGGTACGCGAGCCTGTTCCTCATTAAATTTGCAATAAACTAACACAAACTTTTGACAAACAACATCAGAAAGCCATTCTCATATAATATAGATCTAGTCTATATAAAAAATCTTGCCAGGCCCATTGTATTCGGTTAATTGCACCCACATAAATCTAGATCTAGATTAGATCATAGCGGTCAATGACGCGCTGCTACTGCTGGCAGAACGAGAGCCTGTTCCTCACCAACTTTGCAACAAACAGACTAAAACTCTTGGTAAACAAGATAATAAAACCAATCAAATAAATATCTTGTGATTCCTTACCTTTCAAATTGTCAGCTGGAGTTTGCAGTCGATCTTGAAACAATAGCGATGTCAAAAAAAAACGAAAGTGAAACTGCACAGGAAGAGTACGCCGTCTGCTGTTTATCAGGCTTAAACAATGGCGGCCGGACTTCCTGGGA
>OZ007580.1:31598634-31856134 GCA_963931925.1 Onchidella celtica | reverse complement strand
TTACGTAATTAAGCAGTAAACATTTGGGGGGAACAAGTTCGTCCCTAACACAATTCGGTGAAAACGTAATTTCAGTTATGACATGAGGTGACGAACACGGCGTTGTAAAGAACAAAACGCTTTCGATCTGTTGATGAGGAACGTTAATTGATAACATTAGTGGCAGAATGAAATTTTCTGTTATACTCTTTACCGGCTCAAAATGTCGGGACAAGTTTTTCTGTTCAACTCACTTGTGACCCAAAAATCAACGAAAATATTAAAAATACACGTATAGCGAACTTCAAGACCTTTTAAAATACACCCACGTACAGTTTTGCGTCTTTCTATGCGTGATAGGATTGTAACAAATCCCAGACTGGGAGATGTAATAATTATGACAGGACAACAATCACGAACGAACAAGTATAACACTTAACAGAACAACCAACCAGACTCACACATTTATTATATATAAAAATAAGATATCTGTGCAATTACATACATTACATTAACTCAATTCAAATACCATTCAACGGTCAGCGTTCCCCACATTCATTCTTCTCCGGGTCCACAACCCGATAGTTACTTTCTAACTATGCTCTGGCCTCAGCCTCACATCCATATATATATTACTTGCTGGCCTCTCTTATTAGCTCCTGCTCAACCTAATCTCCGTATCTCAATCTCCCCTGGATGTCTTAATAGCACATTAATATTTCAATAGCACATTAGTATCTCAATAGCACATTAACATATTAATAGCAACAAGGACAATAACAACGTCCCTGTCTGTGGCCAGACTGCCACGACTCATGTGCTCCCGCTGCCCTGCGCGACAGCTTCACTCAGGTAGGCCTGTGGGTAGCCTTCGGCCCAACCCCGGCACAAGTCCGCTCACCGCGGGTGGCTTCTCTGCCCGACCCCGGCACCTATAAGAATAACATTACATTTCTATAACACCATACAATTACTATCCACTTCACCACTCATTACGGACCATCAAGCGTACACACAATAGCCCACATTTCACTCACCACACATCTGCACTTAGACTCGCTACGAATCCATGATCCGAACTTACATCTATCGCTCATTGCGCACATCTCTATACACAGAAATCAATGACTTTCACATTCCTCACATATAACTTATTTACATCATGGTCATAGGAGAATATAGTACATCAATCATCATCATTATAAATCATAGTTCAACCTACCAGTCATTACTGGAAAACACACAATCTCCCGACTGCTCTCTCACGTCTATCCCCTTGGACTTCTTAACTTGCAGTGATCTGACTATTCAGATTTTGCCTCCATTTCGCCTCAACTTCACTCACAACATGCACGCTTCAATTCCCTTCCCCGCACTCACTGACCCCCGCTCACTCGCTCGTGACATCATCCCCCATCCCAAAAAAATTAATGCAATTAATTTCATATCGCATCAAGATAATTGTCAACGAGTGAGCGTGAGCAATATTTACATAAAAATGACCTACTAATGTCTATAGCACATATGATACCGAAATCAGGGGAAAATATGGCGATCAATTTGCCCTGCACTATGCATATATGTATCACATCATCAATACCTAACTAAAACATAATACCTAATACAGAATCAAAATCAATCAACCTATCAAGCATTCTTCATAATAATATAATATTTATAATGTCAATATTTTAAGATCGATGAATCGTTCACACAGATCACTGTCAATGTTCATATGTTTCCCAATTTCTGCTGACATACGTTTCCAATTGTGCACAATCTGCGACTCTTCGTTGTTCTGTCTGCCGAATGTTCCTGTCCTCCGATGTGTAAGCCACTGAAATCTTCACCTAGGCTCGACTAAGGTAGTCGGCGATATGATTGCTGGTTCCTGGAATCGGTTGAATGACGAACGTATACGGCTGTAAAGCCAATGCCCATCTAGATAAGCGAGGGCTGGATGAACGATTCTTAGACAAAAACGTTAGTGGCTTGTGGTCTGTCTGGATGTAGAATTCTCGTCCCATGAGATAACGTCCTAATTTTTGGACGGACCACACAATGGCAAGACACTCCCTCTCTATTACAGAATACTTCCTTTCTCTCTGCAATAACTTTCGACTGACATAACATACAGGATGGAACCATTCGTTCTTCTCCTGTAGAAGACAAGCGCCGATACCAGAGTCCGATGCATCTGTTCTGAGGATAAATTTAGATCGAAAATCTGGCAATATCAGAATGGGTGACGATGATAATGCTGTCACCAATTTATCAAATGCTGTTTGACAATCAGACGTCCAATGGACCTTATCGGGCTGTCCCTTCTTAGTAAGGTCAGTAAGAGGAGATGACAAGGAGGAAAAGTTCGGAATGAACTTCCTGTAATAATTTAAAATTCTCACTAAGCTTCTCACTTGTTTCTTTGTCTTAGGGATTTGCAACCCTACTAATTTCTCAATTTTTGTTATTTCAGGTCTCTGAATACCTCTACCCACGAGATGTCCTAAGAATACTATTTCCGGACATGCCAAATCCATCTTTGCGGGTTTAGCAGTTAACCCAAAATGACGCAATCGTTTAAAAATTACTGTTAGTGTCTGAATATGTTCAGACCATGACGACGTATGACACGCTATATCGTCAAAGAATGACACGACATTAGGTATGTCCTTCAATACCAGTCTCATTAATCTTGCAAACGTAGCTGGCGCGTTTACCAACCCAAATGGCATGACCTTAAATTGAAACAATCCTATGGGCGTTTGGAAAGCCGTGTACTGTTTAGATTCCTCAGCAAGAGGAATTTCCCAATACCCTTTTGTTAAATCTATCTTCGAGAACCACGTGGAACCAGCCAATGAAGCTATTAATTCCTCTTGGAATGGTATAGGCTCCCTATCGCCTACCGTAATAGTGTTCAATCTGCGAAAATCAATACAGAACCGCACCGATCCATCAAGTTTTTTCACGAGGACGATGGGTGATGAATATGGCGATGTTGACGGTTCTATCACATCTAACTTCAACATGGCCTCAACTTCCTTTATAACTCTATCTCTGGAAGAAAAAGGCAACGGATAAGGTTTAAGAGATACTGGCTTATCCGAAGTCAACTTTATTTGGTGCTGGATCACCGTAGTACCACCCGGCAAATCTGTGATAACATCTGGGAATGACGCTAACAGGGTCTGAAGTTCCCTACTCTGTGAACTCGTAAGGTCAGGGCTAAATTTTACGTCCCTGTAACCTTGTGTCGGAGTTAACTCCGGCAATTGAATTTGTACCTCTTCCTGTGCCTCGGTGTCGTTCACGTCACTGTCTGACTGGTCTACGACCCCCGTACAAGCAATAGAGAAGACACTCTCTTCTGGTTTCGTCTGAGCACACAGATACTATGGTCTCTCATAAAATCTCTGCAGCATATTAACATGGAAAATCTTAACTGATCCATCAATCTGAATAGCATAATCTACCTTCGAAACGACTCGCTCAATAGTATACGGACCTTTCCATGACATTAATAACTTATTATGATCCGTAGGCAATAACAACAAAACCTTGTCTCCTGGCTTAAAAATTCGCAGTTTGGACCCTCTATCTTTATAGTTTTTTGCTCTTTTTGAAGCGACACTAGAAGCTTCTTCCGCAATAGTACGCGCTGAAGATAATCTCTCTCTTAAATCAACAAGGTACTGAAACACTGAAATTTGCTCATCGTCTCCCGATGATGGCGACGTCATCATGTCCCAAAGAACATCAGTTGGACCCCTAGGACTACGACCATACAACATCTCAAACGGAGAGAATCCTGTTGACTCCTGACGTACCTCCCTATACGCAAATAATACTGCAGGGATATACCTATCCCAATCTTTAGGGCGATCAGCAGCTACCTTACGCAACATCGACTTTAGCGTCGAGTTTAGTCTCTCGCACATGCCATTAGCCTGTGGATGATATGGGGTGGTAGTGATGGGCTGTATGCTAAATAAGCGAAAAAATTTCCTCATCATATCCGACGTACATTGCGCGCCCCTATCAGACAAAATCTGTTCCGGTATTCCCGCTCTAGCGAAGATTCCAAACAACGCTTCCGAGACTGCCTCTGACGTTATGGTACGAAGCGGAACCGCCTCTGGCCATCTCGTAGCATTACAAATGACCGTTAAAAAAAACCGATTCCCCCTATCAGTAGCTGGGTGAATGGGGCCAACAAGGTCAATCGAGACCTTCCTAAAAGGCTCCGAAACCGTGGGGATACTTTGAAGAGGAGCCTGGGGTGTACGACCCTTGTGCGTCGTCTTTTGGCACGCACTGCACGTCTTACAGTACAACCGTACATCTATGTGGATTGATGGCCAATAAAAATTCTTGAGGACTCTCTCCTTGGTCCTAGCTATTCCCATATGACCCGCTAATGGGACATCATGGGCCAACCGCAATACTGTTGCAATTAGCAACGCTGGCACAACGACCTGCTTTAGAACGGAAGCCACTGTGACATATTTACGGAACAGAATGCCCCCCTGGATAAGAAAGGAAGATGAACCGTTCTTATATTTCCTCGTTTTCTCAGTTCGCGCTTCCCCAAAACATGGACTCAATGATGGGTCCTCCTTTTGTAATTTCGCCAAGCGCTCTGGTGTGATATCTAGGTTGACCGCTGGCGTTGCCAAAGGTCTAACTTTACCCTTATCAGCTACCTGTCGACGTGTCTCGACTGCGGCACAAAAGTCAATACCTTTAGACTGTGACCATGCCTGTACATGCTCTTCAGAAGGGGAAACCACCCGAGATACATTACCAATGATGAGCTGGGCGCCTGGGAAAAACCCAACGACTGCTTCGACTTCCCCGCTAAGAAAAGGTGTATCAATCACTATCTTTGCCATGGGTAATTTCTCAATGGCCCCTGAAAATTGAATGCATGGGACAGTCTCACCCGTAAGCTGTGACTCGTGAATGCAGTCTCTATGCACTCCCTCAACGGTAGATCCTGTATCACGCAAAACCGACACCGGTTCGTCCCCAACAAACCCCGGATAAACCCTAAGACCACCCCCTGTATGACATGAATTAATAACGGGAATCTTTCTCCCACAAGGTAAAACACCGGAAGATAATAACTTTGCACAACTGGGACACTTAGAATACTGTCCGCCTCCGTTGTCCGACGTAACACACGCGGCCGCACGGTGAAACTTACTAGGGGAACA
This sequence comes from Onchidella celtica, assembly GCA_963931925.1. Lineage (NCBI taxonomy): Eukaryota > Metazoa > Mollusca > Gastropoda > Systellommatophora > Onchidiidae > Onchidella > Onchidella celtica. Next base: position 31,850,936 of record OZ007580.1, on the reverse strand, counting down.
TTGAGTGGAGCTACTATGATTGCCATCCACGTTCGCTGCTATCCTACCTGCAGGACAATTTACGCTAATGTGATCTGCTCTTCCGCAGTTCCAACATTTCGCGGCCCTACAATCCCGAGAAAAATGCCCTACGCGTCCGCAAGTCCAACACTCCGCTCCATGTGCTCCACAAGACCTGGGTCCCCGTGACCCATCGCGACCGGAACTAAAGTCCCTCTGCCGTCGATCATCGGCAAAGGTTACGAAACGCCCTCGGCCATTACCGCGACCTCGCCCTCCCGCTCGGTCAAACTTACCGGCTCCACATGCAGGTGATTGGCAATACCCCCTACGTGGGACCTGGGCTTGCCCCTTAAAGCCACCACGCTGACTCGACTTGTCTCTACTATGTCCTGTCGGCGACCCCTCAACCACGGCGACGTAACCAGCATCCTGCACGTACGCCCTCGCGACTGGCTTGGACGGATGTGCCATGTGCCGTACGGTATGCTTCCGCCAACTTTGACGCCTCCTGCACCGTCGCGGGTTCGTTTTCCTTAAGAAAAGCCACTAAATCCTTATGGCACGACGCGTATAGCTGGTCACGGATCATTAGGTCCTTCAATTTAACAAAATCTGTGCCAACATGCGACAAGTCCAACCAGTTCGAGAAATACTCCGTCAATCTGGCGACGAAGGCAGCAAAGTCCTCCCTGGTATCCGCACGTGCTCGCCTAAACTTCTCCCGGAAATATTCCTCCGTACGCGCAAATCGGCGAAGCAGCAAAGACTTCAGCTTATCGTAATCATGCACGTCTTCGCGCTGTACCTCCTTAAAGTAGGTTAACGCTCGACCCTGCAATAAGGATGCCAGGTACGTGGACCATAATTTCTTATTCTCCCCCCATTGCAGTTGTGCATTTAGTTCGAACCTGTAAAGGAAGGCGTCTATATCGTCCTTCTGGTCGTCGAACGTAGGCAGCTTAATCCGAACACCACTCTTATTTTGTCCCTGCCGCTCAACTGTTTCTGTTGGCGCATTCTTCTTGATTTCCAATTCCGCGATTCTTACTCGTGCCTCTCTCTCCTGTTCCTTATCCCTAGCTTCTATCTCCTTTAGCTTTAACTCCCTCTCCTGCTGCTGGGCCTCTTTTTCTCGCTCTCTATCTTTAGCACGCTCATCGCGCAATTCCGCCTGCTGCTCCTTAATCCAGCTACGTAGCTCTACGCCTTCAAGGCCAAGTTCCGTACCCACTTTCATTAGTTGCTGGAGCTCCGCCATTTCACGGATTTATAATTATACGATTTGAAATATATAATAAACTGTCTGTGCAGCTAACATAAACGACGCGACCCGAGACCTGAAATTATGCCACTACAATAACAACCACTATTTTCAAATGCAATTCAGAAAAATACCTAACTGAGCATTCTATAGCATACTCTCTAACTAATTCTATGTTCATAAAATGTATAAGCACTATTAAGTAATAAAAGAGAATAGCAAAGACAAGAATGAGAAAATTCAGAAGAAGGACCACAAGGACATCAAGGGCAACGAACCAGACTAGGACAAGAATTAAAAAAAAATGGGGGAAAAAATGCAATCTAACTACGCCGATTACACTACAAGGTACGAACAAGAACAGAGCCTGAAAAAAAGAACGTATCTACAGATAGGTAAGAGAGGGGACAAGAGAATACGTCTTCCTGCAGAACAGAGAAGATATCGACGCTACAACTAAACAATCACAAAGCCCTAAAGACTGTTCACTGTGATGAACGCGGTTCCACGTTTACCCCACCTCCCGAAGAGGATAAACTACGTTCACCACAGCAAACCCACTCCACCGCCCGTGTAATCTATAACGACAACAAAAACAGCAAAAACAGAGAAAAAGACATATTAAAGGAACAGCCCACAATCCAGGGCACAAAATTTCAGTTTCACTTAACTTTCAGTTCTGACTTTACTCGACTTTTACGACTGCCTGAGCTCTGGCCCGCTTGACTCCTCAGGCTGGCACACGCACTGTCTCTCTGAAAATTTAATTACACATTAGTACATACATGCATCAGTAATAATATAATAATAGTTCGTCCATCAGGTATGATGATGACCTTAACAACACCAGAGGAATAAAGAACAGAAATTGTTGAGAATTTCAACACATGGACAATAAAGAGAACTAAAGGACACAAGGGACAGAATGGAAAGACTGTTCTTTCATGACTTATGGCTTCTCATGTGACTGATAAGCCCTATTTTTGCCCTGCAGACCCTTCCGCATAAATGACAAGAGTGCTCCGTTGATTCAGTACCACTGGGCCTTTTCTTGCGCCGTTCTCTTTTTTTGATAGCCTGCTGGACTCTGTCAGCTTCCCATGCTTTGCTGCCTCTGGTAAGGGCCGCCCTCCAATTTGCACGATCAAGCGAGAGCTTTTTCCCACTCACTCACATCAATGGCAAAGGCCTTCAGTGATTGCTTGAGAGTGTCTTTGTAACGTCTCTTTGGGGCCCCAACATTCCTCGTTCCATTGGAGAGCTCAGAGAAGAAGATTTGCTCAGGGAGTCTGGAGTCGGGCATTCTGACAACATGTCCTGCCCAACGTAGCTGAATTTTTTTCAGGTGGCAGAAGATGCTCAATTCCTTGGCACGATTGAGGACCTCAGTGTCTGGAATTTTATCCTGCCATTTGATCCTTAGGATCTTTCTAAGGCAGGCCAGATGAAAGTGATTTAGCTTTCTGGCATGCGATTGGTACACTGTCCAGGTTTCAGCCCCATAGAGTAGGGTGGGAAGGACCACAGCATTGTACACTTTCAGCTTAGTGTCTGTGCGAATGCCGGCAACATCCCACATGCATCAATACTTATTCATAAATATACATAAATCATATCATCAAATTCCCATACATCCAACGAACAAAAGACAACAGCACAAATTCCTACCACAACAGAAATACAACTAGATATGACGAATACGCAATGTCAAAATGACCACAGGTAACTAAACGGACGAGCCCCCACTGTCACAACGGACGAGCCCCCACTGTAACAAATCCCAGACTGGGAGATGTAATAATTATGACAGGACAACAATCACGAACGAACAAGTATAACACTTAACAGAACAACCAACCAGACTCACACATTTATTATATATAAAAATAAGATATCTGTGCAATTACATACATTACATTAACTCAATTCAAATACCATTCAACGGTCAGCGTTCCCCACATTCATTCTTCTCCGGGTCCACAACCCGATAGTTACTTTCTAACTATGCTCTGGCCTCAGCCTCACATCCATATATATAGTACTTGCTGGCCTCTCCTATTAGCTCCTGCTCAACCTAATCTCCGTATCTCAATCTCCCCTGGATGTCTTAATAGCACATTAATATTTCAATAGCACATTAGTATCTCAATAGCACATTAACATATTAATAGCAACAAGGACAATAACAACGTCCCTGTCTGTGGCCAGACTGCCACGACTCATGTGCTCCCGCTGTCCTGCGCGACAGCTTCACTCAGGTAGGCCTGTGGGTAGCCTTCGGCCCAACCCCGGCACAAGTCCGCTCACCGCGGGTGGCTTCTCTGCCCGACCCCGGCACCTATAAGAATAACATTACATTTCTATAACACCATACAATTACTATCCACTTCACCACTCATTGCGAACCATCAAGCGTACACACAATAGTCCACATTTCACTCACCACACATCTGCACTTAGACTCGCTACGAATCCATGATCCGAACTTACATCTATCGCTCATTGCGCACATCTCTATACACAGTAATCAATGACTTTCACATTCCTCACATATAACTTATTTACATCATGGTCATAGGAGAATATAGTACATCAATCATCATCATTATAAATCATAGTTCAACCTACCAGTCATCACTGGAAAACACACAATCGCCCGACTGCTCTCTCACGTCTATCCCCTTGGACTTCTTAACTTGCAGTGATCTGGCTATTCAGATTTTGCCTCTACTACGCCTCAACTTCAGTCACAACATGCACGCTTCAATTCCCTTCCCCGCACTCACTGACCCCCGCTCACTCGCTCGTGACAAGGATATTATGCAGAAAGTTAAGATTAAAAAGCCTTTCATGATTACATTGGGGGCCTGACTTCCTTCATAATTTGATGATTTCGATAACATACGCGGGTTAGATGAATCCATTGTTACGGCAAATACAGAAGGCTGGTGAAAATAATTGTAAACAACGCACGGTGCAAGCTGATCTCACTGAAGGAGGTCCTTAGCGTTACAAAGTTCAGCAAAGGTTACCAGGTTGGCTTTTTAAAAGCCAAATTCCAAAAACATGGCTTTTTTAAAATACTGGCGTCAAAAAATTCATTTGGCTCTTTGGCGTTTTCCTGGCTATTTTTTTTACAAGTTAAAATAATCTGCACAAAAACTGGTGCTCACTAAGGTCAGTGAAAGTTGGACAACTCACCCACATGTTGACATCCTGGTGTTTGATGTTATCAGCGTTGGCAGCCAATGGGATATCCAGAGTAGCGGAGTGATTTCTTGATACCCAGTCAGTGGTGCAGATCTCGTAGTTACAGTTGGAGATGGCTGCCAGGTTGTCTGAGTAGAATGGATGGATGGATGGATCATTGGGTGGGTGAGTGTATCGATAGATGGATGGATTGGTGGATGAATGGGTGGACGGACAGACTGGATGGATGCATGCATGCAGGCATGCACATGAATGGACCTGTTGCAGGGGAGGTGGATGGATGGATGGATGGATGCACAAATGGGATGGATCTTCAAATTGATGGACGGATATACAAATAGTATGTTGGATGGATTGATGGATGGACGGACGGGCAGACGGACGGACGGATGGATGGATGGATGGATGGATGGATGGATGGATGGACGGATGTTGTGCTTACTTTTTGATCCCCCGAGCTGAAGATTGATGGTGACACAGCAGTCTCGATCTTTCTCGCACAGAATTGGCGCGTTACTCACCAGCCTTAGGGTCTGTTTCTCACCTTCTGAGACTATCAGAGGGTTCTTCGCCGCCTGCAGTAATAGTGACCATGTACCCATGATCATTCGGGGTAGTCCTGTTATTGGTATCCTCCCACCCCTGCCCACCCCTCCCTCTTTTTTAGAGTAGAGTAGATTTTCCTGTACCTGATATTCTCAACAAGGTGCAGGTTTTGTTCATATGATTTGTTAGCACCATCTAGAGCTTTCTTTTTTTTGGGGGGGGGGGGGGAGGAGGAGGGGAGGAGGGGGTGGTTGTTATATTGCACTGCTCTATCTATCTATCTATCTATCTATCTATCTATCTATCTATCTATCTATCTATCTATCTATCTATCTATCTATTTATCTATCTATCTATCTATCTATCTATCTATCTATCTATCTATCTATCTATCTATCTATCAATCTATCAGAGGGTTCTTCTCCGCCTGCAGTAATATTGATCATGTACCCCTGGGGGGGGGGGGGAGAGAGAGGGGTGGTTGCTATTGCACTGCTCTATCTGTCTATCTATCTATCTATCTATTTATCTATCTATCTATCCATCTATCTATCTATCTATCTATCTATCTGTCTATCTACCTATCTATCTATCTATCTATCTATCTGTCTGTCTATCTATCTGTCTGTCTGTCTATCTATCTTTCTATCAATCTAACAATCTGTCTATCTATCTATATATCCGTCCATCTATCTATCTAATCTATCTATCTATCTATCTATCTATCTATCTATCTATCTATCTGTCTGTCAGTCTGTCTGTCTGTCTGTCTGTCTGTCTGTCTGTCTGTCTTCCTGCCTGTCTGTCGTTCTATCTATAGTCTGACTACTCACACGTATCCCCAGAAAAAATGTGTCACTCGTTTTAGACATTGGTGCACCTTTCACTGTAGCTGAGACTTGGCAAGAAATCTAAGAACAGAAAAATGAGATAGACAGGAAATATAGACGAACTGTATCACAGAGACAAATATTTTAATGATGCCTTTCCCATCTTGTTGGTGGCTACAAAATTCATTGTTAATGTCATGACAGCAGCTGTTCTCGCTGTTTCTGTTGTTGTTGGTGTTGTTGCTGTTGTTTCTTTATGATTCAAATCTATAAAAGGCGCACAAAAAAAAAGGTGTTCCCTAGAGGGTGTGGAAAGGTATGACATGCTACAGCTAGCTTTCATCCCACTGCCTAAGTAGTCTGTAATTATTTGGACCGTTTCTTTAACGAAATTTTCTGGTAAATACTTAATTGTTCACCTTCATTTGACTAGTTTAAATTAGCGTCGTACGTTACATTATTTTTAGACATCTCAATTTTTATCTGGGCAACAGTGGGTTAACTGATGTGATGAGCTGAAACAAAGATACAACACACAATGAGATGAGACAGCTAGAGCATTTAGCGTGCAAAGATTTCACACCGCCATCTAGTGGCGAATGCGCGGAAGTCATGAACAACGCCGTAAATATTGAATTTTGTTCACTGTTCAGCTATCACTCTAGGCTTTGACTGAAGTCACTTATTTTGTAATTATAACTTCAATCGCTGAATACTTTTTTTGTGTGTGTGTAAGTCGCAATAGCACTGTAACAAATCCGCATTATTAATTTATCATTTCATCAAGCATTCTTTACATGCCCTGTGGCACAGCCCCCCCCCCCCCCCCCCGATCAGCGTGAAAACTGTGTCCACGTTTTGTTTTTTGTTGTTGTTTAGAAGGGCGAAGAAGTGTCTCATCATCTTATTGTACTGGCATCTTCAGTTCAGGGTTGGCTTACGTCCTGTCCCACTGTGGAATCCGCTGGTCCACCATTACCATACACCAGCGGTACCCGACATGCTCCGTTATTGGTAGGCGTGAATGTGCTGGTGGAAATGACACCATTGCCCCCCTGGAACTGTATCTCGAACTGCAATGACATTGAAGGCGTAACAGAAACATTACAGCAAGTCCTTTACTAATACATGTAATAATAATAGTAATAATATAAAACATTTCGATATTTTAGTTCTTGTTCGTTGTATCTCTCTTTTTCCGAAAAAAGTGGGGATGTTTTAGTATGTGGAAAAAGGTTGACAAATGCACATTTTGTTTAAAATGCGTTGTGGCACTAATCAAGCTGTTTCATAGTTCCGAGTCATTATAACTTCTTATCGCAGTCATATTGTCAGTGCACCGTGGTAGATTAGAGTCAGTACGACTTGTGTACACTGCTCATATTCTATAGCCTACTGTGTAAAATACTACCATTCCCCAACAATAAGCCAATAATACTACAGCCTCAAAAGTTTAACATCGAATTTCTCAGTTGTGCAAAAAGTGGAGTTGGAACAAACAAACACTAAAGTCCCGATGTATAGGGTGCCCCATCCCCGTTACGACCAATCTCTAAGCGATTGACTACATTATTTATAACATCCCTGCACTGAATCATGCACAAACGCACACACGCACACACAAACACACACACCTAAAGACACACATACACACACACACACACTCTCATAAATGATCGAACACTTACATCCCCTCTGAAATTGGGATCTTTGGCATAAACTTGTTGCATGAAATCATAACAGTTGCAGAACAGAGAGAATGACTGGTGATCTTTGGCAACTTCAGGTCCCTCTATAGCTAGGTTGTTAGCGACAGCTGCGACTGGAGACCGGAGCAAGGAGATCTCTGTGGAAATGTGGAGACAGAAACCAGTTCCCTGGAGAAATCTCTGAATGTGACAGAACTTAAAATTAAAATTATTTACACATCTATTGTTTAAAACGAAAGGGTTTTAGTTTTTTAATTTTCGAAACTCTCATTCAGGCGGTCTTGTCTTGTCTTGTCTTGTCTTGTTTTGTTAGGCATTGTCCGTCCGCTGCAGGATGTAGCCCTCCGCCAGTGATCTCCATTCTTCTCTGTCTTTCATCCGTAGTGTCACTGCCTGTCCATCTGTCTGTACATTATCATCTCTCCACATTAATTTCTCGCGGTGCCCTCCTGTTCTTTCCTTTTCTAGGCCTCCATTCATTGCAACGTTTTAAACTGTAGACATTTAGATTGTAGGGTAGAGCAAAAGAAGGCCAAAATGGCCACACCATAAGATACCATTGTGTAGCAATTTGCTTTGTTTGTTTCTTTCGCTCTACCTTACAGTCTGGATGACAGGTTCAAAATTATAAGAATTATATTTCATATATGTTAACTAATCTAATCCAGTCTTTTTGGATGGACCTAATGTGTTCATTCAAGTTTCGGACAATCTTCTACAAAATGTTGTCATGTCGTTAAATGATTTTTGTTTGACTCCCTTTGACAAGCCAAGCGAATGGGAGACTGTTTGACCCACGTTCAAGGTGGTGGTTGGTGGGGGCTTCTGGTAGGGTCGCCTTCTGTCCTATTGTTCTGTTCTATGCTGTCTTTCGTCTTGCTTTTTCCTAGCATAACGTGACGGTTATCGTGTCGACTGGATGTCTTCTCCAAACTCAAACTCAAACTCATATTCAACGTGGCGCACTTTCCCTGTCTAGATTCACCAAAAGCTAGTGCCTAATGTGGACACATTCTTAGTTGGTGTCAAGAATGCCTGAGTCTTGTACTGGGTCAACAGTGTGAGTTTCTATGAGATTTCCTGTCGTAAGTAGATTCACCTTATGACAGATTATGGCTGACTACTTCATCAAAAGCTGTTTTAAAGAAGTAAACTAATGATTTTTTATAAATGTCCATGAATCGTTTCTGTTTCAAGGGCCTCATATTTGAAAATCTCAGCCTCAGTCACGTACACGGTGTCATGAAAGAGGATGGGGAGGGGGGGAGGGGACAGAGAAAGAGAGAGAGAATGTGTGAGAGAAAGAGAGAGAGGTGGGAGCACAAGTTTACCCCCCGATGTGCCAGGTACCTCATCTAAAAGTAGAAGAAACAAGTTTATCAAACTCGGAGGTCGACCCATTTACATATATTAACGGTCGTTCTTGTTGTCTTCTGTTATAATTTAATTTTCCGAAGAAGATATGTAGATGTATATTCTTGATCCCAGGGAACAAATACTCCAGTTAGTAAGAGACAACGCTTGATAGTTCGGCTGCGATCGTTTTTTTTTTCTGTGACGGAGTAGCCGAATGGTTAAGCGAGTTGTATTGTTCTTCCTGGCAAGGCGGTTGGCGCCGTAGCAGAAGTCGCGGGGCCGATCTCCATCTTGATCACTTGTTTTTCTTCTTCCTTTCACTCCCGCTTCGCTTTTCTGGGCACTAACTAGGCACGTGCACTTCTGATAGCCTTAATGGTCTAACTACCACCTTCTTAATAAATGAGACAGGAATTCTGAGTTTTCATTAGTACGGAAACGGGAACGTCAAAAATCCATCAAATTTTTTAATGGTAGGCTAAAACGAACGAGTGTTTCCATGCGTGTGGAGACAGGGCGTTCCCTGTGCGAATGAAAATGTTCTTTCTATTTCATTATTTCAAGGGTTTTGACGTTTCCGTACATATGGAAACCCAGCTAATGACGTCAACTTTTGAAATACCAATTTTTAAAAATTTTATCCATTTTTTTTTTTCTGTTTGACCTCATTTGCTACCCTAGAAATAAATAAATGAATGAATGAATGAATGAAATCTTACGCAAGATCCAACAAGCCAGAACATGGCATACAACACGCTCATGAGTGATCATCCTGTGAAAGCCAGTACTGACCAGCAGCTCCGGCACTCTCAAAGCTACCAGAGGGACAATAGATAAGGTGCCGCGGTCATACATGTAGAATAAGTAGCCATCGTTACCTGGTCAGCATAATACAGCTGGCTCAAGGGCGTAGGTCTGATGGAGACTAATTCAGACAGAAAAAAAAGAGGCTGGGGGTATGTATTTCTAACCTTCTATTGTTTGCTCTTGCCTTTAGTTTGGTCAGACTCCGGGATTGTTTTTTTCTTTTGTTTTGTTTTGATTTGCAAAGTTTTTCCTAAATGATGTACTGTTTTATTTAGTTTCATTCCATTGTTGTCTTACCATAGATTGGTATATTTCCATCACTTAAATAATAATAATAATGAGAATAATAATAAAACAAAAGCAAGCAGTAAGAAATAAAAACATAATTATCATAGGATATCGTGAAGTTGTGATTTAATTTGTAAAAATTAAAATTTAAAAAAACACTCACAAGACGCAAGTATTAAGTTTTTATGTCCTTAAATTTTAATTGTACTTTATGTACATGTATATAATATGTAAATAATTGCTGTCTTTGGTATACCTTATGGTCCATATTAATTTTCTTACCACTGTACCGAAGATGAAGACGGAGAAGATTTGCATGCTCATTGCAAAACTTAATATTGCTTCAAGGTATCCTTTGGTACAGATCATACTGAGTAAATCTGTCAGTGCCTCAACGGCTCCATTGCCACGCTATCATCTATAGTGCACAGGCTGGGGCGAGTTTTTAAAAAAAATTTTTATTAAACTAGACTGGAACATTAGTAGTTTGGAATGACCATTACCAGCTTGTGGATTCAAAAAATGCAAGGCGGTGCTTAATGTGCGGCACAGTTCATCTACCAGGACTGATTTTTAAAAAAATTAAATGTGACGTATAACAGTGTATCTTGACGATGACGTCATCAGGACACCAGCTGCAGTAGTGGCTCCAAGAACTGTTCACAGGTCAGTCAAATCAAAGATACTAGAACTGATACGATAAGACAGCTAATACTTTAAGCGTGCACAGATTTCGCACAGCCACCTAAAGGCAATGGCGTGGAAGTCTTGAAAAGTGCCATATTTTACAAAGCCAAATAGGGAAAATATTGAATTTGTTTAGTGTTCAGCTACCGCTAAATGCCTTGATTGACGTCACTTATTGTGGAATTATAGCCTCGGTCGCTTTTGGGAAAACTCTGGCTATTTTTTTTTTTTAAAGTCGCAGTAGCACTGTCACAATTTTGCATCATAAATTTACCATTATATCAAGCATTCTTTTCGTACTATGCTCCATGGGCCCTGCCCCCGATCAGCGTGCAAACTGTGTGCAGGTTTTTTTTAGTGGTTTCTATTATCTTTGGTCAAATGATGTCCATATTCAGGTCAATGGCAGGTTACGTTTGAAGAGTCGTGTCCGCGGTGGCCCTTGTGGAAACCACAACGGTTATGTCATAAATATTTTAAACCTATTGATGTCCACTCTGGCAGAGTTGCAGGAACTCAGTGTCTATAATTGTACTTGTACAGTTGGCGGTTTTCAAGGTCGTCTGTACTGTAAAACTTAAAATCTTGTCAGCGATTTTGACCCCTTGGTTTTACTTAGTCATGTCCATTTCGATGGCATTCGGTGCAAAGGTATATTATGTCACCATTAGATTTTAATCTCGGATCACATCTTATCTTTCAGAAATGTGAACCGTAGAAGATTCATGTCAAATGAAGATGTGTACACGCCGGGATAGAATGGCTGTTCCTGGTCTCTGATCACAAAACACAGAGAGTACGGGGATGAACTATGTAATATGTGTTCTCCTCCCGTTCGAGATCAAAATGTGGCCATCATATTTCTACTTTGCCCCCCCCCCCCCTCCTCAACGTTGCCCTAACTCCTCCTTTCGACTTCCGTTCTTTTACTTTCTGTACCAGTTGTGTTTTCCTTTTTGGGGGGGGGGGGGGGGGGGAGTGGAGGGAGTATATTTTGTCCGTTCTGACGTACAGACATTTCACTAGTTTCGTCGTAACCCCAGCTGATTGTCTAACATCAGTTTCCATTTGCATTCTCCGTTTTGTTGTTGTTGTACAATGGTTTGCATGGATTATCCGTATATTATATTTAATGGTATTTTGCCTTGTCTGCAATGGTGGTAGAGCTTTTTCAAAATTTTATTTTCTAAAAGAGAAGGGGGAGCGGGGATTATCGGCACACACATTGGGAATTGCATAATACTAATCCTGTTAACACAGTATTGTGTTAAAGCTTGTGGAAGTGGTGCGGTGAGGACAGAGAGGAGACAAATTATGCAAATAATTTTAGATAAAGTTGTTGTCAAGAGAATAAAGTTATGATGAAGTAGAAGATTAAATCTTACAACCAGGTCAGAAAGTGTTGGTGATGTCCCCACAGAGTTCAATAAGGGACATAACTGCATTTATTTATCAATTTCTGGAGTTGTGTCCCTTCTCTCACAAGGAAAAAAAGGGGAAATGGCGTCCCTAACATACTTTTAATGTATGAAGTACATGCAGCATTAACACAAGGTCACATAGGATCGGCTTAATTACGTTATTTTGCAAAGTCTTTCCCAATAAACATTTCCTAATTTCAGTCCTGAACACAAGTTTTTTTGTTGCTTTTTTACGGATGGTTGTTTTTGATGTTGTTGTTGTGGTTGTTGCTATGATCGTTAAACATGTATTTCAGTGCGTTGATTGTCAGTTCAATTAGGCTTGTTGGATTCTAACCGAAATTTTAATAAAATGGATCCTTCTCTGATATGGTGATATCAAAGGAACTCAAAATCTGTGGTTTTCATATACCATTCTCATACATGATAAATTTCTCTCTCTCTTTCTCTCTCTCTCTCTCTCTCTCTCTCTCTCTCTCTCTCTCTCTCTCTCTCTCTCTCTCTCTCTCTCTCTCTCTCTCCTCTGATTACCTTTAAGTCAGTCAGTTATATATAGTGACGTAACCAATCAGTCTATCATTCAGACAATAAATCATTACATCGACGAGTGAGTTGTACATTATTTAAGAATAAGAAGCATATTTAGCTTCTACCCCAGTCAATGTTCGTACGTGAATCTGATGTAGATTTGTATAGAATTTCCCTAGGATTGGTAGGATGATCATAGAGGTGGATTTCATATATCAAACTGGTGGCGGCGTGATGTTGCAACCAGCGGACTTACCTCGGAATGTTTTTCCATTCCTACGAGCAAACTTAATTTCAATCCTACATGAGCTTATTATGCATCAATATAGTTTCTCCCTCTTATTCAATTTATTTATTATTTAATCATTTAGATTGCGTGGGATGAAATGCTGTATAAAACTTATTTATTTATTCCTTGCTGGCTGGAAAGTCAGTTGAATGCAAGTAAAATTTTGAGCCTTCTTGAATGTTCTTGTATTTTAGTTTTGTCTCAGAATTCGTCATTTATGTTTGGTATCCCCGGTAAATCACTTTATTGGTAATTACCTTATTATTGTACTTCTTTACTATCGTGTGACAATAAATGTTGTCTCCTGCACAAGGTTGAATGCTGTGAAGATCATTCAACCAGGGCCTACAACCACTGCAGGACTTATGGCTGCCTGTTTTCTTCTCATTTTCTTAGTGGTCTCCCGTAAAAATCATACTTTGAATGACCTCAGCGACACGGATCCCAGTGTTGTCGCCTACGTCAGGTGAGACTCGTGGACGATTGCAGCCTATCATGTAATCGATCCTGGTTTCTCGCTCCCATTCAATATATTTATTTATTTGCATTTGACAGATTGAAGCACTATACTAAATGTACATATTTATTTACTTATTAATTTCATTTATATAATTGTACATGAATTAATTTGTATAACAAATCTAAAATAAGCTGTGAACGCTCACGTTTATTGACATAGTCATTAATTTAGTTGCATGATTGTTTGCAAGATTTTGTTGCCGTTGTTGTTGTTTCAGTTACCAAAACGAAAGATCTTCTTCTTTTTAATGCATGCCACGAAAGAATACCCTTTTTACCTGCTTTCGAAAACACTTCCCTGACAATCAGTAATTTTCTTTTCCCCATATTATTATTGCCACATAATCTTGATAATATCCTTCTAGTTCCTCTGCGACATTACATTTTTAGCCGTTCCTTTCCCTTCTTTTCATATGCATTCTCCGCCCTCTATAGGACGATCTGGGAGTTTTGAAAATTGTGGATTTTTATTGTAGAAGAAAAGACAAGCTAAAATGCAATTGAAGGCTATTATTTAACAACCTCATCATTTCAGACTTTTGATATAAAAAAAAAATCAAAATGCAGGTTTAGAATTTTTTGTTGTTGTTTTTGTTCATTCTTTACACGATCAGTCTAAGCTCTGGGAATTTAGGCCGTGGGTGATGCCATACGTAATAAATCAGTGACTAATAGACCGCCATTAAAATTAATTTAAGAGGGTTGAGATTTTTCCACTAGTAATTAGGAGCTCTCCTCCCAAGTTTTTGTAGGATATTGGCTTAACGTTTCTTCAAATAGGAGGCGAGGACATCATGAATTTAGTTGGACGTGGGTTCCGAAGATCTTTCCAATGGTATCGCGATTAACACGTCGTGTTTGTGATGTCAATACCAGTATCGAATTTGCCATTATCACTTGTCCAGGTGTGTTGCGGAAGTGGGTTAGGTGACACACGACCTGGTAAAAATAATGTCAACAAGTTTCCCATTGATGACTAAGAACAACAAAATAACTGAAAAAGAAGGATCACCGGGTGCCTGACAGCTACATTGTCATTTTAATTCCCTGTTATTCAAATGGAAACAGCATATTGAAGGAACGGAGATCTTCACAATGACAGGTAAGACTGTATTCATAACGGTTGATTGATCCGATTGATTGCAGTCTGCGTTATTTCTGTGGTTGGAAAGAATTCCGCACGTTTCGACCACTTAGAACTCTCAAAAGAATCCTTTACATGGGTAGAGTTAGGGGTGGGATCAGGTTTAGAGTTAGGGATAAGGACAATATCACGGATATATTTTGGGTTAGAGATATGGATTGCATGTAAGGAAAACATTTGGGGATATAGAGAAGTGGTCGTGACATACGGAACTCAGTATAATATAATAATTTGTGAAATCAGTGCGTAGATTCTAGATACCGTAGATCTCTATCCAAAAGTCTATAGACTATAGGCTGTAATTCCAGTTATTGTTTACTTTTTTCTTTCAGTATAGATCTCATAGGGACTAGAATCTGTATCTAGTAATATCAGATTTTGTAAATGCTCATTTCAATATTGATTCCAGGAAAGATGAATTAAAATGAATTAATTTTTAGTTTAGAACAATACAAGTTAGAGGATTATTAAATTTTTGTCAATCAGAAAACCATTTATTCATATATTCCACGAAGATATTTCATCAACGATTTAGAAAAAAAACAACACCAAAAAGCAATCATTCTGTATTTTGGATTTGTTTTAAAAATATTTTTAAGGAGAAAGTGAAAATGTGATAAAGGTAGATGAGCATCAGTTGACAAAAAGGTGATTTATTATATCTTCAGTAAACTGTGAAAATTACTGTTCATCATGATTAATGACAATCAAAGTAGTGTGGCGGACAAGTTATGCAGCTCGTACAGTTTTCTCATATTTGCTTTTATACCCAACTCATGACATGGTTTGTTAGTGGTGTTGAGGGGAACCCTTTTTCTTTTACCCTTATGGTTTCCAAGTCTTCCCCTTAACTTTGCTTTCATGTTAGTTTAATGATTGCTTGGTTGGTAGAACTGATCAGAACTCCAGCCGACAATTTTAAAGGCTACATTTTCAAGAGGAATGAGAAAAGCATCCAAGAGTACAATTAGTGGTTAAGCCAATAGGGCACTGAGTCAAATTCATTTTGACCCAGCTTTATAGACTTGTAGGCCTAATTACCTTTTTACTTATCACTTATTATGAATTGTTTCTGGAAATAGTAAAGTGTGTGGTGGAGTTCTGTTCAGTATATGGTAAGGTTTACTAAGATGAAGGGGTCTTCAGCCACATTTTAGAGCAGTGATCCACCAACAGGATCTTACAGTCTCTTTTTTTTTTCAAACTTTGTCTTCTCTCCAATAATCATACTTAATCCATTTTACCATTTTCCGTGATGCAAAGTTTATCAGAAAATTTTCAAAGAAAGGGGACAAACTTCAAGCTATCCCTGAATCATATGATTTGTGTATGAGGAGGAAGCAAAATTATAAGAGCCCTCCAAGTCCTACAGACAAGTTATTGAAATGACATTGATGCTAATAAGTGTTGGCTCCAAAAAGATTTTGCTCTATAATCCGGAATGATAAATTTTGTTTATTTGATTGAAAGAAAAACATTAAATATGGGTCGATTAATGTTTACAGTACATTTCAGTTTGTTACCTAGTGAGATTTTGGTAGAATAATATGAGCCTATAATTTAAGTTGAAGACCCCAGGCCTTTATAATGCAGCTTTTCCTTAGGGATTTCATTTTGATTGTCCCTTTGGTTTTCTGACTAATTTTTGCTTGACTTTAGTACTATTTTCTCCTATTTTCTTTGCTAAATGCTAGCGAGGAGTTCTTGAACATTCTAGTAACTTTTGTATGTTTTCTCTGAGCAGAATCTCTCTCACACACGTATGCAAAGTGTATGCAACTCCCCCTATGCAACTGTCTATTCTTCTGATTTCTTTTTACATGATCTTTCTCATACATCTTCCTGACCCTCCTCAATTCGTTTGCTATCTTCTCTCTCTCTTTCTTTCCATTTTCCTCATTGTTGTTATGGTTCTGTATGAGTATTTTTTACCATCATCAGCAAATCTTTCTGAATTCCACAGTTTTGTGGCTTTGTTACGTTGGCATTTTTGTTGTTATGATAAATATTTATATAAAGAGAATGATATTTGCCTCCCTCCATCCCTGTCTTTGTATCTGTCTATCTGTGTGGCTGTCGATCTGTCTGTTCGTCTACTTATCTGTTGTCTATTTAGCTATTATCTATCTGTCTGTCCATCTATCTGTCCATCCATTCATCTGTCTCTCATTGTTTACTTGTCCATCTGTCAGTCTATCTATCTATCTATCTATCTATCTGTCTGTCTGTCTGTCTGTCTGTCTGTCTATCTATCTATCTATCCATCAACTAGCTAGCATGTCTTTCATTTATCAGTCTGTGACACTGTCCGTCCATCCACTTATCTATTAGTCTATGTCTAGCCTCATTCGCTCTGTCTGTCTGTCTGTCTCTCTCTCTCTCTCTCTCTCTCTCTCTCTCTCTCTCTCTCTCTCTCTCTCTCTCTCTCTCTCTCTCTCTCTCTCTCTCTCTCTCTCTCTCTCTCTCTCACTTATTGTGGAATTATAGCCTCGGTGGCTTTTGGGAAAACTCTGGCTATTTTTTTTTTTTAAGTCGCAGTAGCACTGTCACAATTTTGCATCATAAATTTACCATCATATCTCTCTCTCTCTCTCTCTCTCTCTCTCTCTCTCTCTCTCTCTCTCTCTCTCTCTCTCTCTCTCTCTCTCTCTCTCTCCACACTTCCTTCCTTCGTTCATGCCCTTGTGCCAGGTCTGCACTGAAAATACATGACAGTGTATAACTTTGAACACCTGTGGAAATCCCTCAGACAGCCCATTGTTTCTGTCGTGTTAGTTCAAACACTGCGGAAAAAACCTGATTATTAAGACAGCATGTCCGTGATTTAATCCCCATGCTCGCACTAAGGGCTGTTTTATTTCTGTCTGCTTTCTTGGTTTGCTTTTGTTCCTACTTCTGGTTTTCGTTTCAAGCGCTCTTTGCCCTTTTGAGATTACACGAGTTCCGACAATAGTGGGGAACACAGTCCCCAGCCAGCATCCTTACATGACGTAGATGCATACAGGGTTTCAGTAGGGTTGGTAGGATTATTATAGTATAGGGCACCATGTTGTAATCAGGAGATTCACGAAAAGAAAAAAAAACCTGTCATTCTATCAGGGGTGGGAATTCTTAGGAAAATTCCTAGATCCTGTTTTCCTGATTTTTAAGAATCTTTTTTCCGGAGTTAACATAATTTTGTTGTCGAATATGTGAATTCGCCTAAAGCTGGGTTCTCATGCACACGGAAACGGAAACGCCAAAAACCCTCAAAGAAGTGAAATAGAAAGAATAGTTCCGCACGCAGTTTCCGTACACATGGAAACACTCCTTCTTTTGACTTTATGATGGATTTTCAGCCGTTTCCGTTTCCGTACAGGAGAACCCAGCTTTAGTGTTTAGGCCTATGTGTACTGCGGTTGGCAGTGACTCAGTATGTCGAAGTTCAGGACATTTTTTCTGTCAGCAGTTCCCATCTCTGTTTTATAATTATTCTAATGGTCCTGGGTGATCCAGAAATTCGGTGAAAGAGCAATAGTCCCATTGTTTTCTTAGGACACCACAATATACCCGCTAAAAAAGAGACCAGATATGTGTCAATGTGTTTCCCTTACACAAAAAAGAGCCATCCCAATTGCAGTAGGCTACTGAGGGGATAATTCTCCAACAGGGAGGTTTTTGGCCTCCAGGGAAGGAATTTCAGATGTGCAGGGAGGAATTTATTTTAGTCAGAGAGGAACTTCAAACTCGGAAAGAATGTCTGTTAGAAGTTTTATGGTCCATTTTCTTAAGGATTTCTTCATCTTTGGATTGCAGTTAGTAAAAGAAATTAAGTTTCATCAACTGTTTCAGTAATTAGCACTGTAAATATGGAACTTGGGAACCCAAGGACAGCAAGGGGGAAATGTGGTCTGGGACTTTGAGAACCGCTGTACTAAATCTATCTATCTATTGATCTACCTATCTATCTGTCAGTCTATCTATCTGCCAATTTGTCTATCTATCTATCTACCACCTAAATATCTATCTATCTGTCCATCTGTCCGTCTGTCTATCTATCTATCTATCTATCTATCTATCTATCTATCTATCTATCTATCTATCTATCTATCTATCTATCTATCTGTCTATCTGTCTATTTATCTGTCTATCTATCTGTCTGTCTGTCTATCTATCTGTCTTTCTGTATATCTGTCTATCTGTCTATCTGTTTACCTATCTATCTATTTACCTATCCATCTATCTATCTATCTATCAGTCTATCTGACAATCAATATATGGCTGTATCTATGTATTAAATAGAAGTCTCAGTATTTTCTGGATGTTGCTAACTTCAGTCTAATGGACGATTTGAATAATATTCAGATGAAATATACTAAATCCTCGGTAACACGGACAACATGTCAGAGGTTAAGAGGAAATCATTCCTTCCTCTAGTGGCAAGTTCGAGTACGAAAGCCCTTGTCATTGGCTTGGCGGGCGTGGTCGGGGTTCTTCATCTAAATAATTGAGAACACGATGAGGAATGGAGTGTCGGGTCGGATAGAAGGGTTCCTTTAGAGGTAGTTGTAAATCAAAACACCGGCCCTCCATCTTCTCCCCTTCCCACTAAGACAAGTTCGGGAATAATTTATTTTGTGTTTCAGGACACGAATAGTGTAAACTCCACTTCCCGCTACTTCCCAGATTCAGCAGCTGATTGGCCATTATTTTTTTCCGATTTTTTTTTCAAATGTGTGTGTGTGTATAGGTATGTTAGTGTGTGTGTGTTCCTGAAGAACGTCCGTAATGATCGAAAGTTCGTCCGTCTTTTTCCTTTCTTTTCTAGTTCTTTGTTATTTACTGTAAAACTCATTTGTTGTTCTTTTTTTTTTCTAACGCGGGGTTTTACAGCGTCATAAGTGTTGTTGTTGTTTTGGCCACATTTTGACTTCCCAGATCCTGTACAAGAATGCAACAGCATCTAAATTTAGAACAAAGAGAAAGAGAGAGAGAGAAGATGGGATAGTTTCTGGTGACTCAGGCCAAACAGTGGAATGATCACTTTAATCATGAAAAAAAGATAAAAGTCCCATGACCCGTGCGTATTGTCAGGCTTGAAAGAGAAACCCAAAGTTCCCAATTAACTTCGTAAACAGCTAGTCAGTGCAACAAGTGATCCATGTCCTGACATTTTGGTGTACTGCAGTGGTTCTCATCATTTTTCAGGCAATGGCCTCTTTAGCCTTCCAAATTTAATTTCATCACCCCCCCCCCACACACACACACACACACACCTCTCCCCGCCCTTTCCAGTCTCTACTCAAACCTAACGGAAATATTTCACAAGAAGACACAAATGATGATGTTAAGTTTTTCAAATCAGTGTTAATGACAACGGGCGTGTTGATTTTTCATTAGAAAACAGAAATCTGTCTCTATCAAATGCACTAAAAAAAAGCCTTTTTCTGTTCATAAAACCCATGTATACATGTTGTTGAACAAGTCGCCCCTGCCCTGTATCTGCCCCCAATTCATCCGCCATTGACTCCCCTCCCCACCCCCACCGTCGCCCTTTTCATCAATTACCCCCTTCATGGAAATCAAAATCCCCCCCCCCCCTTCTCCGCTCCCGGGGTGGGGTGATATCACCCGCGTTGAGAACCACTGTTCGTTTTATTTATTTCTTCAAGGACGCGATGGGATGTATGCCGAAACACTGGGCGACAACAGGCAGTCACCCTATAGGGCAGGAGTTCCCCAACTTTGGCGTTCTGCTTATCCCTGGCAATTTTTCGAATTTAAAGTCATCCCCGCTCCGTTTTGTACCGTAAATTGAGTTTAAACTCCTACCATAATAAAGCAACCGACAAAAGGGAAGGTTTAAAATACATGTATTGCTTATAACACGATTACTGTATGTTCAATAACAGTAAGAATGACAATAGCACCTAACAATAATTATTACTTCACTTATTTATGAACAACTAATGATGGACAGACACTGGTACATGTATTTAAAAAAAAAATGCACAAAATCCAGAATCAGCGAATTTAGGCCCTGGTTGGGAATTCATGCTGTAAGAGATTATTTTGTTGTTGATATTGTTGTTGTTGTTGTTGTTGTTGTTGTTTAAAGGGGGTGGGGATGACACTGGGAATAAGAACAGAAGAACTGAGAAAGGAGTTAATCTGTATTATTAGATTATATTGAGTGTAAATTGAAGTGAATACATATTATTAACACATATTATTATATGAAATATATAAGCCAATAAGACTGAAAATGTGCGATTTTCCCCTTTTTTCCGTAATGAATAATTCATAATGGTGTCTATTGTGGACCAGGCGATTAACAGGCTAACTTTGTTAGCTAACATTATATAATACCTTGGGGTATTCATGAATTCAGCAGAGGGGGGTTGTTGGACTGTATATTGCATCAACGTGGAATAGAGATAACATTATGTGATAACATAACAATAATATAGTACGTTTCTCGTAGTCATATTTATATACACACGATAGGCACACAAACATGGGCGTCTCATTTATTCCCTGGGTAGTTGGTAGGCGATTTTGAAGGTCCATCTGTTTTGTCGTTCTGCTATATTCTGCCAGAGGTTCTCTGGCTTTTTTCCAAGCACAATGTGGCCTTAAGCGTGTCGACGTGCCTTCTCCAAACTCATTGTGTCTTTTATAAAGATGGCACGACATAGATAGCACTAGTTTCCAAGAAAGTTTTAAAGAAACGAAAAATTCAATTGTAACAGCAGTGACACTGATAGAAAGGGAATTATTGCTCCTGTAATGCAGCGAAAAGCGTCACCAAAGCCCGCATTAGTCGATTTTGGTCAGCCAACCAATTAGTTGGATGATGAGAACACGACATTGAGGTTGAATCAGTTCCAGCTAGTCGCCTGGTGTACGAGGTCCAATTGAATCTCATGGGGACACGGTGGTCTAGAAGCAAGGCCTGTCATGCCGAAGGTACCGGGTTCGAATCCTGGTCGGTGCAGGCATGTTGGAAGTTGGGGATTTTTCTCATATTTTCCTATCCCTGATCCTATGGTGGGTAGGTTCCGAGCACCTAGTCTTCTCGCATAAGGACGAAAAATTCGGAGGACTCGTGTGCACGTTGCGCACGTTAAAGATACCTTGGCAGTTGGAAATCGAAAAGAGCAGGCCGAACAGGCCGCTGAACGGGCAAAATTCTAAAAGCGAATCCCTACCACATCAAGAAAAATATATATTAAAAAAAACAAGAAGAAAATTGAGGTGTAAATGCCAAGGGCAGGAAACCTCCTAAAATAAACACACAACCTCGTGTCGTGACGTCACCGCCCAACTTCTAATTGGCCCATCAACATCGGCCAATGCGCGCCGGACCTAAAGTTGTGTTTTCAAGGGCAAACCTGCTTCAAGTCGTTAAATAGAATATTCTCGTGTGTACGGAAACGCCATTTGTGTACACATGGGTACGTTCTTTGTTTTTACTACTTGATGAATTTCACCGTTTCCGTTTCCGTACACATGAAAAGACAGCTGTAGTCTTTTAACCATTTTCTTCTTTCCTGGAGCCAGACGTAATTGATGTATAGACATGACTATGTATCCAGAATGAAAACACAGCCCGGTGTTTTCATTTTGTCCTCCGCCAATTTATCATTTTTTAAAAAATCAAACTTCAGAGAGAAACACATCACCACCTCCAACAACAACTAAACAGCATATAGCTATCTATCTATCTATCTATCTATCTATCTATCTATCTATCTATCTATCTATCTATCTATCTATCTATCTATCTGTCTGTCTGTCTGTCTGTCTGTCTGTCTGTCTGTCTGTCTGTCTGTCTGTCTGTCTGTCTATCTATCTATCTATCTATCTATCTATCTATCTATCTATCTATCTATCTATCTATCTATCTGTCTATCTATCTATCTATTCATCTTTTTATCTATCTATCTGTCCGTCTGTCTGTCCGTCCGTCCGTCCGTCTATCTATCTATCTATCTATCTATCTATCTATCTATCTATCTATCTATCTATCTATCTATCTATCTATCTATCTTATTCATCTATTTATCTATCTATCTGTCCGTCCGTCCGTCTATCTATCTATCTGTCTGTCTATCTATCTATCTATCTGTCTATCTATCTATCTATCTATCTGTCTATCTATCTATCTATCTATCTGTCTATCTATCTGTCTATCTATCTATCTATCTATCTGTCTATCTATCTGTCTATCTATCTATCTATTTATCTATCTATCTATCTATCTATCTATCTATCTATCTATCTATCTATCTATCTAAGTAATTATATGCTATAAAGGTAGTAAGGCCTCCAGTGTAATCATGAAAGGCTTTTTAATCATCCAGCCTTATATCCTACAAAATATCACAGATAGAACGGCTCAAATGTGTACCTGCACATATTTTAAAAGATCTTGAAGTTCGCTATATTTTCAATACTTTCGTTGATTTTGAACCACAACTGAGTTGAACACAAGAAAGTGTTCCGACATTTTGAGATGGAAAATAGAAACGTATTTTCCTCCAGCAGAATTTAAAAAGTATGACAGGAAATTTCGTTCTGCCCCTACACTTTAGGAATGAAAACTCAACTTCAAAAACCGCAAGATCTGTGTTTTCGAGCCAACAGGTATATATAATACAGCAGTCTTAGCAGTCAGTGGTATGCTTTCGCCCATAGTTTGTGTCGAAAAAAAACAACAACAGCAATAACTAAAATGAAATTGTTGTCCCCTGAACACAGTTTAAAACGACTTAATGGCCCATTAGTTCTACATTCCGGTGGTATTGAGGTCTGGCGCCGTTCTGTCTGCAGACTGGTCAATGATCTGTAATGTTTGCTGGCTGGAGGCTGAGAATTTCATACATGTTGATTATTTCTTGCTCTGGCACACACATACGCACACACACGCACGCGCACATACAGATGCACAGCACACTCACACAAAGAGGTCTGTGCACGCTCTCCTGCTGTCCATGACTGTCTCGAGCTCTCTCTATTCTCTTTTTCCTCATCGAGAATTTCAAATATTTGCCTACCACTTCTCCCTCCCTCTGCCTATACAGATAATCACATACAAAACGCGTTGGAAAAGGATCTTGCTTCACTACAATTAATAATTATGGGCCCGTTAAAAGACAAGATCTTGTCTTAGGAATTGATTGTCCGTGCCAGCATTTCTACGTCAGTCCAACGTAGATTTGTATAGGATGGGTAGGATTGCCATAGAGGGCCGGTTCCCTGCATCAAAGTATCCTCGGCGCGATGTCGTCGTAACCAGCGGATCTACGTAGGAAAGATGACATTCCTATGTGCAGATCTGACGTCAGTCCTATGCTTTAGATTTCCATCGGCTTCCCGGCTGGGATGTTGTTAGTCCAACAGAATGACGACTGGATCTGGAGTTTTTTTGCAACTGTTTATGTTGCTGACCTGAACTGTTTCCCCGCTGGCCAGAAATGCATATTCCCATTGCGGCTATTGATTTGTTTCACATGTCGCCGCGAACTTGCGCCGTTGACATTAAATTTTTATTTTTGTTCATGAAAGCCTTTGGTAGGGTTGCACGTTTATTAGAAATTTATTGCAAAATAATCTCCACCGCCTCCAAGCACCAGTCAGTTCTGTTTTAATCATTGTCAATAATATTGCACACCAACATAATAATAATTGTCTTTGTAATATCCTTCTTTCCCTCGAAACTGTGAGAGAGGTGTTTTTAAATATACTGCATGTACTACTACTTCTACTAATGCTACTACTACTACTACTGCTGCTGCTGCTGCTGCTGCTACTATTACTATTACTACTACTGCTGCTGCTTCTTCTACTACTACTACGACTACTACTACTACTACTACTACTATTATTAACTCTACAACTACCACTACTACTACTGCTACTACAACTGCTACTACTACTACTACTACTACTACTACTACTACTACTACTATTACTACCACTACTACTACTACTACTCCTACTACTACCACTACTACTACTACTACTCCTACTACTACCACTACTACTACTGCTACTACAACTGCTACTACTACTATTACTACCACTACTACTACTACTACTCCTACTACTACCACTACTACTACTGCTACTACAACTGCTACTACTACTACTACTACTACTACTACTATTACTACCACTGCTACTACTACTACTCCTACTACTACCACTACTACTACTGCTACTACTACAAATACTACTACTACTACGACTACTCCTACTACTACCACTACTACTACTGCTACTAGACAAATACTACTACTACTACTACTACTACTACTACTAATGCCACTACTTCTTCTTCTTCTTCTTCTACAAATGATGATAATAATCATACAATAACGGAGCTAGAGGATGAACACGCAAGCGCCTAAGACGTCGTGACTAAGTGACCAATCATGATGAAACGTTATTCACTGCCTTAATTTTTGACGATAAATTACGCGGACACATCCATTTTGGACAAAATCCAATCCTTTATATTCTACAGGTACGATTTATTTTGAGTCGCGAAAGAGCAGACACGATTTTGTTTGAGATGGATGAAACGATGTGAGCGGACGTTTTGTTTGACGTTTCTCTTTCAACTTTTCAGAAAACACTTTGATGTATAGTCTGTGTGTCTGTGTGTGTGTGTGTGAAGGAGAGAGAGAGAGAGAGAGGAGGGAGAGATAGTGTTTGTGTGTGTGTGTGCCTTTGTGTGTGTGGCCAGTAGGTAGGAATGAGATTTGTTCTGTTTTTGCATGTTTTGTAAAGCGCATAGAGCATCTCTGGATATCCGCTATATAAAATAATGAACTTTATTATTATTATTATTATTATTTGCTGGTTGAAAATTAACTAGTAATAACAAAAAGACAATGGTTCTATATCACTAGGCCAGTTAGAATGGGCATTTCTCCAAAGTGTAAAAATTTACGTTTATTCAAAATGGCGGGCACCATGGCATGACGGTTTTCATCCCAGTTTTGGTGACGTAAATGAAAACATACCAATTCCCACCAGCGACACTCCCAGCTATAAGTGTGTGTGTTAATGTAAACTGGTACGCTCACCATTGCACCACAACTGCTGCCAACATCCATTGTTGCACGAGAGAAAAATGTGTTATTGATTAATAAATCGATCACCAATCCCGACATATTCTTACCATTAGTCAGGCGTTATAAAACGTCCATTGAACCATATTTTGCGTGTCTCAACATGCTTTATTGTGAGCACTCCTCTTATTTACTGTTTTTAATCAGGCAGATGCGAACTTGTCCTGTGGAATCATGTAATTGAAATTAAGATATTAAGATAAGAATGATTTTATATCCACGGGGAAAATTCTCTTTCGCACAGCGTGTATGAGCACATACATGGTACACACATCTTACTCATCATTATATAATCATAACTCTATATACTCAGTAACAGGCATACAGACATGAAGTTTTGTGACAGGGTAAGGAACCTTGTGAAATATGGCACACAATAACTACCTAAAGTGTCTTGCTGAGGCGAATTGCGGAGGGCAAAAACAAGCTTCTGTATTTTTCTCCGTTGTTTTTCAAAATGAAAAATAAAGGTTACATTTTGTTCCATATAATGAAATGATAATGAGTATGGCTTTTGAATTCTGACAGTCGAAATGTGTCTGCAAGAATTGCAGCTGTATACTTTAGATATTTTGTCCGTTGAATAAAAAAAAATTAAGTTCTGGCTGTTACTTGAAATTAACCTGTGAAAACTCGATATCTAAGATCAGAATGGATACTACAAAATGAAATCCAGTTGCATGCAATCTTAAGTAAAATAGAGCCTGATTTACAGATATGCAGAATATAACTAAAACGACAAAAGAGGACAAGAAGTGAATGCGAAACTTAGTCCTTATCTGAAAAATAGCTTCTGTTTTTTTCACTTTAGTTCTCCATATCCCATTGTCAAAGATTCCAAACTTGTAAAGTCACTGACTGCGTTCTTACATTAAAGCTTAATAAGTAACCTAACCGTGCTTTTCTTCGAGCTCGTCGCTCCTGAACTAAATCAAGCCATGCAGTGAGACATGGTGAAGTGGATACCAGCCTGAGCAGTGAAAAAGGAATGTCGTGGGTTTATACATTATTGTATTGTATCAGAATGAAAATCTAAACTGAGGTAACATGTATTTGGCAGGACCTTATTGTTGTTTTCCTATGATATAATATTGACTTTGTTTGCAAGATTGTGGTGCTGCGCATGAAATATTATACCGGTATTTATTTTTATGTGGTATGTTTACGTTTGGATCAGTTCGTGTTTTCATTAAATCAGAAGTGCACGCGGGAGGCATAGTAAAAGTGGCAAAATGTTGTAGATATATATTGTAAAACCCCGCGTTAGAAACAAAGAATATAAAAAAAGTTACAATTTATCACAAAAGAATTAGAAATGGAACGGGGGAAAAACGCGGACTTTCGATCACAAAAAAATGAAACTATTCAAAGAAAATGTAAAATTTACGCACGAGGGGGGGGGGGGGCGGGACAAGTACCTTTGTGGTATAAATCTTCAGTTGACTGGAAACCCTTGCATCAGGCTGGTCAAGTGGTATTTGATTGACCCACGGCATTCTGCTTAGGACAGAGCGACAGAGTACTATCAGATCGCGTGCTGGACGTTTTGGAGTACCGGCAAAGCCGTGCATGAACTGTGAAAAACCTTCGGCTGATGGGCAGGATCGATATTCGATTCATAGATCCAGGAGTTCGTGGAGAAATCTAGAATTCTCACAAAGACGCGCAGGTCCAGGTTAGAGATAATTTGAGAATGTATTAAATGTAATGTAAGATGATTATTAAAGCATCACTTTTGAGAGACTAGGGTCACGCAGTTGATTATTAGAAAGTATTAATTTAACATCGATTGGCTTACTTCCATGATGCGATGTCGTATAGTAAATACATGTAACTCTTGTTTACAAATGGCATTCACAATAAATTGCTGTGGAAATGCATTCGAAATCGATTTTAAAAATCGAAACCCCAATTTTATATAATTATTTCGTACTTGAAAAAGCCCAGGACGCGGCGTTACTACAAACATTCTGAAACGTTGTTGAGGTCCCAAGCGGCCAAAGAAAGGGACCTCTTTCCAGAAACGGCTTTTATCGATCGGTTTTCAGTGTGAATGTTGCCTCCCGCTTCCTTATGTATGATGTGTTGCCTACATTGTCTTTCTGGAGAGGTCTTCAGATCAGGGGTTTTCAGTATTTATAAACGGGGTCACCTTCTTCCAAACCCCCCTGCAAAAGTGCCCATGTCTTCACGTACAATAGTTCAAGTGACAATTTGTTCATGCTTGTGTTTGGATTTGGATGTCCGGTAATTTTATTTCGTGTCTGTATTATCCAAATACGTACTTTAGCTTAAGAAGAGGTGTGTCGCCGCAGATTCACTGTTGCGTGTCCTTTGAACTGTCTGTGAAAACAATACTGTACTGTAACAGCGAACAAAACAAGACAAAAAGAAACAAACTCCACTATTACGTCAGTGACAGGTTTGTTTGTGTGTTGTTGGTTTTTTTACAACTTAACATTTATTTCATTTTATGAATAGGGTGGAATGATAGCCCCCCTCCCTTCCCCCAAAAGCCATAGAACGTGAATATCTATGGGCAGATACAGTAGTCAGCCGTGCTGTCAAGTCCTGCTTGTCGTCACTACTTGCAGTGTCTGACTGGGTCTCAATGTGTTCAGCGGGATTCACATCAGTGACCCCAATATCCGCCAACGCCCCTTCCGTGAGAAACACGATCCTCAAGTCACTTATACTCAGCCGAGATAAAAATAATATGAAATGTTCTTCCTTTGCTTCTTTCTCTTTTAAGTAAAACCCTGAGTATCACTGCGTCTGAAGATTAGTATTGGAAGATAAATTTGAATATTAACGCTATATCTTAATAAAGCACAGTGGAGTCATTTTCTTTTCAACATTTTATTGCAGGAAAAAAGATTGAACAGTTTCTCAGTTTAATTCTTATATAGAGTCCTTGAAGGTAAAGAAAATTCTTCAAAAACTTTCATGTGAGTTCCATACAATGTTTTCTATCTACAGTTACATTAAATAGCCTTGAGAGATAGGCTGTGCCTATTGATTCATTTGAAACAATTATTTCAACTTGACATTTGCACGTTCACTCATTGCATAAAAACTTCTGTCTAAAGTAAAAACGAAATATTGTAAAACATAGTTATGATTTTGGGCGCCCTGACCATTGAAAAATAGAAGTTCTGTGTCAAAGTGTTTGATTGTATCATTTCTGTGGTATCTCCTACGCAAGGCTCTGCTACAAGCAACTTTTTTGTTTTGCCACAATTTGACTTTGCTTCAAGACTTTGCAGCGCCCCGACAGATTTTCTGCGGCTTTTTTTTATATTTTGAAAAATAGAAGGAACTTTGTGGAATGGCCCCCAACAACCAGACCCATGCAGTGGTGTGAAAACCTTTTTGCAGTATTCCCATCACAACTCGGCTGTTGCTCCTTCACCTCTCTGGTCACTCTGGAAAAGCTTCAGTGGGACCCACTTGTGCCCGGGCCAATACTATAAATATTTTGTGGATTCAAGTGCTATTTATCTCACAATCGAATACAAAATGGGGACATGTTTTGTAGCTTTCAATGGCAGTAAATATATTCTGCGTGATTTTTTGTTTCTAACTGAATGTTGGAAAGTATGAGGAAGGAGCTAAGACAGGATTATGTTACATACGATAGAAAGCGCTTTGTGAATAAAGGAAATCTTCATCTGATTGTCCTGACATGACAATCGATTCACTTTGCTATTATTATTATTATTATTAGTAGTAGTAGTAGTAGTAGTAGTAGTAGTAGTAGTAGTAGTAGTAGTAGTAGTAGTAGTAGTAGTAGTAGTAGTAGCAGCAGCAGCAGCAGCAGCAGCAGCAGCAGCAGTAGCAGTAGCAGTAGTAGTAGTATTTAGAGTGTTTATTTTCGCTATATCGCGACCTTAGTTCTCATTTGTTCTGTGACCATTACCTGAAAAACTGGAGATCTTTTAGCATGTAGAAGGGGTATAAAAAATTAACAAATGCACACTGTTTGACACTTGCTTAAAGTGCTTTTTGGCACTTATAAAACTGTTTCACAGTTCCGATTTATTCTGATTCCTTATCATGATACTAAAACCCCAAACGTTTAACGTGGAATTTCTCGGTTGTGCAAAAATTGGATTTGGAAACGAACAAGAATTAAGGTCGCGATAGCTGGCAAGAGACAAGGTCAGAGTTAGTAATAATGATGATAATAAATATGAATATGATAATAATAATAACAACCATAATAATAATTATAGTAAAATGGAGGGTCTATTTTTCTTAAATTATATAGGGATAATAGTGACAGCCATTGGGGTTGTTATTAATAACAATATTATTATTATTATCATTATTGTGATAAGTATGATGGTTAAATCTCTGATAGTAAGAAGGAAATAGAAAAGCCAACTGTAGCTCGGATGGTACTGGTATGGTATAGAATGCTCATCTGGGTAATGTAACGGATCTCCTCCTAAAAAATAATAATTTTCTTCGAACAAAATTATTGTGAAGTATAAAAATCGTGTTTTGTCCGTATTTATTCATTTATTTCAATTATTTACTGATTTATTTATTTTTTTATTTACATATTTATTTATCTTTTGCTATTGACCAAAGCGACATGTTGCTATGGCAACGAGAAGACACATTGTCCAAAACGAAAAGTTCTTTTTTTTTTTACTAATAAACGGGAGCAACCGGAGTTTACCGATATGGTCAATCCTATCAGAGAAAATTTGATAAAATGTGTGTACGTGTGTACGTTACAATGTCCAGATTGGTCTTACGTCATATCCTTGGTGCGCCCGTACTGTAGCAAGCTTATATTATTCAGGTCTCAGAAATGATGAGAAATGAGAAGAGTTCCTCTCACGCCAGACTCATTTACAGCAATTTATCAAGTGACTGCGTGGCGAGAAAATCTGAAGTCATTCAAGTTTTTCGGCCCAGCCTCTGGAATCGCTCATGTGTTTACGCCATTGCTTTAGAAAAGAGAAGGGGGGAAAAAATAAGATCTCAGTTCAGAATGGATTTGGTAATCCAATGAATTCAAATGAATTGGTCATAAATGCAATGCTTTGCAAAAGCAGGGAAAAATAAAAAGATCTCCATTCACGATGAAGATTTGGTAATCCGACGAATTCCAATGAATTGCTCAGGGCTTTTGTAATTGCTTTAGAAAAGCAAGGAAATAGAAAATGGTCGCCATTCAGGATGACGATTTGGCAGTCGAACGAATTCCAGTGAACTGCCCGTAAGTGCTTATGTCATCGTTTTAGAAAAGGGTCGGGGGGGGGGGGGGGGAATCTCGAATTAAGGATGAAGATTTGGTAATCCAGTGAATTCTAATGAATAGCTCAAAAGTGCTGATGTTGTTGCTTTAGAAAAAACAAGGAAAAAGAAAACGCTCCGCAGTTCAGGATGAAGATTTGGTAATCCGACGAATTCCTCCTGCCCAGATTTCCTTATATGTTTGTGCTATAGATCTATTATATATACAAGCATGTCCTTGATGTAGCTTGGAAACATGTCATATAATATAATACATATGATAACTAAAACTGTTTTCTTTTTCTTCATCGTCTTCCTTTGCCGAACTTTTATTATTCCTTCTTGGGCCTCTTTTTGGAGTGCGCTCCTTTTGCATTTTTTGTTTTTGTTTTTGTTTCTGTCTGAGACGGTTGTTGTTTTTTTTAAAACTATTATTTTGTTCTGCTGTTTAGGTCTCTCTCTCTCTCTCTCTCTCTCTCTCTCTCCTCTCTCTCTCTCTCTCTCTCTCTCTCTCTCTCTCTCTCTCTCTCTCTCTCTCTCTCTCTCTCTCTCTCTCTCTCTCTCTCTCTCTCTCTCTCTCTCTCTCTCTCTCTCTCTCTCTCTCTCTCTCTCTCTCATTCGCGTGATTCATTGTCTAAGCATTTTAAACACTAATTCGTTTTATGGCTTCCCGTTTGAATACATGTCGTCAGAAAGATTTTTTGTTTTATAGTCATCGCCTTTGTTTAACCGCCGCTATTGATCTAAGCGGTCAATAATTGTCGTTTTCCAAAAATGACCTACGTGCTGTTTTCGATTTTTTCTTTCCCACTATCACTTTTTAGTTGTTGTCAGAATACATTATATTTATGACCTCAGGCCTGTTTATTGCGGTGCTGAAAGTCGAACATCCCAGGAGGAACGATGGTTAATGGTTCCTAGAAACAAAACAAAACAAGCCATGAAATCATGTATTTATAGTCTTGATAATTGAGAAACAATTTTTTTTTTATCGTCGCCTTGCTGGAAAAAGGGCATAGGTCGATTTGGGACAATACTTAATTTTTGCAGCAAATTGTAGGTAAGATCAAGGAGCTTGTGCTATCAAGAGACAAGACCTGTAGAGTTATTAGATACTTCTGCCCTGTCCCTTCCGTTATATTCTATCTATCGTCTTGCGTTTTTCTAGCACAATGTGACGGTTACCGTGTCCACGAGCTTTTTTCCAAACTCAAGCTCAAAACTCAGAGCCATAGATAAATTCGCTCATTAAAATTTGATCGTAAGTCTGAGTGAGAAGCATAAGATTCTTGAAGAGATGTATGAAGTTACGCAACTATTTCAGTAACATTCACAAGTCGACTTGGTGTTGAAAAGAAAAGAATTAGTGCCCTCTTGACCTCTGGTTATATCTTGAGATACGTCAGTATTTCAGGGAGAATTATTTAGAT
Source organism: Onchidella celtica (assembly GCA_963931925.1). Lineage (NCBI taxonomy): Eukaryota > Metazoa > Mollusca > Gastropoda > Systellommatophora > Onchidiidae > Onchidella > Onchidella celtica. The sequence goes on along the minus strand of OZ007580.1, from coordinate 31,818,538 downwards.
ATGTAGTACGACCTTTGCATACATGCAGTAAATGGATTTTGTAAATTCCAGCGTGTGAGTTTTTTTGTGTTTTTTTTTTTTTTTTGTAGCTCTTGGGTCAAATACTCTGGAATCTCTCGAAGCTTCAAATTACTCTCCAGTATTAATGACAGGGTTGTTGAAAGAGGTGTTTTTTGTTTTGTTTTTTCATTTTGGCTTGAAAAATAGGGTCGCCGCGGCGTCTTGCATTGTGTTACCAGATCGATATTATGTCTGGCCACATCCAAAAAGAGAAAAGAAAAAGGTACAAGGCAGGACCGCAATGAATACCCCCAGAAGCCACAACGATATGATTAAATCAGGAAAGCCAGCGATCAGACATTATGTCTCCCTGGCTTCTTTTTGCTGCATGATATCAGATATTGATTGGGTTGTCCCGAAATTGAATGTTCATATTGGTCCAAGAAGTCCAGTTTCTGCACGGAATAAAAGAGGAGGAAGAAGTGCGGGTGTTCCCTCTAAGTTGTATGCAAACAGGCTTGGCAACCCGCATACAAAATTTAAAAAATTAATGTGTGCACAAAAGGTTTAATTACCCGAACTAATGTAATAATCGTTTATTATTATGCTAACAATTTGCACAAGCAATCAGTGCACACACATGTTTTTGTCACAGGAAACAGCAAATCTGCATATTCAGCACTAAAAATTAGAAAAACATGGGGATTTTGGGTGGGATTTGTCGGGGACGTTGCACAAGTTAGGAATGAAATTGGCGTAGAACGAACATTCCAGAATTAAACAGTTGATTCTGTATGATCAGCGTGGAATATGGATCAACCCCATGTCACTTTTTTTCATTTTAAACTTTTCTGAATACTATAAAGTCCATCTCAACTACATTTGTGCTTTCGCAAGACTTGCTGATAAAAATATTCAACCGACATCTTCAGTTGACTATTTTTTTAAAAATTGCCAAAAAATTGTTTTTGATACAGAAATGAGGTTCGGAGGAGTATATAGATCTAGTGACTTTTCATTCAGTTTTCAAAATCAAATCTTAGAACTCTGAAAATCTTCATTTTTGGCAAAATACATTTGCGTTAAAGTATTTGTTCCGGGTGACCTCTAACTGCGAAGCGTTTGGGTTTTTTTTCCGGGGGACCGTTCACCATTGGTGACCAAATACTTTGTCACACTGGCACTGTCTTGACTGACTTTTCCTCTTTGAGTCGTCTGTTGTGATGGTCAGACAAAATTTGTTACCCCTGTTAATTTGGTACAGTTATAATATTCCACAGAACTGGACCACAATTGGTCTTACTTGAAATATGTGCCTCAATTCCCTCAGCCATTCCTCTATAAAGTCCATAACATTTTGCCTCCAAAACAAAAACAAAAAACATGGGGTTGACTCAGGGCTGGATTAACCATTAAGCAAAATAAGCTCGTGCTTGCTTGGGGCATCAAGCAATGGGGAGGGGGGGGAGAGGCATCACAGAACTTTTTCATTGCAGTATTAATCATGGACCATATGGTGCAAAACTGCAAATGGTGCAGCTGAACCAGGGTCCACAAAAGGAGGCCCCAACAATAAATGAAAAAATTAAAGTATTTGCTAGCCTATAAGACTAGCTTTATTTTTTTTATTGTAAACTAAAAAAAAAAAATTACCTTGCGCAATTTTTGTTTATATTTTGAACTACATGCACATATAGAGTATTATAGGGGCACCAAAATCGTTTAAATGTTAAGAGCCTCTTTAGGTCTTAATCCAGTCTTGGATTGACTCCATATCAACTCACTCAGAACTTCTTCGGGGGAATCTACGGACACATTCCAAATCTTTCAAAGGCCGCCGTTCTAAATTTTCCTGGAGACAAGAGTTTTGTACTTTCCTCGTCGTATATTGTATTCAAAACACGTAATCCCCAGGGAGGCCAGCTCCCAGACAAGTTTGATCATGCTACATGCAGTAATTCCCTCAGGCGGAACTTGAAAGTTGTCACTGCGTATCTTCTGCAGCGTGCATGCTTTTTTTTTTTTTGACAAGCCATCCCCCCGGCCCCCAAAATTACCCTTCCCCCCTAAACCGTCTCCCCAATTCCTCTCAACCCCCCCCCCTTTTGGTAATTCTCCCCCCCCCCCCCCCCAAGATGAAGTTGTCTCTTCGTATCTTCTGATCTCTTGTATTGTCTCAGCGTGCACTCATTTTTAGACACCTCCTCTCTCCCCGCCCTAAAATCACTCCCTACCTCCCCTCCCAAACAACCACCCCAAGCCGTTTCCTGGAGCAACTGTCCAAGACTCACCTCAACCTTCATTCACATTTATCTCCTCTCCAGGCCAGTTTTGTGATACCGGCGCCGAGAGTGAGTGCTCCACTGCGCGCCGCACACACGCGAAGAGCGCCGGGGCCAGGCCAGGGCAGAGGCAGCCGTAAGGCCTGTGGGTGATAGATCGATGATATATTTTTGGTTTGGCGAGCACTTGGGTAGCTCGAAGTGGAGATATCGATGTGATAGTCGCGCCGATCCTAGTTTGTGTTTTGTTCTTGATGTTGCCTTGTGTGTGTGCGTGTGAGTCATTCTTGGGTCACAGCTGCTAATGATGAGGGTCACTCAAGCAGTTCAAATACTAAATGGACGCGGTTCTGTTCCTTGTGATCTGGTAGTTACGTCATGATTGTGCTGAAGAAAAACCTTCCGTGGGATTAACGGAAAGAAACAAATTTTGAATGTTGTGATATTTGTTTTCTCCTAGTGTGTTGATGTTTACACGGACTCTGTGATCTGATTGCGGAAACAACCAGCGGGCGGATTCAAACTTGGTTTAAAGTGAAAGTGTTCCTTGAATGTGCTGAATCCCTGGTGAGGACTGCACGTGAAGATCTCGTGTTTATGCTTGTGTAGCTCTCGTGCGATGGATCTAAGCGGAAGTGCATTTATATGCATATTATTCATAAACACCCTTGCGGTTTTTGAAACGCTGCACACACGTCGGGGCGCTAAAATTGTGTACAAACATAACCCAGTGTGACACGTGATTATGTTAAGCGTAAACATTCAGAATGTAGATAACCATGAGAGGAAATATCACTTTTTGCAAAGCCCTATAAAGCAACAAATAACAGTGGAAGAATACAGTCTCTGAAAGAAAAAACGTGTTAGTCTAAATAAAAACAACAAGCTTTTAGACACGGGGCATCCTCTACTGGAAAAAGACAAACAAACAAACAGACTGATAAATAGATTGTGATGGAGGAGTTTGTGGTATAACAATTGTATCCTGTTGTCAAAATTACAATAACGTGATTATAGTCAATACTGTTATCAACGTACGCGTAAATTACACAGCTGCTTGTATGATTAAAGAACACCCCATTGTTTCAGTAGGCCTACATGTATTAGCTTCTGTAGGTGTTTGTACTGCAGGCCGTGGTTAACCGTGAACAAAGAATGCAGTGTCGGATCCGTTTGCTTGTGGTTAAAAAGTGCATACAGTAGTGTAAGTTGCTGACTTTTAAGACATAACAGGTAGAGTGCATCAGAGCTCTTAGAATCTTAACTGTACACATTCCTACAGCAGATAGAATAGTGTGACTCAATACTGGTCACTCTCTTGCATGAATGATGTTGCCGAAGATAACCAGTGGAAGACCGAAAACCAATACATCAGTTCCTAAATTCACATTATATATCGTTGTACTCAGCTATTATAGTATTGTAACATGTATACTTTGAGAGACCTTTGGCCGTATGCATAATCAATGCGTAAACTAGAGTAAATACGTTGACTGGTGTCAACGCAAGAAATGAATACAATTTCTCGTGTTAACACCAGTCAACGTATTTACTTTAGTTTACGCATTGATTATGCATACGGCCAATGTTCTGAGGCTAAGTACAGGTCACAAGTTTACTTAGTGGTGCTAGGTAGGTTGGAAATTGGTTCAAATGGTGTTGTGGTTTTGCACAAGTCGTTGGATGTAATCTTCTGCCATCATGTTTCGACAACGGCAACTAAAGAGATTACGAGACCCCCTCCCCCACTCCCCAGCTTCCCTCCCACCCTGTTTTTTCCCCCTCCTCCAATCTCCACCTTCACCAGATTGTAATGCCTGTGGTGTATGATGACCCTTGTGACTTGGAAATTTGCAACTTATGACCAGAAAAAAAAAAGAAGAGTATGAAGGACACTGATGATAACGACGCCATTATTGTCAATTCTTCCCACAGGCCATCAGACAGGCTATCCTCACCCATAACTACTCGGTAGCTCCACGTGATTCATCCTTGTTTTTGTTGTTATTGTTTTCACTCCTATGAGTCACGAACTATTTTTGTTTTATACTTTTTATTTGTTTTGTTTTGTGTTTCAAATCAATCACTCTCTAGACTCAAGGCTCTGTTGGATCACGGCTAGGCCTGGTGTTTAAAACGGTCCACGAAGAAACCAGTACCGCTTCGAAGATTGGAAAACAAAGTCCTCTTATGTTCCAAACATAATTTTTGCCAGTCATTTTGCTAAGTGTAGATTATGTCTATAAAGCCAGAAGCCAGGCATGTGTGAATCTTGCTTCTCTAATATGACATCCCACCGATCATAACATGACCCAGTTTTTCCTCACGAGCTTCCGCCATGTTGGCCATATCGATCAAGCAAAGTGGTTGTAAAATGAAAAAAAAAACAACAACAACGTTATCAGTTTTATTGGATCCTCCACATCTTGGTGGGGTTTTTTTTTCGTAGCAATATCTGTGTTGTTGTTGTTTTGTTTTTTTTTCTTCTATCATTTTGTTGTGTATTTACAGTTAATGTGATTCTTCTCTGATAATGTACTCTCTTGGCCCAAATGTCTGGCGACTAAGACGGGGGAAAAGGCCGTCAAAGCCCTCACTTTTAGTTTAACGCATGAAAAGTTTGCAGTGCCGGTACTTGGAACCTGCCCGAGTGCTTTTAGTGTCAGAAACATCGTTACAGAGGGACGTCTTAAGTGTGACTGTGAATTTAATTAGGTCGTTGTGACCTCCTCCATTTGGTATTCTCTGCGTGATTATTTATGTCTCCTTTTTTTTTTAAAGTTCAGCATTAGTATTAAACCCTACCGGAAGATAATTTTTTCTCCAAAAAAAGCACCTTTTTACTCATAAGGAAAAGAATATTACATGTAATTAGAAGCTGTTGGTTTTTACAAAGAATTAAAACAGCTCATAGTTGTACGATAAATGTTTTACCATTTTGTGGGTAGATCTGACAATACTGGGCGAAAGGTGAAATTTTTATACCTGTTTTTTTTTTTTTTAAATATATTTCTAAAATGATTTCAAGTAAAATATTTTAACTGAAAAAAGAAAGCTATCTAATCTCAATTTCCATAGAAAAGTGCTTTGTAAAGGTATCTCAGGAATTTAGTCTTCACCTTAAGCCCGATTTCGTCAGATCCACTCACATTTTACTACCGTTACGGCACTGGCCACATACATTAACATCCACTCAAATACCAGAGTAAAATGTCGTGTTCAGTAATAACCAACGACCATTTCCCTAATGTTTAATATGTTGCATCATTGATGCATCTGTGTATTTTTAAAATTTAGTCGCCCTTTGTAAATTCTTAACAGCAGATCTGGAGATGACGTGCTGTAAAACTCAGGAATCAATGTAGAACAAACGCACCGGGGCCGTTCTAGCTGACAAGCTGTGAGACCGAAGTCCAATGTAAAAATCACTTTTTTTTTGTTGTTTTTTTAAATAATTATAATTTAAATTGTTTCAAAATTTGTTTTTTTTTTTTTTTTTTAGAAAAAACAAAAAGGGGGGGGGGGGAGGTGGTGCGTTAGGGACGTCCTTTAAAATATTTACTCAATTTTTTTTTTTTAATTAGTATATATCACGTTTTATAATGTAAACCTTGCAGCTGGGATCAATAGTTTTTAAAACTAAGAAGATGGCATTTGGCAACTTGCTGAGAATTGATCCATAAAAACGTTAGAGTTGACGATGATTCGCGTACCCTTTTTTTTTTTTTTACCACAATTGTGTAACGATTGATCGATCATCTCTGCAGCGAAATGACTCATATATGTGTGTACAGTGAGCTCACAGTGAATGCGGGTTACTGTCCTATTAATAATACAAAAAGAAAAAATGAAAGTTTTATGACCTCTGACTTGAGAGAGTTACGGTTGTGGTTTTTCTGTCATGGATCTCTAAATTATGTAATCTGGAACTGCACGGTCAGTTGACATTTGATAGTTTTGACCTTACGGTAACGCCCGTTAGATCTACCTCTCGTTATAGGCTGGGTTGAATTGATAAACTTTTAGTTAGAAATTGCAGAGGAAATGTCTGTTTAAAAGTGGCTTATTTTGAGACCTCGTCGGCCGATACACAGGATATCCAGACTGATCAACACGCCAAATTTCGTCCGTCCGCTCAGAGCGCGTATCAACAATGTCAACAATTCTCCAGGCTTAAACTCCACCTCTTCATAATACAATGCAAAATAACCATTAATCACCATTACTCAGCTAGTTGTGTGCGTGTAGCTTTCAGACATACTGTCGGGAGATGGATATAGCTCTTGATATCCTGTGTCTCGGATCTTGTGGATCAGGTGGCGTCCTCTACAAATGTATCTGAAAACTGACAGCTGTCAGTCCCTTTTGAAGCATTGTTGAAACTGCACGTGGTTTTTGTCTGTACTTATTTTGCCTGTGTGAAAACAGCATTAATAAAAAGTCAGTTGATCACACAGTGCATTTATTTAATGGTTGCACCTCATCCATCGGGTTATATTTGTATATTTTGCATACTTTGAACAGCCAGGCATCGCCTTCAATGAGTGCTGGACGCGGGAAAACAATGTCATGCTGATGGTGGGTAAAAAGCCCAGCTCAGAGCTCAGCTACCGAACTTTCAAGCTTGGCTTTGTGTAGTGACATCTCCGGCTAATTGCAGGAGTACGACCGAGTTGTTGGTAGGCGCTTCTGGAAGGGACTCCGTCTGCCCTATCATTCTGTTATTCTATGTATCGTCTTGCATTTTCCTAGGTTATCATGTCGACATGCTTTCTCGAAACTCGAATTCAAACTCACCAGTAAGATGGATGCTGACCGTGTGACTATCTCTGGATCGTTATTATGAAATAAATACAGTTTTGTCGGTGCTGAAATAAAACTCCACACGTTTGATGAGAATGAGTCACTTGCAAACAACACCATTGGAATAGGCTCCATAAATATGTGTAGCGAAATGGCTCCAAAACTACTCATCGTAGAAATATGAATAATGGTTTACTTTACAGAGACATGTTAGCTGCCAGAAGATTACCTAAGCTTATAGGGTGAGAAGTTGCGGATTAAATGTGGATACTTTTACAGTTTTCGTCAATTTGAATTGAGGAGACGTCATCACCTCGATCTTTCATTGTAAGGAAGAACTAAAAACTTGGATTCCTGTTGTTTGTCATCCGTTTCTTTTTTCTTTTCCGTCCCTAGACCGGGTACTTTAATTGTACATACAACACTTTTAAACACGTTTGTTGGTACTTTTATACTCTTCAAGTTATGAACAGAAATATTTTCATAAATTTCAACCGTTTTCCCCCATCCTGTTGTGTGGGAACACTGGCCATTCTACAGGACTTATCCACACAGGATCTTTAGTTTTAGTCAGAAAGTATGCGTAAATTGATGAAACTCTGAGCACCAAACATAACTAAAGTATCTAGATAAACCGGGAAAGGCACAAAGTGACCGTTATCGCGCCGATGCACCGTAAAACCTAAACTCAAATCCAAATTCTTATGAAAGACGTCTCTGCTGTATGAATGTCGATGTGTGAAACAGTCATAAATAGTTCTTGTAACTTTACCGGCAAGAGCAGGAGCAATAAAAGGAATTTATGGATCCTTCTGGAATTTATGGACACTTCTGCCCCCCCCCCCCCCTCCTTTTTTTTCAGGTCTGAATATCTGGTATCTCGCTGACCTTTTGAACCACCCAGAGCTGGATGGCCGCCATATGTGTCACTACATTAAACATTTAAGGCAGTGTGGTTGTTTTTTTTTTCTTTGTTTTTTTTCTTCCTGATGAGCGATATCTTGTACATATCCAACTGTCCATTGTAGTGGGCATGTGAATGGGAATTGATACAGGGTGAAAATGCGATCAAGATGATAATATCAGGTAATCGACACGTGTATTGTGGGCGTGTTAAATACCTTTTACTAGGAGTGTGGAAAACAGGATTGTGTGACTGTGGGTCATATCGATTCAGGACCTTCATTCCCATGAATAAAGTCAGATTCTGATGAGGATGGTTCCTGTCTGTCGTGAACATAGTCTTTGCAATCTCTGGAAAACAAAGTACTTTTGTTTTTCTTGTTTGGAGCCGTCGCTTCTAAAAATTCGTTAGCTTATTTTGTTTTCATTTTATTTCATTATTCAGGATAATACAGTACCCCCGTAATCAGGGGCCATTTCTGATCAACATGGTATGCCTGTGATAAGATAATTCCTGCATATCTGTCGTTTTGTAACGGGGGTGAGGTAATTGTTTCCCGTGGACTATTTCAACTGGCTAGTTTCAATTTTCTTGCGTCTTTTCCCTGCAGCTTCTGCTTCCATGCATTCTCAGGGCATCGCCCCTCCACGCTCTCCTTTTCCTGTGGCTTTCAAAACCCCTAAGTCTCTACTGCCGGTATTTTTGTCCCATATATCCCCCTTTCACATTTGTACCGAGACCCTCTGTCAAAAGGCACTTTTGCCTTTGTCTGGCTGGGCATCCTGTTGAACTTATTCCATTCTTCCCTTGCGCTAGGCCGTTCCATTTTCTATGCCATACTTTCTTTGTAAGTCTCTTCATAGGTATAATAATTGTCGATGAAAAAGTAAAAAAGGAAAAAGACTTTTTTGTTCACCTGTAAATTGTTAACTGGTGGCTGTTCCGCCGACATATTATATTAAATTAAATACACTTAGATCCTCTGTCAGACACACTCGCACATAATTATTCACAATTTGATGAGATAGGATAAGCTTGGCTGTAAGTTAAATGATATTGGAAGCCGCCACGGGACTGAAACCTTTGAAAGAACATTAGCAATAACAATAAGGAAAAAAATGCCAATTTTACATGTTTTATGAGTTAATTCACAAATTTACAAAACGTGTTTCTGGCCAGACTCGGATCCATAAATTTCTTTTATTGCTACACCTCCCTGAACACTGTTAGAATTTCATGCTTAGTTGTGCAAAATGCACACTTAGCCCTTCTGATGTTAATTGGCAAATTTCAGTTGAATTTCACATTTGAGTACCCGCAGGTCGCCCACGGGTGAGAGCACAGCTGTTACTGATGGTATAGTGGCGCGTATACTTCAGGTGTGAGATATCTCTTTACGTCCACGAACTGTTTATAAATTCTGTGACGTGGTGAGCTGAATTTTACTGGCCGCACTTGTGAAATGTTTGGTCATAGAACGTCATCAGAATTTGTAGGTTGAGTTTATACTTCTGCAAAATCGGTAATTGGTAGGGCTTTTGTGTTTTTAGACGTATTTAATTTTGCTAACTATGAAGTGAGCACTATTGTGGAACCGACTGGATTTCAGATATCAAGCTGAGCATAGAAAACAATCGTTAGTTCAGACTTTCAGATGTCGATGTGAATCGCCTGTTGTGCGTGTCGCCGTGTATAGAGTCTGTGGAAAACTGAATTTGCTGGCACGTAGGCTAACATTTTGATGGCTGCGCGACTGGGAGTCACTGCGAACAGTTTCGTCCAAGATTTTCTTAGTAACGTGTGTTTTCATTTATTTACCTATCTATTTACTTATTTACCAATTTATTGTGTGTAGTGTATTTATCAAGATGGTCATGGGAATTAATTGTTTGCCCCAGCCAAAACGACGATATTAGTGGAAAGAAAAATTATAATCATTAAACATTAAAAGAAAAAAATCCTTTCAAAATGTTGAAAAGAGACGTGTGACACAAAGTTATGGCATTCTTAGCTTTCAGAAAGTATGCACCAGGCCACCCGAGTTCATATCCGACTTTTTCTTACACAACTGAACAGTGTCTTTTAAAACCGCCAGGACGAAATGAAACTGGTTCACAAATTCCAGAAGCGGGACTTTATCCCTGTAAATTGGGCTAGACAAACAAGCGGATTTCGTTTGGGTTTTCACACCTTGTCATCTGCATGTAATGAATTTATTATGCATTATAAGGGCCAGTCAAAAGTTAAAACAAGCGCTGTCACCGTTTCATTAAAAAAAATTTTTTTTAAAGCATATTAAAGGATCTCGTGTTTAGGTTTTTGTTATTTAGGTCGTTATTAGCCCGTCGGCATTATTGATCAAATGTGTTATCGTAGTCCGCAAAGGGAATGGGTCTGAAACTGCTCCTGACCACAATGTTTCTGGTTTTTGTGCTTATCAATTGATTCGGAGTGTTTGTGTACAATTAAGGTTGTGATGATGTTGCTATATAAGTAGACCAGAATTTACCCCAAGATGAAAAGAGAAAGGCCCAGATATTGAGACATGTGTAGGCCAAACATCGGTCGATTGGTTCTGGTTGTAAATCTATGGTCCACTAACATGCGTTACTCAGTAATGCAGCGTTTAGCTTCGTTTCTTCGTTTTTAAAAATTTATTGAAGGTTAGTATTAAGTAAAGCGTGTATTTTTCTCGCTATTTAGATTCTGGCAAAGTTGAGTTGTGGACAGTTGGTGATATCGGTTTCAGTGTGTATGAAATGAAGTAGTGTTACAGCAACTGTGTAGGATCGCATGACTCACATAATGTAGGCAGCTGATAAGCGGAAAAGTGATGAATAATGCCGGTAGCACCTGTTTCACCAGCATGTAACTCTACACTATGAAATGGCCGGATGGACTTTGAACAGGTCGCTAGATCACGTGCTATAGCTCGGTAAAGCTTGGTCAGGACCAGAAGCTTAAGCTGACCTCACAGCATGGCCACACTGTCCAGTCCGGACAGTGATGACCCTTTGGGCATCGGCCGAAAGATGGGCATGCACCACCACTGCCCCCACATTGTCATCAGTGGCAGTGGCAGTGGCAGCAAGAGCAACAACAACAATAACAACAACATCAAGAACTGTCCGCAAGATCCGCTAGCTCACAAACATGTAGAGGAGAACATCGAAAGCTTCCTGGAGACATTCAAACATAAAACGTGGTGTGTGGACTCCAGTAAAGGCGGTCTCTTAGACAGACGGCCCAGTTCAGACTCAGGTGATTCCTCCACAGGATGGACTAGCTCCGCCCTCTCTACAACAGACGACCTGTCAACAGACAGTCCAGAACGAGACACTGACCTACCTCCTGGTGCCGTTGGCCATTCCTCCACCTGGCAAGATCGTGAAGGAATCATTGCGGAGAGCCGGCGAATAGCTCGGTGGGCGTGGCGTCAGTCCAGGTTTGCAGGCAGTCAAGAAACGCCATGCGCATGCTCCTACCACCCTCCACGTAAGTGGAAAACAAATGGCAAATGTTTATTGGTTCAATTGGTCAGTGTAAGTCAGTATATTCGTGCCACACAAAACATTCAGAGCTTATAGTCTGTTATGCAATTTTTTGTATTTTCTTCTTCGCTGATCAGAGTGTGAACATTTCAGTCATGTGAATTTATTTTCATTTTACTTGACACTGATGAGCATGTCAGCATTACCACTCACTGTTTCTTTACACTTGCATGTTTAAATGTAAAAATGTGCAATTGTTTTTTTTTCTGTGATGAGCATGGTCAGAGTAGCGAGTGTATGGATTTGTTTACATGTTGCAAGTTTTGTTTACATGTTTGTATTGACCAACACTTATCAACAACACACAGAAACACTTTATTTTTTATTACTATACAAACTTGGCAATATTGAAGTATGTTGATTTCATGTGCACTGTTGCACCCTACGATTCCTGCTCGAACTTCAGTGCACTTTTGGAAATCAGTTCCTTGGCGTAAGGGTTTTTTACTGTGTTCGCCATGCTAACTGAGAGTTTTTGTTTTCTATTCACACTGTACAACTAGGACCGAATGCTCACGTGCTATTTGAGGCAGGTCTCGCTCGGTAATTAGTCTAGGGACCCAGTAAAGCTTGTAGCTGTCACTCAACAGCAATCATGTCGTTGCAACTGCGCCTTTCAATTATGTAGACACTAAAACGTCGAGGGAAATAGAAAATGTGAGCCATTTCTTGAAGGTATAACAGGCTTGTCTCATTTGTCCCAGGTCTACTATTAGAGACCGTCAGATAAAAAATCTGGGCGCTGTCAATGCTTCGTGCTTGAACACAACGCATTTACACGGGTCCATATAAATTTGTGTAATTATCTTTCAGATGTTAATGTCATTATTTTAATAGAATAATTATAGGGATACCCGATGGCAGCAGGTATGTATATTTCATTTGCATACAATTTCTCCCGGCTCTCTCTCTGTTTGTATCATCTTTCGCCTTGATATAGGCCTAAGGCAGACAGGGCTTTAATTATCTAGAGAACGTGTGTAGTTGAGGCCCCTAACAAAATAATCATCATTTCAGGACTTTGCAGGTTGGCACTTTCAGGACATCTGGCACCAAGACAGTGTGATGTTCCTGCGCGTTTTTCTTTTTCCTAGGCATCTCTCTCTCTCTCTCTCTCTCTCTCTGTCTCTCTCTCTCTCTCTCTCTCTCTCTCTCTCTCTCTCTCTCTCTCTCTCCCACCTTTCCTTCTCTTTCTTTTTTTCTCTTTCTCTCTCTCTTTGTCTTTCTTTCCTCCTCCTCCATCTTTCTCTCTCTGTCTCTCTAAGCGACGATTTGTTTTGCTGCTGACTAATGTTATGGCAAACTGTGCTGATATTGATGATGACGGTAGTCATAACGGAATCTTATTCAAATCAGTCAGAGTGTTGCTGTTGTCGTTGTGGTTTCCTTGTGTTATATTTTGTTGTCTCACAGTTTCCCCGCCATTCACTGCATTCTTAGTACAAATCACCTAACCTCTCTACCGTTCTCCAGAATGGAAAAAAAAAAACATGTAAAATGTTGTTTTAATGTTATTTCATCCTTTCATCCTTTTATATCTTTGTGCATGCATAGCAAATTCGGCCCGACAGACATGAAAAAGTTATGCCCCCCCCCCCCCCCCTTTTGTGTAAAACCTGACATCCCAATGGCTAAATACTAGACGGCCTGATATACAGGCCAGCCAGCCGGAAAGTAGGCCAGGTTCATTGGAGGCCCAGCCTGGTGACTTCTCAGTTACCAAAATGCTACGGTGTGCGTGGGTCTAGAACGAAAGATTGTTCATATTATGGAATGTGAATCTATTTCAGTATAATTTTCTTTATGTTTATCTTCACTTCTCTGTCACAACTGCAAAACTTCAGAGTTCTAGTTGTTGCTTATCATTTTGTTTTGCATCATAGAGGCGGATGAATGACGGAGGCCTAATGGATCATAATATTAACACTGACGTGATGTGAGAGAGAAAGGCGGAGTAGAAGCTGGAGAGCGATACGATTGTATTTCACAGTCCATAATATTTATTTTGTTATCTCTATGATGAAGAAATCTAGATAGGTTGGTAGAAAAAAAGCATAATAATTATTATGGATGCCTAAGAGAAAATACAGTACAAATATCAAAATGACTATTTTACACCTGGTTGAACACATGATATATTATGTAATTGTACATTAAGTCGGAGGCACTGGCATTAGAGGATCAGATGTTCATTAAAATGTTTTTGCTCAGTCAAAAAGGTGCATAATATTATTGTCTTCAGATATTTCAACTCACCAAGTGCTGAAGATATTGCTGCTGGTGAGCTCACTCACTTCGACGACAATTTTGCGACCTTTCTGCGTTGTTGTTGCACTGAACTGTCAGCCTCCTCTTGACAGCAGAACTGTTTCATTAAAATGTTCACAATCCTGTGTAATGAGGTGGTACACATACTGATGTCCAGATGAAACAAAGCGGGAAATTCACTGAAAATATTCTTGAGTCTTTCCCTACAACTGGCCTTCGAGTTTTGAGTAAAAAATACATAGGTATATATCAAGAGTTGATACAGACTTTCTGATGGGTAACTCAGACCCCCTCGGTCAAGTGATTCTGTAAAAGATCTGACTTCTTGGGGAACACATACCAAAACTCCCCGCAACTCGCTGTGTTTTGAAGCAATGTGGCCCCCGATGTAAAAGAGAGACATCCTCTCATCAACTGACAGGCTACTGGCTGCCACTGGGATGTCGTCGACGATCAACAGTTCCTCATCTGTCAGTTCATTGCCGCATAAACTGCACATGTGACTTGACTTGGAGTAGTCAATCTCTGGGTCATGCTCCAACATCAACTTGGTTTTGTCTATGGCATGGGTGTGTGCAACATCCTGAGCGGTGATGTAGTAGTTGGATCCTGACGACATACGAAAATGAGCAAAATGCTTCTCAATGTCGTCTTGTTGAAAGAAACCAATTGGTACATATTGGTGATGAACATCTGATTCCGTTGTCAACAAGAATTGACAGATGTCAGTGAGGCACTTGCAGGTCCAGAAGATAGCATCTGCTGTGTCAGTTGTGAGGGATTTCATTCTTGGGTTTGTGGATGGTTTCATTTGTAATGCATGGTTGGCCCAAACATGGAGCGTTTTCAGTTGTCGATTTCCTTCTTCAGACAAATCAACCACAGCTCTGTCTGGATCCCTTAAGTGTATGCTCTGAACTGGAGTTTTGGTGTTGAAAACTTTCCACAGCTGCAACACTTCATCAATGAATAATGCTGTGTCCTTCCATGATAATGATGCGACACTAGATGATTTCAGAGCAGAACTGGTTCTTTCAGAAAATACGTTTAGGACAAGAGACACTTTTTGTTTTTTAATATTGCTGGGGTTAAGTGAAGCTTGAGAGTTTTACAAGTGTCATAGCCTCGTGATTATGAAGGTCCTGGAGATCTGACCACCGTGCTGATTTGGGCTCACTTGAATCCGTGGGGTAAAAGTCGAGTGTTTTGGTTTTTTCCGTTACCCAGTTGTTACGGATGTTTTTCATAAGATGGACAGGATCGTACAATAAAAAGAGTGGATTGGAGCTGTCTGATGGAGATTTTGTGATCCAAGGTGTCTGAGGGTCTGTCTTCGGGAACATTTTAAAAAACGATTGATTCATTCGTTGATAATAGCAAGGACTTTCGCACCACAAGCTTCGAGGCTCAATATCAGACTGGTAACTTGGTCGAACTGAAACTGTGCATTGAGAGCACGACAGGGAAGAAGTTTAGCAACAAAACTTTTGGATCCAAAAAAGCACTTCACCATCATGCATAAGAGAGTTGTTGCCTTTTGCCCTGGAGAGTCAAGTGCATAGCCGTAAATTGTTCCACCTCGGTATGAAATGGACGCTTTGATGTATATTTCATCAATAATGAGGATGCAGTATTTGCTTCTCTCAGTACTGCCTTTGAAAAAAGAGGCAAACAAGCTTTCATCTGTTGTGTTCTTTGCCATACTGGTGATCTTCTTAAGGGTTGAAATCGATGGCAACTGCAAGTAATCTCTCATATGTGAATAAAGAGACCTGGACCTTGCATACCAGGAAAACACCAGAAGCAAATCCTCAACTGAGTATATACGTGCATTTTTGGGACAATTATGTAGTGCCATTTGTCGCACGAGAAAGTCCATTTTCTTATCTGTTGGTTCATTCTCGGCCATAACAAAGCGTAGCAGTTCATCAAGTTGGCTCCAGCAGTTTATGTCTTTAATGAACGGATGATGGATTCTTCTTAGACAATGATAGTATTCACATTTTAGAAATGGAACATTGGAGTCATGACAAACTTCAAAGTAAATTGAAAACTTTGGAATCGGTCCAGTCCTCTGACGACTAATGAAAATATACAATTTTGATTCTACATCTGGCGCCAGCAACCCTGCATCTAGGCTATTCAACTTTGTAGAAAACATGTCATGAAAGGTATCTGTCTTGAACAGATCCAGTTCTTGAAATTGTGGCATTTCATCTATATCAACTACACGAGCCTTTTGTGTGGACATTTTTGTGGGAGGAGGAGTACTCTTTGATGTACTGGGAACACACGAAGGGGGTACATTTGGAAAAATTGAGGGAGGAAGTGCAGGAACATGATATCTTCCATGCTGGCGTACCATTGGAGTATCCTTTGGCCAGTGCAGTGCACAAACACCCATGTAGTCAGTAACTTCTTCTGTTTTGAGTTGATTAGGTAAGCTGTTAATCCAGACACGACGTTTGTCTGCATCCTTAGGAAACCTGTACACAGGAATTTTCTCGTCGGTAGGTTGATTTCTGTACCCTGTCTTACATCCAAAAACAGAACACTTCCTCACCATGTTTGCTGCCACCAAAAATATATGCTAATCCAGTAAGATGTGATGAAACAATGTCTGGAACTATATATATGTTATGATTGTTCCTGATCACAAAATGAACAGTTAATCCAACAAAATTCAAAACACAATGGTAGAACACATTCTAAGCCACATTTAAAAGTCCCAGCAAAACAGTAATGACAAGGTGACAGGATGTGTAAATGTAGCGTACCTAAGTATTCTTGTCTCGATACCATTCTCTTTGGCACTAGTAAACTGTGGTACCAGTGAATAAACGGTATCTGGCATCCTCGTACTCGATATTGCCAGCCATATCAAGTTACGTAACAGGGCATCGGTGTCTTGGGCCTCCAATGAATTGACCTAGATTTCGGTTACCTGGCCTGTTAGTAAGGTCGCCTAGGCTAAATAACATCTCATGTAACGCTCTATTGATTCTAGGGGACTTAAAAAATAGCGGGCCGTCTCGTTGAAATTTGGACCCACCGCTCTCTGTGCATGACGTCTGTTACGAGGTGGGTCCTCGAGTGTTACGAGTTCAAGGAAGGGTGTTGCAGATGGGGTTTACTGTGCTCGTGTTTTACGGGGATGGTTAATTATAAATTTACGTGTTCGACTGCATTTAATAAAATATCGAGAGGTTTTAGAAATTACTCTGCCATACCATGCCACATACACTAATAACAATTTCGAGTACGTTATATCAAGGACCTTGTAGGGCCACAAATTTATTACTTAAAATTCCTAACAATTTCGTCTATCTTACATATTAAAAAGACAACATCAGCAGCATCAAATGAAAATACTATAATACATAACTAGAAGTCTCCTCTAGATTCTTACAAGATTAGAAACTCTATATCATTCTGATTCATTCACAGTTTACTTAGTAATTATTTATCTTCAGAAATATAGACTGCCTACTATCTCACAAATGATATACTTAGGTCTCAGACGACAATATTAACTCATTTAACTGCTTATAAAGGATCAAACCGTCAAGACACACTGACGTAGTTAAAATAGATCTAGATCTGCTCTAGGATGGGCTGGCAATCCCCAGCCTCATCCAGACACATCAATTACAATTTACAAATGTGTATATCAGTCACTCTTTCTAGATCTTAATTGCAAGTAAAACTTTATGGTCTTGCATTCCTTTGGTCGCACTTCTACTGGAAAATTAGGGTCAGATTCACATCATCTCGAATCATTTTGATGAAACTTACGATTGGTTCCCTGAAACGATTTCAGGGAACTGGAGAAAATAGCTGTGGAATATTTCATTGTCTATCCAGGACATAGACATGACGTTAACAGTCTGTTGGTTCTCTCTGGCTGAACCCCTAGCCGACGACCTTCGTAGCTGGAAACTCTACATGGAAGTGATTAAATCTCAAGATGGCCTCGGCCAAATCTTCTGCAAGTCCACGTGACTGCTCAAATTTGATTGGTGCATTCACTTCGAGCTCCGCTCGCAGCGCCAATAGATTCTATTAATAGTAACAGACAAAGTTATTCCAGTCTATCAAAACCGTTCGCAAAGTCTCTACACCCTAAACATTTTATGTACGAATTTATTCACTCCTTATTCGCCCCGTCTTTCCCTGTTAAGGTACACCCAAACTACGGGGTTGCAAACTGCATCGTCACTGTTAATTTATCCATTCGTTCTATCTTGCCCCACCTTCTTTCCATCTCTAAGAAAAGCGTTACAAAAACAAACTGTCCACGGGAATAGTTCAAGGACGTTTGGACTGGCTAAAATCAATGATGCCATGTAATGAACAAAGCGTGACCTAGCACGGCAATTCAAATCCTAATCCTGACAACGTCATTATGTCTGATGTCTTACGCAGGCAATGTTTTTGTGTTGTTGTTTTTTTTCATCCCGTTCGTCTTTTCCTGGATTCATTTCCCGTTTTTCTTCACTGCTTCGTGCTCTTGTCCACCGCATTCGCTCGGGTTTTTTTTTTTTTTTTTACGGAAAAATGACGTATGAAAAAAACTCCCTTGACCTCTACAACGGTGAGGATCGAAGTGGCACGGATGCTGTGGACAAGTCTAGGCTACAGAGACAGAGTGTTTTACCTTTTCATACGTCATTTTCTGTAAAATAGCGGATGCTGTGGACAGTTCCACTTAGCCAGGTTTCTTCACTTTCTGCTTCCCTCTCTACATTGTTTTCACCGATTGGCATCTTCCTCTTCCAATTCAAGAGTCTCTTTTGTCCGTGAAACGTTCCTTCTCCATCTTTATACCCGGCGTTCTGTGTTCATCATTGCTTCCTCCACGATTCGCCTTCACCTCTTGGCAGAGTGTTGTTGCCCCTTATGTCACGCTTCTTCGTATCGTTATATGGGAAACCTACCCACACAGAGATATTCTGAAGACTTTGTCTGTCTGCCTTTCTGTTAGTCTGTCTGTCTGTCTCCTTATCTCTTTTTTTCTCTTTCTCTCCGCGCCTCTCTCTCTCTCTCTCCCTCTTTCTCTCTGTCTTTTCTCTCTTATCTTTATCATCGTCTTTCTCTCTGCTTTCTCTCTCTCTCTCTCTCTCTCTCTCTCGCTCTGTCTGTCTCTCCGCCCCCTCCTTTCTCCCTCTCTGTTTCCCACTGTCTTTCTGTTAGTCTGTCTGTCTGCCCCCTATCTCTCTTTTCTCTCTCTCTCTCTGTTTTTGTAAGGGTCTTTTCTCTCTTATCTTTATCACCATCTGTCTCTGTGTCTTCTCTTTCACTCTCCTCTCTCTCTCTCTCTGTCTCTCTGTCTCTCCGTCCCCTCCTCTCTTCCCCCTCTCTCTCTCTCGCTCTTTCTCTCTCCATCTCTCTCCCTCTCTCTCATGCTTTAATCGTCGCCCCGGTCAATACGTCTGAAGAAATGGAGATTTTGTGTTTATTTTATAGACCATGAGGGTGCCCACAAACCTCTACTGTTGTGACGTCTTCAGCGTTTTGTTTCTCTTCCGGCCCTACTCTGACGTATTTTGGGGGAGCTAAGTGCCTCTGTCTGCCCTCTAATGGAAGCTTTTCCAGCATCACGCGCTATTTGAGCCAGGTCTAGCGCGGTAATTAGACTAGGGACCCACAGATGCTCCCGTGGGCTACACTGAAGGAAATGATGGTAGAGGAGGACGTCGTAAACTACAGCAAGAATGGATGGGAACTTGGTCGGAGTTCAATATACTTAAGTATTGCTCATTTATCCCGCCTTTTTTGGGCTATTGCAAGTATTTAAAACTGCGATAATCGTTCAGGCCTTTTAGTCTCTCTCTCTTTCCCTCCGTCTCCCTCCCTCCCTCCGTCTTTTCTCTATCTCTCTTTCCCGCTCTCCTACTCTCTGTCATTCTCGCTCTATCTATCTTTCCTGCTATCCCTTTCTCTCCTTCCCTCTCTGCCTTTCCCACTGTCCCGCTCTCTCGTTCTCTTTTTCTCGCTCCTTCCCTCTCCCTCCCCTCCTTTCTTTCTTTTCCGCTCTCCCCCCACCCCCTTTCTCTTTCTCTCTGTCTCCCCTCTCACCCTTCCTCCCATCTTCTGTCTCCTTTCTCTCCTTTTCCGCTCTCTCCGAGCCCCCCCCCCGGAGTGTCTCTCCCCCCCCCCGGAGTGTCTCCCCCCCCCGGAGTGTCTCTCCCCCCCCGGAGTGTCTCTCCCCCCCCGGAGTGTCTCCCCCCCCCCGGAGTGTCTCTCCCCCCCCCCGGAGTGTCTCCCCCCCCCGGAGTGTCTCCCCCCCCCGGAGTGTCTCCCCCCCCGGAATGTCTCCCCCCCCCCCCCGGAGTGTCTCCCCCCCCCCGGAGTGTCTCCCCCCCGGAGTGTCTCCCCCCCCCGGAGTGTCTCCCCCCCCCCCCCGGAGTGTCTCTCCCCCCCCCCCCTCCCCTGACTCTCTGTCTTGCCCATATTTCAAACTGTGGATTCATTCATCTTCTGTGACAAGCGAGATCAGACGTTAATCTTTCATTCTCCCACTGACTTCCGACAAAAGCCATAGCATCTACACCATTGTCGTTTACAAATACCACGATTTCCTTATAGATGAAGCAAAGACCTATTTGAATATGGTATCGCATTGGGTGTATTTGAAATTAATATAGTAGATAATTATTTAGTGGGTATACATTTGGCGTGATGGTCTCATTAATTGTAATGAAATATTCTCGCTCTCTTGTAAATTGGTCAGGTCAGAAAATGGTCACAATAAAGCTGGGGGGGGGGGGGCGACATACAGTGAAATCCATTATAATTGCCATTAGATGGTTACGGTGATTTTTAGCACCCGCTGGTCTTTCCCTCTTTCTCTCTCTCCCTTTCTCACTCTCTGTCTCACTCTCTGTTCTTTTCTCCCTCTCCCTCCCCACTCTCTCTCTCTGTTTTACTTTTTCTCTCTTTCTTCTAACCCCCCCCCCTTTCTCTCTCTCTCTCTGTCACCCTCTTAGAGTGTTCTATCTGTCTGTCTGTCAGTCAGTCTGTCTCTCTCTTCTCTTCCCCCTCCCCCCTCTTTCTCACTCTCACTTTCACTCTCTGTATCTTTCTCCCTTTTCTCGCATTCTCTTCCTCCCATCTCTCTTTCCCTTTCTCTCTGTCTCTCTCGCGCTCCCCCCCCCCCTCTCTCTCTCTTTCTCTCACCCTTCATAGCAACAAGTAAGAACGAATATGCCAAGGTTTAGCTGACCTGAACCTAACACAGTATCACCTGTTACATCTTTAAGACGGTGCCCTCATTCCAGTGACCTATACACACCGCACTGTGCTGTGACATGCCAAATAGTCAGGGCGATATTATAATGTCTAGTCCTCTATGCTGAATACAGTACTACACGTCGGCTGGATAACATTATAGTGGTGGCCTACAGCAACATAAATGTGTTTTGCTGTGCCTCTCATTAATATCCGAGTTTGAATATACGTGGTGGAAATATTAACATCTGTGTGGTTATATATTAGAATATTAATAGAGGAAACGTCATGAAATATTCATAGCGTCCTTTTACTTTACAAAGTAAGGTCTTTGATGAATGTATTATGTAGTAAAAAAAATAATTATGTCAGCCAGAAAAAGGATACTTTTTTTTCAGCATATAAAAACAAGAGAGAGAGAGAGAGCATGGACATGTTTCCCAAGGGACCAGAACGACAAATTATTGTCTCTTACTTCTGGTATCTGGAGTGATAAAAATACATGTATGATTCTAGACGAGCAGCTATAAACGAGAGGCCACTCAAACCAAGGGAGTAGGATGGAGAAGGGGAGAACGAGAGAGAGAGAGAAAGAGGAGGGAAGAGTGATAATGAATTAAGCATGCCTTTGGGAAAAAAAAACGGCATAAAAATCATAATAACCTCCCCTTCTGTCTGTCTGTTTGTTTGTCTGTTTGCCTGTCTGTCTGTCTCTCTTTCTCCATCTCTCTTTCCTTCTGTAGTCATTATCCTGGACCCTGTGCGACACAAGCTGGCGTCCCCTTTTTTTAGCACAGCGATAAGCGCGAGTGATACATGTCTGTTGCTCTAAGCTCTTAACACTATCCCCATAGCCTTATTGCATACCCTGACGTGATGTAGTAGTGTATCTATGGATGCAACATTTCAGATACAAATGACAGGTCTGCATTGTGTCCGGGACTCGGAGAAACAGTATAACAATATACCACTTAATGACTCACGGTCGTGACAGACAATGATGACATAAATAGCGTAAATCTATTTATATAATTACGTCAGTTCTGCACGAAAGATGAAACATTTCAAGTGCTGAGCCCCAAGTTGTCTGATGGGGAAGACCCGCTCACTTTGAATAACAGTGAAGGGACTTTATTTGTTTACTTTTTTGTTGTCCGTTCGGAAACATTTGCAATCCTCCGGTGTCAATGTTCTTAAAATTGTCTGATTTATTTATTTATTTAAATAGTACGAGCTGGATTTGAATAGAAGAGGTGAATCTAGACAGAAATGAGCGAAATCGACTCTTGCCTGTAAACAGTTTTTGTTCTTGCTGCAAGTATCAGGGGAACCCCATGACAAAGTCCGTCACGTCACGCAGCGTGAATTTAATTACTGAGATTGTTACAAAGTGTTACACAAGCCTTGAGACACTGTACTCCGTACAGATCCCACGGGGACCACAGCTGAGCTCATATCGTGCCCTGGAGACTATTAGGTTACACCGCAGATAATTAACCGTATCTAACATAGGTGCTCCTTCTCGATAGTTGAATATAAAGGTATCTTGAATTCAAAGAAACACAATCATGATTGTGTGGGTAAGTGTTGTTTGTGGCAAGCTAAAGACAATTTCATGAATTTACCTTTCCCTTTGCACTCTCATGAATGTGCACAAAGACCAAAAGAAAAAAAAATGCCCTGGGGTCTTTGGTTTATGCACAATCTCGTTGAAAACAGCTCCTTGTTGAAAACCCATTTGCTACCTTTTGTCCGCTAGACATCTCACCCAACTTGATACCCAACACGAAATCCAACCAGTGCATGAGATCGCCAGGGGTATAATTTGGAGAATGTGGCGTTTCTCTAAGTACCTGTAAAGTGATACAAGAAGAATTAAACAACATAATTATTTGAAATATTTTTGTTATGTGACGTAGAGATTAAAAATTCCATCTGTTGTGTCAGGATGTCTAAGAGTAATGTCTACCTTTTAAGAAATACATTGTAGAATGATTCTCGTCTTGGAAGTTTAGAAATCTACATGCTTGAATGAGTGAGTGAATGGGTGCCTGAGGGAGTGAGTGAATGAGATTGAGTGAGTGAGTGCTTGTGTGAGTGAGTGAGTGGACTTGTGGACGGGAGGTTCGGGTAACAATTGGTGCATGAATTCATGACCTACGCCAAAGAAAATGGTTTGGACTGTACATGTCGATTCGATTGTGAGCTAAGGAAGCGAGAGAGTGAGAGAAACACAGTTAAGGAAAAAGTAGAGACGAAGAAAAAAAGCAAAGAAAAACGTGACCGCCCTGGACATGTACATGAGTCGTGTCTGGCCGTCTTGATTACACTCACGGTATCGTGTTTCAGCTAAAGTTTATCTGTATCCTATGTGCGTAACAACCAAAGTCATGGGTGAGTCAGTGTGTGAGTGTGTGTGACCATCCGTATGGTGCATGACAATTTTGTGGTGGTAGTAGGCCTATTTATTGTTCCAAAGCTTTACCATAGTGTAAACACCGATCTGATTCTGGCAAATAAAAGTGTTCTGAGAGACATATTGGTGTGGTGTTGTTCCAAAGCTCTTCGTGGCTTGGACGTGAAGTTGTAAGTTACATGATTTATTTCACTTATCTCAGCTATAAGACCTTCAATATTGTATTGTTTTGGATTTTAGACATTTAACTTTGTAGTCTCTCAGATTTTAGAAAATCAACATTGTATTTTCTCAGATTGTAGACATTCAACATTGTATTTTCTCAGATTTTAGACATTCAACATTGTATTTTCTCAGATTTTAGACATTCAACTGTGTGTTCTCTCAGATTTTAGACATCAGCATTGTATTCTTTCAGGTTTTAGACGTTCAACTGTGTGTTCTCTCAGATTTTAGACATCAGCATTGTATTCTCTCAGATTTTAGACATTCAACACGATGTTCTCTTAGATTTTAGACATCAGCATTGTATTTTCTCAGATTTTAGACATTCAACTGTGTTGTCTCAGATGTTAAACATCAGCATTGTATTCTCTCAGGTTTTAGACATTCAGCTGTGTGTTCTCTCAGATTTTAGACATCAGCATTGGATCCTCTCAGATTTTAGACATTCAACACTGTGTTCTCTCAGATTTTAGACATTCAACTGTGTGTTCTCTCAGATTTTAGACATAAGCATCGTATTCTCTCAGATTTTAGACATTCAACACTGTGTTCTCTCAGCTTTTAGACATCAGCTTTGTATTCTCTCAGATTTTAGACATTCAACACGATGTTCTCTCAGATTTTAGACATCAGCTTTGTATTCTCTCAGATTTTAGTCATCAGCATCGTGTGCTCTCAGATTTTAGACATTCAACACTGTGTTCTCTCAGATTTTAGACATGCGACATAGTATTCTCTCAGATGTAAGACATCTAACATTGCACTCTTTCAGATTTTTTTATTTACCGGCATGTTAAACGATCCACTTCTTTTTTTTATTTGTTTCATATTTTGTATTATTTAATTTTTTCTCGTGTTACATTTTTTTTTCCTGAAGAAGGCTAGCCTACCGAAAGCGTGATTTGTCTTTCCGTTTCCTTTGTGGTTGATTGTATCGTTTCTGTATTGTTTCTTGCGAGGATTTGCTACATACAACTTTTCATTTCTGTCCCATTTTGACTTTGAGAGAAACTGTAGGCAACCTCGTGATTATGGGCGTATTTTACTTCACACTAGCATGCTAATGCATTATGTGCGGCCTAGGTTTTGACAGCATGTGTGGGTTATGTCGAGCAATGGTAGGGGAACTGACATTTGTAACTATGGTAGTCTGGTTGCATTTTCTGATCAATGAGGACATTGAATTGGTCATTTTCCCAGATGCCATAAATCTAGTTCAGATGCTTCCAACACATTGCATATGGGTTTTGTCCGTGATCAACCAGCAGCCCTCGGATCGGATCTTGTCAGTTGGAGGAAGTTTTTTTTTTTGTTGTTTGTTATTATTTTGCAAGGCGGGTCCATGGTTCTGACCGGTGCCGTCATATCTCATTTATTTCCTTCTGCGACCGTCTGGGGAAGATGATAGACGTTCTTCGTGCCTCTGAGGAAAAAAAAGAAAAAGGAAGAAGAGAGTGAGAGAGAGAAAGACGTCGTTTTGCATTAGATGAGACCAGGGGCAGGCCAGTTTGAAGGAAAACCCATGTGTCTCCTCTATTTGTCTTCCTTCGTCCACCCTTGGAATCCCTCTGCTCGTTCACCAATTATTAATAATATTAATAATACAAACTGACGTGCCGTTCGTCGGATGGTGATCACCTAGTCACAACCAAATTTCCAGCCATACGGTACTTTTCAATTTTACTCGACGAAAATGCGCCTATTTTTTTTTTTTGTGGCCCAAAAATGTGTAAGTAAATAATAATTATTGAAAGGTTGGATTTTGTCCAAAATGGGCGTGTCCACGTAATTTATGGTCAAAAATTGAGGCAGTACACAAAGTTTCATAAAATTTTGGTCACGCAGTCACGAAGTGTTAGGGTGGGGCCACCATGGCCTAGAGGCAAGGCGCTCGCCTCTCATGCCGAAGGTACCGGGTTCGAATCCTGGTCGGTGCAGGCATGTTGGAAGCTTGGGATTTTTCTCACATTTTCGTGTCCATGATCCTATGGTAGGTATGATTGGGCACCCAGTCTTCTGGGATAAGGATGAAAAACTCGGAGAGCCCCTGTGCACGTTACGCACTTTAAAGATACCTGGGCAGTTGGAAATCGAAAAGAGCAGGCCGAACAGGCCGCTGCCCGGGCAAAATTCTAAAAAACGAACCCCCACCACAACAAGAAAAGTGAGGTGTAAATGCCGAGGGCAGCGAACCTCCTAAAATAAAGAGCTAAACACCAGGTTTTAGGTAGTTAATAATAATAATAATATATTGCATTTATATAGCGCCCAACCCCGTCGATGGCAAGCTCTGGGCGCTTACACGTCCACCCTCTAGCCCCAGTATAATTAACCCTCTCGTGTCCCGGCAAAGATTGTTTTACATTCTCTAAAACTTCTGAAATGCCCCGAACTGATTTAAACTGCCCAGGCATTTAATTTTCAGTTTTTGGGGGTTTTAAATCAGAAAGCGTTACAAAAAAAAAAAAAAGGTCTCAATGTGACTTGTTCCTAATACGGCAAACTGGGCAGTAAAGGGTTCCTTTTGCAAGTGAATGACTCTCGCACAGGCGCCATTGTTATGTCACTCTCTTCCATTTTTCACGAACATTAAGATTTTCGCTATTTCTTCCTGTAATACTTATTTACAGTGTACCGTCCAGACTTCTCCTTGAACTCGAAAACCCAGTCCCAAAATACCGCCTCTAAAACTTGACCCTTGCTCTCTTGTCGATTATTTATACGCGTCATATGTATTCCGAAGCGAATCACACCAATCAGGGTGTGGGGCGTGACGCTGACGATCAGTCCGTAACTCGTCGGACGTGTGATGGAATTATATATCTCTCTCCCCCATTCTCTCTCTCTCTCTCTCACTCCTCTTTCTCTCTCGGACACGCACACACGAACACATACACACAAGTACAAACACAGAGATAAACACATAAAAACTCACTCATACACCCACACAAATTCTCACACACATGCGCCTGCTCATACACAGACGCGCGCATAGACACGCGCAGGCGCGTTCGTTTATTTATTTTTTTGCAGATCAGTCTAACCCATATTTTTCGTGTTTTGCCCATGACGTAAGTAACTATCTATCACTAACAGACTTCAGGAGAAAGTAACTTATTTTTCGAAGTGTTTATAAGGCGGCACTCGCGCGTAGGCGGATTGGCTGGTTCTCAAGCCTCGTTTCTGATAATTTTATAACCTATAACCTGGTTGGACTGAAATATGACGTAGAACTCCAACAAAATAGACAAACAGGTATTTACGTCTCCGTTCGGACCGTGACAGCATGTTTTGCCGAACAGGGGGGGGGGGAGGGGTAGAAGGGGGATGAGAGGTAACTTGTAATTGATATCCCATCATGCCGCCATCACAAGCTATTATTAGCTGTCCCAGACATTCCGTCCCAGTCGATGTTTGTTCTCGTGGATATCATTGATTACTATGTTCCATCTCGTCAACTAAGATCATCATCTGACACTACAAAATTGAAAGTACCTAAAATGAATCTGTCCACTGTAGGAGAAAAGTCCTTTTCATTTCTTGGCCCTACCATCTGGAACACTCTTCCAAAGACAACCAGGAAAATTAATGACATTGGTTCTTTCAAACGCCATCTGAAGACCCATTTCTTTCAGACAAACTAGGCTAGGTGTTTTTCGGCAGCAACAATAGTAAATATTTTTGAATTTCTTTTGTGTATGCGTGTGTGTGTGTGTGTGTAAGAGTTTGTTAAAGCGCCCAGAGCTTGTCATCGACGGGGTTGGGCGCTATATAAATGCAATATATTATTATTATTATTATTATCTGTATTATTTGTGGTCTGGCTGGACGATAAGGGCTGTTTGCTGTATATTTGTTTATCTAGCTGTCTACTTTTCTCTCTCTCTCTCTCACTCTCTGTCTATCTATCTATCTTTCTATCTATCTATCTATCTATCTATCTATCTATCTATCTATCTATCTATCTATCTATCTATCTATCTATCTATCTATCTATCTATCTATCTATCTATCTATCTATTTACCTATCTATCTATCTATCTGTCTGTCTGTCTGTCTGTCTATCTATCTATCTGTCTGCTTGTCCATCTGTCTGTTTGTCTGTCTGTCTGTCTGTCTGTCAGTCTGTCTGTCTGTCTGTCTGTCTATCTATCTATCTGTCTGCTTGTCCATCTGTCTGTTTGTCTGTCTGTCGGTCTGTCAGTCTGTCTGTCTGTCTGTCTGTCTGTCTCTCTCTCTCTCTCTCTCTCTCTCTCTCTCTCTCTCTCTCTCTCTCTCTCTCTCTCTCTCTCACTCTCTCAGTATTAGAAACAAAGATATAGCTGTTCGACTGAAATAAAAATCTAACTGGCTGCCTATTCAGCAAAACATTGGCTTTACAAAAAATACAAAAACATTAATAACAATTCATGGACCATTTTATGGTATGATTTGTACCATGTCCATGGAGCGAAACTTTGTTGCCCGTATGACTTGTCTATTGTTGCGCTGTCGCGTGGTCTGTATGGCTACAATGACTATAGTCATCATAATGTTTATCTTTTGTTGGAGTACTACATACGTACATACGACATGTTATTATTACCAAATATCTGTCTTTCTGTCTGTCTGTCTGTCTGCCCTCGCCCTATCTACCTATCTATCTATCTATCTATCTGTCTATCTGTCTGTCTGTCTGTCTGTCTGTCTGTCTGTCTGTCTGTCTGTCTGTCTGTTTGTCTGTCTGTCTATCCATGTCAGATATACAGAAACAAAAACATAACCGCTTGGTATAGAAATCTCCTTTGCTGGCTGTTTGGTTTCGAGCTTTAAAAGATGCGATTGCCATCATCTGCAGTGAGGTTAAGGGCAGAAGCGTCACGTTGATTCGATTTGGAGCAGACAGCGAATCCCGTCAACGTCTGTGTTTATTATGATCAGGGGCAGCAAAAGTGCTACAGGAGAAGTTACATTAAGCTGGAAAAGGACCATTAGGCTGAGGCTGAAGATATTGAATAAATCAGAGATGAAATCAGTTTATCGCGACCTTAGCTCTTGTTTGTTCCAACTCTATTTTTTGCACTATTGAGACATTCGTTTTTCGGCTTTAGCATTATGGAAAGGAGTTAGAATAAATCGGAACTGCGAAACAGTTTGATAAGTTCCACAACGCATTTTTTTTTAAAAAGTGTCAAAATACATTTGTATAATACCTCTTCTACTGCACTTAGACTCCAATCCAAGCACAAACCCTGAACCGATCCTCACATGTAACACAATTTCTGTTGACTCGTTGTAGTCTTCGCCGTTGTGAAACAAGGAATTGCCTTTAGAATTTCGATGCTTCAGTTTGATTGGCTTAACACTGAACGTGGAAACAACTGACTCTGGCGTAGCTTACTTTTGCGCTGCCTTTGACGATAGGACTAGGGTTTGTGGTTAGGTTAGGGGCCCCAAACTAAATTTATCGTATAGCTATTTGCTGATCGCAAAAGAAGCTAAGAAGAAAGAAAAAGAAAAGGAAGAGGCAGAAGAAGATCAACAAGAAAAAACTGAAGAGGAGGAAGAAAATTAATAATGGAGGAGAAGAAGAAAAGAGGAAACAGAAGACTTGGTAGGAGAAAAGTAAGAGACAAGAAAAAACTGAAGAGGAGGAAGAAAATTAATAATGGAGGAGAAGAAGAAAAGAGGAAACAGAAGACTTGGTAGGAGAAAAGTAAGAGGCAAGAAAAAACAGAAGAAACACAAGAAAAGACCAAAACAACAACAAGAAAAGCGAGGTGTAAACGCTAAGAGCAGTGATCCTGCTAAAAGACCTCAAACCCAGCTGGTTGCAAAGTACGCTTTAAATCACAATAGCTGTATTTGTTACAGAACTAGACTTTATGTAAATTGGGAACTATAGAACGCTGTGAACGAGAAGTCTAAAGGTCATTTGTTAGAGAACAGATGCCAATGTATTTAGAAAGAGATTTACATTGTAAAAAGCTGTAAATTCAATCTTTTTTATACAATTATCTAGTCAGAGAAATCGATACGGCCGTTGGATGTTGCGTTTCGCGGGCGGCGGACACGGCGTCTTTACGAGAATCCGAATCGATTCCTGGTACTCTGTTGTGGAGGTCTTGGCATTGAAAGGCCATTCATCTCGACGGCATGCATGACTACCACAGTGTAGCATTTAAACATATCCGAATCGACCATGATTGGCTTGGGTGCCAAGGACGTCGAGAGATATTTATAGATTTCATCTGATGACGTGGTCAGTGCTTATCTCATTGGTTGATGCTACAATATGCCCGTGGACCAGCGGAAGAGGGGCGGTGACTGGGGAAAAAGTTTTCAGTTTAGGTTTTCGGACTTCATATTGAGAGACCAATCGGAGGATTTACTCAACAGACCTGCATGTGGACGTTGAAATTTGCCCCTTCCCCCCCCCCCCACCCCCACCACCTTCCCTCCACCCAAATGAGAACAAAAGTTTTGGCATTTATATAAATTTCTTTTAGAATATGATATTATTTATTTACAATTATAGTTATCTTCTCTATGTCACTACGTAAAAGTCTTGGAGAAATGCTATTTATTTACCCTTAACTGTGGGATGGGCTCCATTTCACATTTGCATCCCAGGCTCTACCATATAATTTCCTCTCTCTCTCTCTCTCTCTCTCTCTCTCTCTATCTCTCTCTCTCTCTCTCTCTCTCTCTCTCTCTCTCTCTCTCTCTCTCTCTCTCTCTCTCTCTCTCTCTCTCTCTCGATCTAGCTCTCTTTCTCTCACTGTCTGTCCCCCTCCTCTCCCTACGTGTGTCTGTCTCTGTCTTTGGCTCTCTCTCCCTCACACTACCTCTCTCTGCTACTGTCTATCTCCATCACACTGTATGTGTGTGTGTGTGTGTGTGTGTGTGTCTGTGAGTACTATATCCGTAAATAGACAGATGAAAAGAAGTCGATCTCTGTAAGACCAGACCACCTACAGGAAGACAAAAATTGTCAAGTATTTGAAATCAAGTGAGTATGTGAATATTTGACAGACAAATTGACAAGTACTTAGCGCGGTTTCACCTGCAAGAACTCCCAAAGGAAATCAGATACCCGTGTATTCTCATGTGGAGAAGGGAAGAGTCGTGATAAATAGGATGTATGGCGCTGGCTATGGCATAAATTCATGGACAATTGGAGTCAATGAACCCAGTTAACTCGGCGTTTAGTCGTTATTCCGCCCGATTCTTGAAAAGTAATCGATAAGGTGAATAACACAATTTGCCCATATCGCTGGTAGCGTGCCAGTAGGACTGTCCTGATAGGCATTGCCTTTATAGTCAAGATGTCTTTAGGGTGTTTGGAGTTGGAACAGTATTTTAGCATAGTGGCGTCCTCACAAAGTTGTTGTGACCATTTTTATCCGCCTGTTTTAGGCAGTGTACTATCATTAACTCTTTGTGTGCCAATCACCGACCTATCGGTTCTTCCGCTGGTCATGTTTGTGCCAATCACCGATGCATCGGTTCACAAGAATGCGAGGCTATTTTGTTTCAGGAAGAAAGAAAGTCGACTGCCTATTAATAAATGTTGCTGTAGTTAGTCTTCATTCATCTCCCCCGCTATTTTCTTCCTGTATCCCCCCAAAAAATTTGGAAACATTCATGGCACACTAAGAGTTAATTCTTGCATGCCTCCGTCAATCTCCGACACCATTTCTAGTCCCATGAGCCTGAAACGTCATTAGATTTTGTGGAAATTGGGTGTGTCTGCGTGCTTTATCGTTAAAACTTGAGTCCCTGCACAACGTTTCGTAATGTTTGGTCATCTAGTCGTGGAGATTTAGCCAGGCTCTTTATAAGTTCACCTTTAGGTCCATTACAGTAACTATGATGAAGATCCTTTTTGTCAGTTTTCTCTGTTGGACGATGTTCTGTTTTGATAAAAGATAAGATAAGAATTACTGTAATATCCCATGAGGGAAATCCTCTTTCACAGAGCGTTTAAGAGCACATACATGGTACACGATTCTAACACATCATTACATAAACCTCGTGTATAATAATAACTCAATAATCCCAATAGTTGAAAACAAAATTTTGTGGAAAACCCAGCTAGTTGAATGTAGGTCAGCCATCAAATAGAGTGGTGAGTGTAGAAGGTGAGGCAAACAACTGGCCATGAGTAAAGCTTAGACTACTCATATCAACTGACTAGTACGAAATGCAATGTTTGTCTCACTTATGAGCTAGATTAAGTTCACAGAATTTGGGAATTTTTGGCAAGGTTGGTGAAGCCTATAACAGGCATACATGAAGTGACACGGTAAGGAACCTGAGTGAAATATGCCACGCATTTAGCTATTAATGTCTTGCTGAGGCGAATTGCGGAGGGCAAAAACGATCTTCTATATCTTTCTGTGTTTGCCTTTCGTCATTGGGTCCAAGAAAAAGAAATAGAACGATTGATTCCGTCAAACATGTATTTTTTACTGCCTTGGAAATTACTCTATTGTTAGGTCGAATGCTTAACATAAACAACAGTCTGTGGAGGTGTTGATGGACGACAGAACCAGAATGAAGATTAGTATTTTTAGAAGACAGTGAGATTGCACAGA
This sequence comes from Onchidella celtica, assembly GCA_963931925.1. NCBI lineage: Eukaryota > Metazoa > Mollusca > Gastropoda > Systellommatophora > Onchidiidae > Onchidella > Onchidella celtica. The sequence continues at coordinate 31,786,280 of OZ007580.1, read as the reverse complement.
AATGGACCCTGATTAACTTATTTATTTGTCTTGCATTCTCAACGATTTGGGGGTACCATTAAAACTCGCTCTTTCTCCCTCTCTCTCTGTCTCTCTTTGTTTTCTACTTTTTGTCTGTCTCTATCTCTCTCTGTATCTCCTTTTCTTCTCTCTCTCTCTCTCTCTCTCTCTCTCTCTCTCTCTCTCTCTCTCTCTCTCTCTCTCTCTCTCTCTCTCTCTCTCTCTCTCTCTCTCTCTCTCTCTCTCTCTCTCTCTCTCTCTCTCTCTCTCTCTCTTAATGGTAGTTCCAGTTTTGACTACACACACACACTTTTCATTTTAATAGATACCACCTTCCCCCTTCCTAAATTCCAAACTTGTGTGCTATTTCATTAATAAATATCAGACTTCACAACATTAATCCTTCCATTGCCCGCTATAGCCATTCTTGAACGGACAGGCTGTTCAACCCAAATACCAACAACATATCAACAATTTACACATTTCAGACCTATTTCCCAAAGCATTTTTCTATTAATAATGCTCTCTGCATAAAAGTCACACCCTGTAGTCGACATAAAGCTCACATTGTTGCCACAGGCTTCACAGTAACTATGGTAAACAATTTGTCACAGTGACGATGGTAAACAACTTGCTCTATTAAATCTTGCCACCCAGTAAATATATTGACGAAACAAGTTGGAGGCTGAGCAACAACACTTTACGCCGGCATCCCCCTAACTCAATTCTGAAGGCAATTTTCTTATAATCTCCGTCTTGTATCTGAAGTTCACACCGTGATTTCATCGCTTTCAGCTGACACTGCCTCACTTGAGCACATTAGTTGTGTTAATTGGGTTCCTTAGCTAAAGTGTTCCCTGAAAATGTCACACTGTTGTTCAGGCAATACTACTTCTCCCTCCCAGACAATCAGTGCCATTAACGTAAGGAGAAACAGGGTTGGAGAGATGTAATCATTCATGTCGGTCTTCTTCCCGCGTTACTTTTAGGATATCAAATTCTTCTGACCTATTTTTTCTGTCTGTCGATGGTTTGTTCTGTCTCATTGTTTGCATTTATTGACCGTCTTTGGGGGGGGGGGGGGGGGTGTAGTGATGAACTCACAGGTTATGTTTTTCAGAACTCTTATCCTTTTTTTTTTGTCATCAAAACTGTTGCCTCTTTTGGTAGTCTTCAAAACTGTTACCTCTTGCAGTAGCCTTCCAAACTGTTACCTCTTGCAGTAGCCTTCAAAACTGTTACCTGTTTATTGTTAGACTTCAGTTCCATTTCGTCTTTCTGTAGTCTTCGAAACTGTTACCGTTTTCTGTCTTTTGCAAAACTATTATCGCTGTCTGGCTTCTTATTCAGTATTGCCACCTCTTCTGTAGTCTTTAAAACTATAGCCTCTTTCTGCATTCTTCAAAACTGTTGCTTCTTTCTGTAGTCTTTCATAATGTCACCTCTTTCTGTAGTCTCAAAATGTTTACCTCTTTCTGCAGTCTTCAAAAATATTACCATATTCTTCAAAACTTTACTTCTGTAGCTTTCGAAATTGTTATCTTTTTTCTGCGGTCTTCATAGCTGTTACCTGTCCTCTAAAACTGTTACCCCTTTCCGTAGTATTTAAAACTGTTACCTCTTTCTGGGTCTTCAAACTGGTACTTCTGTCCGTAGGCGGACGCTACTACCCAAAACATCGACAAAGACCAGTCACAGTTTACGTGGAAATAAACAATGTTTTTGTGTGCCTGTGTTTCTATTTTTGTGTGTACATTTCATAAACATCTGTGATACTGATCACAATAATCTATCACATTCTGACAGACGCCGAACGTGTTCCCCAATTTTAGCCTCATGTATTATGTTTCCCATCCACCTAGATCTAGCTATAGTTCGACTTTATAAATCTTTCAGCTATACTTCTAACATGCCAATGACATTTCAGATCCTTTCAACATTGAAGACGAGTATGTGATTATCGAATCTAGCGAAGAACCGCCGACAAGCACATTCAATGGTGGGTTGATTGTAAACCCAAGGAATTGTCGTGTATGAGTTAAAGTCTCGTACCGAACTCGTGCTGCTGATGTGTAGGGTTTAGGAAAGGCTGTTGGTGATCCTGCTTTAATAAATGTAACGTTGATGCGAGATGAAATTTACATTTTGAAATCATTGTTAGGCAATGACAGTTGGACAGAAACCAAGAGTATGTCCAGGCCAAGCGGACATATCTTTCACCACATTCTTCATCAGCAAGCGTTTGGACGTACGAGATTTTGGCTGCCACTCTAAAATATTTTCCTCTTTCTCTTGGAGTGAAATTAGGCGTACAAAACATATTATAATCTTCTTTCTAATAGTGTCTAGACTACAGGTAACACTTTTCGTTCACACTGTACGAATGAAATATAATAGATGTTTCTTTAGGGTTGTTCCACTCAAAGATGCGACTGTCTACTTTCGAGGACATGGGATTTGACAATGAAACGCAAATTGATCTGAAAATCGAGCGTTGAATTTTCAACTTTTTATCAGTCATGTTCATCCCGGGCTTCATTATGGGATCAGCAAAGTGTAATTGATCTGGGGCCGTTCAAATTGTCGAAAACATTCATATAGTCGTCAAATGGCATTGCGGTGTCTAAACCCGATGACCATTGAGTTTGATGGACCAACCTTCAAATCAGACTGACGGAAGGACGTAGCTGCGAATTTGTTTTTGGACGAGTTGTTCCCCAGCCGAACTCGTGAAAGAACCCAGTCTTGTCTCATTAAATTTTCCAACGTTGTTTGCTAAGATTTTACCTACGGGACGTTTTGCGTGGAACAACCCATCCAAAATTTCACAGTTATAAAATGAATTACATTCTATTGGTCGAGACAACTAGAACAGTTGTTCATGCCTTCATTTCACCACTTATTATATTTATTATTATATCATTATCATACACCCCCCCCCCCCCTCCAACTAAATCCTGAGGAAAATTTAATATTTTACTGTACCCTTTTTACCAGAATTCTTCACTATGGATGCAAATGCATAACCATTTGTCTAAAAACGGGGTGTATTGTTGGATGGTACGACATAGCAACTACACTGTCGAAAATTAGAAGTCAAAAGCGAGGTTCATTTATAATGCAATAGAACACTCCTCATTGATCGGTAGTCATTAAATGTAACATTTAGCGGTATTTCTACCCGTTCTGGTGCTATTGCTGGCCATAGGAATGTCGAGGCCGACGCAGCATGCCAGGGCCCTTTAATCAGATAGAAGTCTATTTAGTTCATCCTTTTACGCGGGTGAGTCAAATCTAAAGTAATTTGCTCTGTGTAAGGCAGTGGATAGATCGTCCATCGGAATTCTTTGGTGGCAAAGTGGCTCGGAACTAGAAGCCAATGGAATCTTTCGTTTATAGCTCAAGACAGTCCATCGTCATCAGTATAATATTTATTGTGAGGTAAAGTTTACAAGTGGCGACCTTAGTTTTTGTTTGTTCCAACTCTTCTGTTTGCACAACTGAGAACTTCGACGTTAAACATTCACGGCTTTTAGTTTTATGATAAGAAGTGAGACTAAAACGGGACTATGAAACAGCTTGATAAGTGCCACAGCGCATTTTAAACACGTGTCAAAGTGTGCAATTGTTATAGCTCCTCTACATGCTAAAAGATCTCTTGTGTTTCAGAAAATGGAGATAGAACAAACAAGAACTATGGCCGCGATGTGTTGGAAGAGTTAGTTCTCCACCCACCGTGTCCTCAGTATTACAAATATGAACTCGAAACGGGAGCAGTTTTTCTGTCAGTAAAAGGGGGGGGGGGGAGACCTATAAAGTATGCTACACTGCCCCTTACAACATCCTTTGACAACATCATGATCGATAAACACGGTCCCTGGCTCGTGTGTTTATTTATTTATGAGTTATTTGCATATTCATGACATCAAATGTGCGGCTTTGACATATTGCACGTTGTCTCGACCAATTTTACTGATGCCTTAGGGGTGACAAAACAACATTATTATGCTCTATCTATATTGTTATCTCTAGCCCCAATAATGTACTCTTTCGCCCTTCCTAATGCTTTGTGGATATATACACTTTCTGCTTGGGTTCTCAGCGGGGCGCTTCAGCTATTGGCTAGGATACTGGAGGAAGAGCAGCTGAATGCTGAAGGCAGTAACAGCGGGTTTCAGTAGCCTACTCGTCTCTCCACATCAACTCCCCCCATTCCCTTTTAATTTCACTGTCATTGGCTTGGTAGCGCACTGAGCCAAGTCTGTTTGGCGACTGTTTTGTCTCAGTGCGTGAGATCGCTCTGTCCGCCTGCTGACTCAAGATAATCTTGACGCGCCCAAACTAGTGAGACAGATTTGTTTCAGTCTTGTTAGTGTGCGAGGCCCTGTTTAACGCCATAGTTTACATCTCAAATCAAAACCAAGACAGAGTGAGCCACCAGCTCCTATGGTGGAACCTCGGCAGTCTCCGCATTCGGCCTTGTGCATTCCTCCCTGGTGATAAGTTAATAATAGATGAATTTGAGCGTTCTGTTTGTTAAACATGGCCTCTTGGGCTACGTCATTATAATTAGATCTATTTCCATTTAATTTTGTGTGTCTTTTTTGTTTTATTTTGCTTTTGCTATGTCGTTGCTCACCCAAGTCATCCATAGACTACTGTATCATGATAACATTAATGTCTCACAAATGGACAAGGAGCCCATGTCTAAGTTGCATTTTTGTTTTATCCTTTTGAGCTACGTTATTATATTTCCATTTCATTTATGGGCCGTTTTCGTTCATTGTGCATTATTTGCTGTGTCCCTGCTCACGCTAAGACATCAATAGATCCATGTGTGATAACAATATCATTTTTAACACTGTTTGCTGGAATTTATCCTGTTATCTAGAGCTATATAACCATGATATTTTTGCCTGTAGTTCAGATGTTGTTATGGTGTGTTGTTTATCCATGCAAATGCCACACCTCTCTTCTTGCAATGACGTCATACAAAAGACAGCTTCATTAAGCTGTGTTTCCATGTGTACGGAAATGGAAACGACAAAACTCGATCAAATAGTAAAAAGAAAGAGTGTTTCCACGTGTGCGGAAACTTTCTGTTTCACCAATTGAAGGGTTTTTTGCCGTTTCTGTTTCCGTACACATGAAAATCCAGCTTAATTCTTTTTTGACTACGCCGTTTTAAATTATTTTTTTTTTTAATAATGACGTTAGTAGTTTTTATTTTGACCTGAATTGGGCTGAATAATGCGTTTATAAGAACTTTGTGTTTAATACATCCCTGTCACAAATTATTAATTAATGATTATTTCATTTTTCTCCAGTTTTGTTTAGTTGTTCTCAACCCTAAGCAATGGGCAACAGAGTTTGACGAGCTGACAGAATCATGATAATACATAGCCGGGCAAGGGCAAGATTCTTGCCTGAACCGATGCCCAGAAAAGTCCCGCAAAATAATGAAGAAAAAAAAGCGCGAAAGACGCAAAGTGGCCGTTATCATGCGTTAAACCCAAACTCAAACTCAGAACCCGTAAAATGAAAGCTGGCAGCTCAGCAGCAAATAACGATATGTTATTATGAATTAATAACCATAGGTGGAAATACAGACCAGTCTCTTCATTGCCAGGTCATTTTGACCCTTTACTGCCAGAGAGCTATAGGGGGTGGGGTGGGACGGGGGGGGGGGGTACCTTCACATGACCAGTAATATGTAAGTCTTACTGGTTGAGAGACAGCTTTGAACCTTCACAGAATGTAGGAAAAAATAGAATTGTTGCAATGATATCAGTTGTTTTTTTTTGGTTTTTTTTTGGTTTTTTTTTGGTGGAGTTTCAACTGATCATTGCCAATAATGTAAGGGCCCCTCGTTGTTTTTATCCTTGATTACGTCTTAACTTGGTTAAGTTCTGTTGTTCATATATTATATAATAATATCATATTAGGACTGGCTGTTTCTGTAGTTCATATATTGCTTGATGTGGTTGAGCATGCTGGATTTACATTCATTTATTACCCTTACATCTCCACTAATTGCATGCTTGATTTACCAATATCCATTTTAGTGGTGGCGGTGAAATAGCTTTATCTCATGTTTTTTAAAAATTTATTTAATTTTTAATGAATTGGTAGCGGTGATTGTGAGCATGTATATGATCTGATAAAAAGTGCTGCTGATTTTGTCAATCGAAAAGTCAGTGAAAAACCTTAACGTACATGTTATTGATTTTAATACTATTAAGATGAGTATATAATTACTGCAAAGCATTTCATTAGTGTTTTGCCATGTTAAAATATAAACAGTGAAGTTTGGTAAGTAATATCTGACATTGTAATGGGTAATGATTGCTAATGATTGGTGTCCTCTTGATATTGTTTGCCTATGTTAGAAAAAAACATACCGAGCAGGTGAGATGTAAACATCTGTGTCTAATAGCATCAAGGCAAGACGCTCAGCTTCAACTGGCTGAGAAAATGTTGAATAAAGTGCATTCTCAAAACATGGGCGTGTTTGCCGGCATGGGCGTATGTGTGTGTGTGTGTGAGTGTGTTTGAGAGGGTTTGGGGGGGGGGGGGCGACGATTGTAGTTATGTCACAAGGCTTAAGGTTCAAGGCCTGCAGCGCGTCTGATTCAAGTCTGTTTTGCGTCGATTTTGACTCAGATTTGAACTTCCTGTCGAATCAACTTACGAAACAGACTTGTTTCAGTTTGATTAGTGCGCGCGAGGTTCCGTTGTACCCCATGGCCCACAAAACTGAGAAAACAACAGACTTGACACCAGTCTCAGTTTTTGTATCAACGCCGTGCGATCCATGAAGTACATAGACCTACTCTTGATTTTGGGCTATTTTGCTCACCCCCCCCCCCCCCCAGCCAAACTCTTCGCTTTTCGTACCCCCTTCCCCCCTCTCCCTCTTCCCTCTTCCCTGTCCCTCTTCCCCCCACCCCCATTGTATGAGCGTAATGCCCACACAAAGATGAATTATTTTTTGTTCATGACAAAACTCGGATGTTCTGTCACTTTTAAGTGGGGGTTTTGGATGGACAATTTGATTCTTTCCTGAGACGTATAACCTATATTTTTATAGTATAATCCTACAACTCATTTGGTTGAAAAAATATATAATAATAGTTCGTCCATCAGGTATGATGATGACCTTAACAACACCAGAGGAATAAAGAACAGAAATTGTTGAGAATTTCAACACATGGACAATAAAGAGGACAGAATGGAAAGACTGTTCTTTCATGACTTATGGCTTCTCATGTGACTGATAAGTCCTATTTTTGTCCTGCAGACCCTTCCGCATAAATGACAAGAGTGCTCCGTTGGTTCAGTACCACTGGGCCTTTTCTTGCGCCGTTCTCTTTTTTTGATAGCCTGCTGGACTCTGTCAGCTTCCCATGCTTTGCTGCCTCTGGTAAGGGCCGCCCTCCAATTTGCACGATCAAGCGAGAGCTTTTCCCACTCACTCACATCAATGGCAAAGGCCTTCAGTGATTGCTTGAGAGTGTCTTTGTAACGTCTCTTTGGGGCCCCAACATTCCTCGTTCCATTGGAGAGCTCAGAGAAGAAGATTTGCTTAGGGAGTCTGGAGTCGGGCATTCTGACAACATGTCCTGCCCAACGTAGCTGAATTTTTTTCAGGTGGCAGAAGATGCTCAATTCCTTGGCACGATTGAGGACCTCAGTGTCTGGAATTTTATCCTGCCATTTGATCCTTAGGATCTTTCTGAGGCAGGCCAGATGAAAGTGATTTAGCTTTCTGGCATGCGATTGGTACACTGTCCAGGTTTCAGCCCCATAGAGTAGGGTGGGAAGGACCACAGCATTGTACACTTTCAGCTTAGTGTCTGTGCGAATGCCGGCAACATCCCATACTCTCTTTCGAAGCCTGCCAAATGCAGAGCTGGCTTTGCTGATTCTTGAGAGAATTTCAGTATCAACACGAGCCGCGGAAGACAGTGTACTGCCAAGATAGGTGAAGTTCTCCGACACCTTCAGAAGACTGTCATGGACTTTGATATTTGGGGTCACAGGATACTTGTCGTCTGGAGTAGGCTGATGGAGCACTTCCGTCTTCTTTGTGCTTATTGTGAGGCCAAAGTTGTCACAGGCACTAGAGAACTTATCAACACAGTTTTGCATGCTATCCTCATCGTGTGCCAGAAGTGCACAATCATCAGCAAATAGTAGGTCACAGACTTGAGTACTTTTGGTTTTGGTTTTTGCCTGAAGTCTCCTGAGGTTGAATAGACTGCCATCAGTTCGGTACTTGATGCTTACCCCTTGAGGAGGAGAGCTAAAGGCTTCTTGTAGCATTGCAGAGAACATGATGCTGAACAGAGTTGGGGCTAAGACACAACCCTGTTTTACCCCATTTGTGACAGCAAAGGGCTCTGAAACACTGCCGTTGCTTTTGACTGCATCCAAACCTGCTGCCACCGCACTCGCCCATCGCCGTTGGAATTTTGAGAGGAAAGAAGACGAGACAAAGATGAAAGAAGACGAGGTGAGTGTTAAGACTGGCGCAAAGAATTTGTTTTTAGTGAGAAAGAGCTGCGCAAACATCAGACTCACTCTCTCGCCTGGACACAACTTATCCAAGTGGCAAGACAGGGTCAAGACGACTGGAAATGTATCCAGGTGCAGGAGGATGCCAGAGGGACAGTCATATTGCCTGGCCGGCTGCCTGTAAGCTACTCCACAGCCTCGCAGTCCCAACTGACTAGGGTGAAAGACCCAAACCAAAGAACACCAATACTGGTGGATGCTCTGTGTCACGATATCCAGGCCAGAGTGACGGTATATTGCCATCTGCCCTATCAATCAACCACTGGCCTGCTGCCGCCAGCTTCGAAGCTGCGTGCGGGAAGTTTGCTCAATTCTTCGTCTGTGATTTAGGCAAACAAGCCTATGACCACACCGCTACCGGGGGCCAATATGAAGGACTCAAGTACTGAGGGTCACATTGTGCCCTAGCATGTGGCCGTTGGGTTAGATGAAACCACAGACTAATAAATTAAACAGACTGGATGATCCCATTGTGTGACGTCACAAAACAGCGAAAGGTCATGAACCATTCGCCACATTAGATTTACGGTTGCGACCGACGCTTCAGCACAGTTACAATGCAGCGGTCGTTAAAAGTCCAGACGGTCATAATTTATAACAATAAAAAAAAGGCAGCTGTAGACAATAAAATGAAAGGATAGGCAAGACAATGCATTATCAATACATGTACAACCAATCTTGACAAATAAAAAGAAATTTCTAATGCAGATAGAACTAAAATCGGAATTTCCCGAGCGGCGGCCACGTTGGTTATGCGGCCGCATCTCATTAACTTCCGTAAAAAACGACACAGCCCGAAGCTTGTGTTTCCAGTCTGGTTATTTATTAGTCTGTGGATGAAACCTCCTCCGCCCTGGCCGTTTGCACCGACAGGTGCACGCCCACTGATACCATGCTAGCGTACCAGTTCATGAAACAGGTTGTACTGGATTACATATTACCAGTAGCAGATTTTTCTGACCTGACAGTAGAAAAAAAAAATATATATATATAATATATATAAATAAAACCTAACTTTTTAATTTATTACCGTATTACGTACTATATGGATGGGCCCCTTATCCTGTACATCACCAACAAAGCCAGGGCAGTCGAAAGCGCTCACCTTTCTATTGTTAGACTTTTTGTACAGGTGACCGAAGTCGAAGTAGAAAAGATTGTCCCTGTTTTGTTTTGTTGGACAGGCCCTGAATCAATGCCCTCGTCGGGACGTGTGTGTCTAGCACACAAAACAGCTTTGTTGCTTCACAATGGTGTTCTTGTTAGAGCGGGTTTTCTATTGTTTGCATTCAAAGGAAAGAATACGTCACAGGGGATAAATCATATTGTATCCTCTCTCTTTTTTTGTTGGGGGGGGGGGGGAGAGCAAATAACCCAGAAAACAATAATCAACTATTCGTCAGTGTCACAAATTACACTAGATTCTTTTCCTCCTGACCTTTTCAACGAAAGGATTTTAGAACACATCCTACGTGCAGTTGAAAATGTGGTGTGATTTTACATTGCTTACGAGAGTATAGCAATTTGTCTTTTCATAATGGTATCCAAATAGGACAATAGGAAAAGGATTCGAGTCACATTCGTGTCGCTTGCGAGGAAAAAGTACATTTAAAGTTGAAAACGCCCCCAGGGGGGAGGGGGAGGGAAGCTTTTTTTTTTTTTTCTTTGCAGGGGGAAGGTGGACATAATTACACTTTTTGAGGTTTTAAGTTGTAGGTATTTCAGACTCGTAGCACAGTGAAAAACTGTGTGGTGGTCAATATCGTTGTGATATTACCTCTCCCTCCACAATGAGTCATCTGATTTGATTCAGACTGTCAAAAATGAAAAAGCTGTATTTAGCAAAGCCACGCGGAAGAAATAATAAAGAAACAATACAATCAAACGCAAAGGAAAACGAAGAAAGCGCAAAAGGAAAGAAAATTAAACAATTTAAAGGAGAAGAAAAAGCAATCAAACAAATAAATAACGTCTGCGAGGTCCAAACGTGGATCTTCTGGCATCTCATTTGAGGGGTGATATAATTGCCCACAAACTTCGAGGCGGTATAGATCTATCTACAGTTATTCTTGAACGTGAATGGAGCATAACCTTATCTATTCTGAGACACACCTCTGTAACGCATCGAACTGTCCAAATCCGCTTTCGATTGATTTTCAGAAACGCGACTATTTTTGCTCCCTCCAAATTGTGTCGAAGAAAAATGTGTGATTTGTGGCGTTATCGGATGGAATAGAGACAGCTGGTCTGAGAACGTTTCTGTTCTTTTTATATGAATGTAATTTTCTAACTCGCGAGGGCCTGGATGTAATGTGTAGAGGTGTTCATCTTTTGTGAGGGTATAGAGTTAACCAGAGATTTTAGCTGAGATGCGAGAGGTGCCAGCTGAGAGAGAGAGAGAGAGAGAGAGAGGGGGAAAGAATGTGTGTGTGGGTGTGAGTGTGTGTGTGTGTGTGTGAGAGAGGCGGAGGGAGAGAGAGAGAGAGGGAGGATGTGGATGTGGGTGTGAGTGAGTGAGTGTGTGTGAAAGAGAGAGAGAATGTGTGTGTGTATGTGGGTGTGAGTGAGTGAATGTGAGAGACAGGGAGAGGGAGGGAGAGAGAGAGAGGAGGAGGAGGAAATGTATGCGCTGGAATCTACAGCACTCCCGAGAGCTGTAATTTATGTGTCGTAAGTGTATCCCCCTCCCACCCCCCTCCCCCCTCCCCCACCCCCAAAAAAATCCCATCCCACCCCAGCATAGCAGATGTTTTGAGAATGCACACAATTCCAGTTAACGTCAGTCCTCATAATAGGGAAACTTTAGAAAGAAAACCAACAAAAGATAAAGGACGTTCTGAAAAGGGGGAGGGGGGGGGGGAAGGACATGAAAAACATACATGGGCAGCGTGCGTACGGTTTTCAAATATGGTTATAAATTAATTACATGTAGGCTTTTTTTTTTGGTTGTTCGTTTAAACGAACAGGTTGGTGGATTCTATAAGACTCAAATATAGGCTTGTATGAATATGAGGGGATTAGAATTAGAGGCGGTCTGACTGCCATTGGGACGTAGACCGTTTCTAATTCAAACCTCTTCATATGTTAGGAAAGAGTCAAGAAGTCTTTGCAAAATAACTCTTGAAGTTTGAAAAGATCAAGGTCTTATTATGGTGATTCGGTCATACAAAAGAGGGTTGGGGGGGGGGGGGGTGGAGATTGAAGACAAGTGTGTGGAAATCGTATATGGTGAGAATTGGAATGGGGGGGGGGGGAGGGTAAAAATCCGCCAAAATCTAACTCATGTTCTTTATGGACAGTCCATCTCCCGAATATTCGACTTAACAGTACCAGATTATAATGTCTTTTAAATCGTAGGACTGAGACATCCATTGCTTGTATCTCTGTTTGACTGAGTCTCTGTGTATTCTGTCTGCAGGAAGTATTATGGACGAAACCTCTCAGCATTACAAAGTCATCGATGTCGCCGCCTTACTGCAGACTAGATACGCGATTTTGTCAGGTAAGTTCTCTGACACAGTGGCGAAATATGGTTATGACAAGTTGTTCTTAGGAGACGTCAGCTGGGCGTAGCAAAGCTTAGCGTCTGTTTTCCTCTTTTGTTCCTCTAAAGCTAGATATATCTGTAGAGATTAGTGTGTGGGCGTCACACTTTGTAAGTCAAAAAGTGTGTTAGTGTATAATTATGATCAGATGATAAATAAATTATGTAGGCCTGGATTTTTGTGTCAGTTCCTCGCTGCGACTGACATGGAAAATCAGCTGCATCAAAATGATACACTAGGTATACGATTCACCAGCTGTTCTGAAAACAGCGTATTTTATATACACATGGATATTTTTGTAATATTCGCTGCAGGTTAAGCGTCTATAAGTATCGTTCCCTTACTCTCGTTCTCTCTCTCTCTCTCTCTCTCTCTCTTTATGTCGTTTGTTCTCCCCTTCTCCTTAGCTTTTGCTGTATCTCCCTCTCTCTCTCTCTCTCGCTGTCTCTAGCTGTATGTGTGTGTGTGTATGCGAGTCTCCATCTCTCTTTATCTCTCTCTGTCTTGGTCTGTCTCTCTTTATCTCGGCCTGTCTCTCTCTAGCGCTGTCTTCCTTATCCCGTCTCTCTCTCTCTCTCTCTCCACCCTTTCTTTGTCTCTTTCTTTCTCGCTCTCTCTCTCTCTCTCTCTCCACCCTTTCTTTCTCTCTTTCTTTCTCGCTCTCCCTCTCTCTCTCACCCTCTCTCTCTCGCCCTCTCTCTCTCTCTCTCTCTCTCTCTCTCTCTCTCTCTCTCTCTCTCTCTCTCTCTCTTTCTTTCTCTCTCTCTCTCTCTTTCTCTCTCAAATTTGCCGATGTCATCACATTTGCTGTACCTGTATACAATCCCCACCCCTCAGGTGGCAAAGCCAAGAACGGAGCCCCAATCATGACCTTTCCAGACCGACCGGGACACGGCGAAGTCTCTGATGAAGATTATGTCAAAGTGGTGACCTATCTATGTGGGATCACACCGTAAGTACTCACAGACAAACGGTAATCAGGGGAAACTGCGTTCTTAAAGGTCTCTTTTCTACACTAGGTATACTGTGCCGTTCAACCCTCTCTTACCACTACCCACGCCAGTCAGTGGTGGACCTCATTTTTTGGGGTCCAGAAGCTTGAACTATTACGAAGCCCCTTGGTAACACCAACAATAGGGCAACATCCAAAATTCAATCATTACAAAAAGTTTTTTCAGGGCCCCTTTAGGATTCGTGACACCAGTGTTCTCACCCCAGTATCAATATCACCATGACCACTGTGTCAGAGCGCATTGTCTCAGATGTATAGATGGAATAAGCTTTAGTTAGTAATGAAAATCCATTCCCACGATCTCCTTACAGAACTCACCGCATTCTACAAAACAATATCATGTATAACTTTTGGTAGCAATGCAGTTTAACAAAATATGGTACGTCTTGCGTCGTGAGCATTGACTTTCTTGGATAAGAGATGTGACTTTGGCCATTGGTATTCATGCAATGGGGCCAAAATAAACTAAACTAGAGCGAGCATGATTAAATTTGGTAGTTCTAAAAGAACTTTAAAAAATCAGAATGTCAAAGCCATTTTGACAGCAACACATAAAGGTCGAGGAGACCTGAACAAGTATGGCTAAATCTGGCTAAATCTGTATCGTTTATTCATTCTCTGCAATGTGAACAAAAAATAACAGATAATACAACACAATCTCTCAAGTTATCAGATCTATTTAGAGGCAGCGGATGTTTTCAGCTTGAGGGAGGTTCATATAATGCGAGAGAGCTTGGAAGACTTGCAAATGCTGTGCGCCTTTTGCATTAATACAGTCTCTTGAGAGTTTACAGAGGGGAAATGAGTGAGTTGGGACTGAGGGAAGCAATGAATAGCATTGGATCTTTACAATATTGTTGATATGGTGGGGTTTTAGGCATGAATGGATCACTGGAAAATCCCAAGGTCTGTCCTCTTGCAGAGAGAAGGAAAGGAAAGGGTTGTTGACATGTGTTCCCTGATTTACCAAGTTTTTGAACAACAGATTAACTCTTTCTTGACTGAGATATGGTTTAACTTACCAAATTTTGTGAAAAATAGGTGATCTTGCCGGGGAGGCAATAGAGGTATGAGTGGATCACTGGATAATCCCAAGGTCTGTCCTTTTGCAGAGAGAAGGAAAACATTGTAGACATGTATTCCCATATACCTTTAACTTTCATTATTGAGATATGATTTGACATAACAAGTTTTGTGAAAAATGTTTTCAAGAATGTTAATCTTATTGGATCATTTTTGTCTTGTACGTTATCAGATTGAGATATTAATATAGAATAACCCTGTCACAAGCACATTAATGCGAGGTACTTTCCATAAAAAATTATGTTTAATGGTATCCTGACGGAAAAGTCCTATTGGCAAACAAAGGGTTATATGAATAATTTATGTGAAAATGAAAAATGATAATATGGAATTATTTTTATAACTATTTAGTTTGGCTGCTGTAAAGGGTCTGTAATATTTCACTAACAAAGCTGTAGTTTAGCAGTGAAAGCAACTCAGTATTTTCTCTATCTGTCTTTGTAGTTAGACAACAGTCCTAGTTTTAAAACGGCTGGAGAGAGAAACACAATAATGATATATATGTCTTTGAATCTGTAATGGATATAGTTCGTTTCCTTGAACAGTTGTGTTCTGCAGTATTCAATGAAAGTCTGAAATGTACCTGGAGTTTGAGACCTCATGTTTAGCTCTCAACTGTATCTGATCAGAATGACCTCAAATTTAGCCCAGCCAATGCCATTTTTTTTTAATGTTTCCACAGATTACACGAATCTGAGTCTGGATTTGTTGTTGTGATTGACAGAAGACTAGACAGTTGGGGAACTGTCAAAGCAATTCTGCTGAAACTTTCTGTAAGTCTGTCTTGTTTCTACTAATTGCCAGATGTCATGAAAAACCCTTCTCCATAGCAGTAAACTGTGGAGAAAAATGAAAAAAGAATGTTCCCAGTACCCCCCCCCCCCCCCCCAGAAATCTGACGGTAGGATTAGCGTCAAGTTTGTACATAGGAATGATGTTGTTCCTACACAGATCCACTGGTTACGACATCACATCAACGTCAGTTGTGATATAGGGTTGCTGGCAGGCTTTACCTGTTTGTTGCATGGACCAGCATTAAAAATGAACAATAAAGAAACCTTACATTATCTCACAAAAGAATGAGAAATGAAAGGGGGAAAGAACAACACAAATTTTGGTCATCAAAGATGGGGAAAAACAAAGAAAACCTAAAAATAAGTACACTTGAACAATTGTTTGAAAAAAAAAAGCATTCTAAAGAAGAGCCATTCAGCTGTTGTGTGACCCTCCATGAAGAAAAAGGCCTGCAGTAAATCATTCTGCTATTTGCTGGTAGAATAAAAAGCTCCAGTCTGGAGTTCAGTTCCCAATAACTCATGAGCAGCTGTCTCCATTTTCTCTCTTGAGGACAACCCCCCCCCCCCCCTTTTCTGGTTCCTTTGCATCATTTATCTTAGGGCAGGAGAGGGGAGGAAAGGGGGAGGGGAAACAGGAGGAAGGCAAGGCTAGGAGGAGAGGGAGGAAGAAAGAGGGATGGTGAAAGCAGGCTTATGCCCAGTACCTGGCTACTTCATCTAGTTTATCCTAGATTTTAAATTAATACCATATTTATCCACCCTATCCGTTTCCAATTTTCCTCGGTCATTTTTGACAGGATGATTTATCTTTCAATGTGTCTGTCTGTTTGGTTTTCTCTCATTATTCACTGGTCTCTCTTTCAGGCCTTCTTCCCAGTCCACATTCAGGTTGTGTTTTTGTTGCAGCCCAAAGGATTTTTTCAGCGAGCGTTTGCTGATTTCAGATCAAAATTTGTTAAGGAGGAACTAGAATTTAAGGTGAGGTTATGGATTGTGTCGTACAATCTTCTGTCGCAGCATGGTTTTGTTATCCTATGAATGTGATGTGACAGCACAGAGTCAGTAATACGTCGCAGATGTGTAAGTTGTGAAACTGAAGCAGACTTATTGTTGGGGCCAGGATGCAGAGTCTTTAATTTTTTGTCGTTATGTTTATTGTTATTTTGTAATAAATTTTTTTTTTATCTCAGCTGTCAATTTTCTCGTCACTCTCAATTTTGTCCACCGCGACATGTTACCAGATCTGTGCCTCCATTTCACAAATGCGTTGCAGTTCTGTGGATATTGAGTAAAGATAAAAATGTTAGAAACTCTGAATATTAGGAAAAAAAAAAAAGTACTGCAGTTTTTTTTACAAGGAAACTATACTTCATTTTTGTGCATAGTGATCTCTGTAATTTACCACTCTCCTAGTGAAGACTTTTTTTTCCCATATAAATTCTGTTTGGGACTTTGTCCATGTGTTAATTTCCTGTAATTGAAAAATACATAGGTTTTTTTAAGGCGAGTGCAAAAAAATAATAATAAAATAAAAAACAGAAACACAAAGAAAGAAAGAAAAAAAAAAAAAAAGAAACTGGCTGCTGTATCCTGACCATAGATCGTACTATATCTATGATCCTGACTGTTCAAGGAGCTTCATCCAAACTACTCTTTTGAGATTTTCCAGGAAATGCATAAATAGAGCTCATTTATTCCATATAGTTTGGCTTAAATCCATGTGAATAGTAATGTTTTTTCCGCGGCAGTGTTATCATGAACTTGTTGTCTTTTAACGTAGTCTGATAAAGCAGGAAAAGAGAATCTAAAATATGAAGAATACTTTTTATTTTAGGAAAAACATTTTACAGCCAGGCAAACAGGTGTTATAAAAATTCTATTATGTACTGTGATACCACATTAAATGCTTGTGTGTCCTGTCCATGTTTCTCAGGTTGTATTATGTGATTCCCCCAAAGACATGGAAGATTACATTGATAACTCACAGCTGACTGTAGATGTGGGTGGGGAGCTGGAGTTTGATGCCAGTGAGTGGACAGAACATAGATCTGTGAGTAAACAGTGTCTTTTCTTCCTTGTCTCCTTTCATCCTTTTAGTCATAACACATTTTGACCTTGCTTATTATGAGTTGAACAGAGTGGCTGGTGTATGTGTATGTGACAGCCAGAAAAAAGTTAACCTTCGTATGCCAATCACTGATATGTCGTTTCTTCTGCTGGTCACGTTTGTGCCAATCACCGATGTATGGGTACACAAGAATGCTAGGCTATTTCGTTTCGGGAAGAAAGTAAGTGGACTTTCTCTTAATAGATGTTGCTGTAGTTAGTCTTCACTCATTCTCCCCCCACTGTTTTCTTCCTGTATCGGCAAACGTGGAAAAATTCATGGCACACAAAGGGTTAAAATGTGAAGAAAAGAATATAGACTTAAAACTGAATTGTTTGGGACTGTTTTCTGTTTCTGAATGATATCCTTGTGGTCTTAGAAGTTCAAGGATGAAAGTGGATTAAGTTTTCTTCATAATATGCGTGATGAATTGATCTTATGTTAATCCTATCTCTAACTTTGATTCAGCGCCTTAGAGCACATCATTTTTTGTGGATTTGAGCGCTGTACAAGCTTATTATTACAGTACATTTACATTACAAAATGTGACTTAAAAAAGGAATGGAAAGGTTACATGTTTGCAAAGTCCTGCATTAGAAACAAACAGTACAGAAATGTTACATAAATAACATAAGAATTAGGATTGAAAAGGGAAAAAAAAAACAACGCAAATTTTCAGTCATCAAAGACCTTCCTTCGCAAATATACCAGTATAACTGAAAAATATTATTTTGAAATACCGTCCAAAGGAATGGGCAAATCGGCGCGCGGGGGGGGGGATAAACCAAAGTAAAAAAATTGTTAAAACCAAGTTATGACAGTTTACCATGCAAAACCCCTTGAAATGTTCTGAAATTAGACCATATAACCTGTGGCATTATTGGCAAAATGGATAAGACACCTGCACAAACAACAGAAACCAGCGGTACAGGTTCAAACGCAAAGAAGAATCTGTGACATGGGTGACAAACACAAAGAGTCATGAACTGGTGTGGCTGGGTTTCTAGAAGATGTCAGGAAGTTAAAGGCCGAAACAGCTAACGAAAGAATCCACTCTTCCTCTGAAGATCATCATCTGCCTTGCTCCACCTGGTGAATTTCTCACCACTAATTTGTTTTTTTTTTTCAATATTTTGTCAACAGCCTAGAGTAATATAACCGGTGGATGGGTTCACCTTCCAGTCATATTGTGACAGATCTCTGTAGCTGTTTGCCTGCCAGTGATCTTGTTTTGTCTGTACATAATGGAATAATATATTATGTGATTTGCTTTGCTCTCCAGGCTGTGGAGAAATTCTCCAAGAACACAGCTCAGATATCCAACAATCTCTCAGCTGTGGTCAAGAAGATGGAGGAAAGGGAACTGCCAAATGATGTTCCTGGTCAGTGGGTTTCTTTCTGTTTTTACTTTGGGGCCATCCATAAAATATGCATATGCACTGGGGGGGGGGGGGGGGGGGGGGTTGGCCCCAGTGTATGAAAAGCTTTTCAGTAGTGCTAATAAAGTTAAAAGCTGTGTTTTGTTTACATTATTTTCAACAAAATAAGATGTAGGATTACATAAAAATCATAAAAAGGCTGTTCCTACTGAAACATAGTAGTGCGCATGAAATGCCAATCCAGGTTCAGAATATCAAGGCTGTCCATGTTGTCTCGTTGAAAAAAAAAAAGGGGGGAGGGGGGGGGATAGGATATGAAAAGGAGGTGTGGGGGCAAAAATCACTAAAACTAAGTGCACATACTTTATAGATGTCCCCTTTCTAAGTTATGATGTGATAACCTTCGTGATATCAGCTGAACACTGAACTCACATGCAAGACCTGGAGGACTTCATATAGTGTGTGAGCTCTAAGGAGTGCTGCTTGTATTGGCAGATCACACAGCTGCATTCACACTGAGGTTGTATTTCTATTAAGGTGACATGCTCTTGTACTTAATAAGAGCATTTAACCAAGTGTCTTTGAAATCATTATATTTGGTTTTGATGAGGAATAACTATTTGAAAAATAGTTTCAAAAAACTACAGAAAATCTGTAGGGTCACAGGAGGACTGAAAAAAAGGAAGAGAGAGAGAGAGAGAACAATATAGTATGTTGCAAGTTCCAAGTTAGGATAAAACAGCAAAGAAACCATAATATGGTAAATCACAAAAGAAGTGGAAACAACATAATTAAAAAATGGCAGCATTACTGAAAATTGTGAGTGGGTCTGGTGAAATCAGGCATCAGGTGAAAGACCAAATTCTTGAGAAAACCCCTCAAAAGGGGAAAAATTTGCTGTGGAAATTGAGATTTACAATTTGCTTACAAAATGAAAGATTAGCCATTTTTCTGCATCCAGGTAAAAGGTTTTGCTTGAAATTGCCTTAGAAATATTTTGATTTTTTAAAAAGGGATAAGCCCGAATTTGCCAGATCCACTCACAAAGGAAAAGAGGCTATTATATCGCCACCATGCTGCAAAACCTGCATAACTAACATTTTTGGCCAGAAATCACTTTTTTCATTCTTTGGGTCTGAAAATCAGGGGCGCACCTTGTGTCAAAAGATCATGGCTCAATTCCTATAAATAACAATATTGCAATTATCAAGTCCAATGTCTTTAGAATTTGCTGGCGGCAATCAGCCAAAGAAAATCAGTTTTTTGGCTGTCCTGTAAAATTTTTGAAATGTTAGCTACGGGAGTCTTGGGGATGATATATGCTATGATCATTTCTGTTACCAAAATGTTCATTTTTGTCACATGTGTTGTTTCATGCCTATCATCTCCAGGCACCGAAGCAGTTATTCGGGTATGTATGGCAGAGAGAAAGGAACTGCTAGAAGACATTGACAGCGCCTCAACCCATGGTGACACATTGCTCAAGTGCATCAAGGGAGATAACCCCAACACACCCCTGACCAAGCTTTGCCATGTACTGGAATTAGAGAGGTGAGAGTGAAATAAGAATTAGTTTTTGCTAAGAGCCATATCAAGGCAGACTTTTTTAAGATTTCCATATTAACCACTTGAACACTGGTCCCCCTGTCCTTATGAACCCCTGTCTCTGGTCCCCCAGCCCAAAATTGCCATTTTCATAGATTGTAATATAATGATGAATGATGGAAACACACAACAAACACAACATTGATGGATAGGGAGCAAATGTGAGTATTATAGAATGTTTTTCTTATCTTTTATCTCAGTATTGGGCCTTGGTATGCCAGTCGGTCCAGCACGTTGAGCCCTGTTTGATACATAAAAAAACTTTGCATTCTGTGCATTCATCACGAAAATTTCACAAAAAACCTCTCCAAACTACCCGCTGGCTTCTAGTTTCTCTTAGTTTACAACTGGGAATAAAAAATGGTGGCCAAACGCAACTTTTGATTACATAAGAGCACAAATATGTGGTGTCACCCTTCTGACCGCTGTACAGGTCAATAGTGTATATATCGCCGTAGAATTTGACTGGTGTACAGGGCAATAGTGTTCAAAGGGTTAAATTTTTGCCATACTGCAATAATTAAGTTGCAACAAGTTAAACAACAAGTTGCTTTTCAATAGTTACATTGTGACTTTTTTTTTTATTTATTGAATTTTGGAATGAGCCAAAGGGTTCTCTGTCAAAGTGTAATTTCAATTCTTCAAACATTGGTAGTGGTGGTGATGTTGTTGTTGCTGAAGACGTGCACACCAATGCAGTCTGCAGTGAAAGGAAAGATTCATTGGTTTTTTTGTTGTTTTTTTAATAACATTTACAAACAGTCTGTACGTGTCAGAACTGCTGTCTATTGATAATGAGAACAATTTTAAAATGATTAGGCCATGTCACTTGCCATGCTAGATGTACTTCTGTTTTGTCATCAGCCGTCTCTCAATAATGTCCATTGCAATTTTTTTTTAAATATCTGATTACCTCCCTTTTGGGAAAGATAATCTTTTGGAGAATTGCTACTGGTTGTACACAGTTGTCTGCCTTGGGTGTTGGGGAGGTTTGATAGTGACACATGTAATAAAAAGTATCAAATCGCAACAGAGACATAGAGATATTTGAGGTTTGTCAAACGAATGAATCAATTCAGATGTGGAAAAATATGCTTGAAAGGGTGGGGTTTTTTTGTTGTTTTTGTTGTTTTTTTTCTTTGTAATTTTTTTTTTTTTCAGTTCCTACAACAAAGTAAATATTTTTCAGTCTTAGGTAGGGGGAAGATTTTGTGATTTCTTGTACAGCCTGCACATTTTGTTTACACAGTACCCCACAATTTTTGTATGAAGGTAGTTTTGTTTCGAGAATCATTTATGTCAGAATTTTATTTGCCAAAGGACAGGTTTTGATTCTCTGTGAAACGATTCCACGGGCAAGAAGAAGCTGCCATTAACCTATCTGCATCCTAAGGCATTTTTTTATTTGGTCTTTTTGTTCATGTCCGGATTTAACATTTGGAAATTATGAAAGTTTTTGAGAAAGAGAAATTGACATCAACAGCATTCCCCAGCCAGCAATCCTACGTCAATCTGACATTGATTTCCATAGTATTGGTAGGATTATCATAGGGGTAGATTCCCTACATCAAACTGACATCAACTCGATGTTGTAACTAGAGGATCTGTGTAGGAATGATGTCATTCCTATTTGCAGACTTAAAGTCAATCCTGTGCGCGAGATTTCCATATGGGTTATGCATCACTGTCCATGTGCATTCCTGCAATTTATTTATTTATTTATTTCTGTCTAAAATAGGCTTCTAGTACAGCTGGACGAGAGCAGAACAGGTTTTGGAGAATTCTGGCACCGTCAAGAGACCAAGTTGAAGCAATGCCTGGTGGTCAGACAGTTTGAGGAAGAGTTTAAATTGGTGAGGTTTTTTTGCCTTTTTTAACTCTTTCGGGACGTAGCCCTGATTTATCAGTGCCAGTGAAAAACGCTTTTGGATGTATCACCGATTCATATTTTATTCTACATTCAATTCTCTTTTATTTGATGTATAACATTTTACATTACTATCAATACTTTTTTTTTTGTAAGCGTTTTTCTGAACCATACTGTTTTTTCCCAAACTGGGAAAAAATTATGTCCAGACTTGATGGAAGCCCCTAACTCTGACGTCTGAAAGAGTTAAGGCTTACTTTGAAACTTTGTGAAGTACTGGGTTTTGTTGTTAGCTATGGTCTTCAGTAGGTACCAACCTTCACTGTACATCGCTAAAACCTAAGCATGGTGTACGTTGCGATGTTTTATCGACACCACACTTATAACGAACAATATTTCGGATACCCTCTTTAAAAGTAGGGTGTCTCTCAGACCCCAGAACGTACGAGTAGGATATAACAGTAAAATCCTCTTTAGGAGTGTGGTACATATGAGACCCTAGGATGTACAACTAAGGCTATGACAATGAAATCCTACAATAAAATCCTCTTTCAAAGAATGGTGTCTGTGAGACCCCAGAAGGTACAGGTAGGAGTAGTAAAAATGCATGTGTGTTGGTGAGCACACACGAGAATATTTTAAAATTTTATAATGATGGGAAGATGGGCAATGACATCAAGAAACGAAAAATTCCCAGAAATATATATATTTTATAATCAGTTAAGTTTCATAGACACAATTTTATTTTTGTCCGTCTCATCTGTCGGTCATTTACACACCCAAAAAACTTAGGTTACGTCAACTTTATTCCATCCAGACTTACTGTACTTAATGATAGGGCTCTTGGTGTGGAACTTTTCCCCTCCACAGGCCTGATAATATATCAGTGAGTGGACAGTGCACCAGATAAATGCCAAAAAGAAAAAAAATAAGACCATGAAATATTATCCATTTAAATATATAGACTTATATTTTGGTCAAAGTGATGAATAAAGCATGTCAAAGAATCTTTTGTGCCTAGCTAAAGATGCCAGTTACTAACTGCAGTAATTGTAGTATCCTAATATTTGCTCATAGTTACTGACCCTTGTCTTGGTGTAACCTCTGACCTCCTTGTGTCTTTTTGATTGGCAGGTTCAGTTCAGCATGGAGAGGAAGATTGAGACACTGAACTCACTGATGGAAGATCTGGGCAGCTCTGTGGCACAAGTAGAAACTATGATCAAAGAATTTGATCAATTTGAGGAGGAATCTCAGGTAGGTGTTTCATGGTTCTCAAAGCTCCTCTAGGTTCCTAATTTTCCCAAAATTGATTTTTAAGACCCCCAAAAGTCCTTTCACCTTTCACCCAGGCAATATCCATCCACTGCAATGGGTGTAACCCTCCGACAACGATTTCCATTCCTTTCTGTCTGATGTCTTCCTCATCCATGTTGTTCCTCCTCTCTTTTTAAATATCATCCTGCCATCTTCTTCCTGGTCGTCCACGTGTTCTTTTTCCTGTCCGTGGTTGCCATTCAATGCAGCGTTTTGTCCATCTCTTGTCATTCATCCTTCCCACATGCCCAGCCCAAGTCCTTACTTTACAAAATATGTCCAAAGACCCAACCTTAAAATAAGAGATTGTCATAACTTTCTTTATTAGGTATGGCAAGTTTCACTTTTTTTTTGTTTTTAACTTTATCCAACTGACAAACTTGTCTACAGCACAATCATGTACTGAGCTGTGCAGTTTCCAGACATCCCCAAAGTCTCATTGCTAGGTCTGGTTAATTGTTAGTCTGTGGGCCTGTCATGGAATGGGATTTGACAGTTTTGCCTATTGATTTTCTGCACTCAGCCCACATAGATGTAGGGAAATACATGCAGTTCATGAATCATTCAGTAGGCAAATAAGAATGGCATTGTGAAGAAACGGCTCCCTAAAGTCTGAGAAATGTAGTCTGCATCCTGTAGCACTGGCATGGGTGAGGACAGACAAGCTGTGATACATGTATTATGTATTTGGTAAGACTAGTCCCTACAGGTTGTTCCTTTCCAGGCTGCCTCTATGGTAACTTTTGTCAATCGAACCGCCCGTTATGGTCAGACTAGCCTAGTGTCTCTCTGTGTGGTTCTTTTTATTGCCAAACTCATTATTTCTGCCTGTCCTGCACACACCTCTTTCGTTCACCTCTTAAGCAAGGTCTCTCTCTCTCTCTGGCCCTCTCTCTCTGTCTCTCTCTCTCTTTCTTTCTTTCTCTCTCTTTCTCTCTCCCCTCTCTCTTTCTCTTTCTGTCACCTCATCTTCCATGACCTTTTTTTTTTCACTCGTTTTTTCTCTCTGTGGCGCTGGCCTTTGCCCAAAGATCAACACGAGACAGCTAAGACTTCAGAGAATTCAAAGTTCAACAGCTCAGTTGATTGATTTTTTGCAGCAAACAGAGAAAAGCACATCTTGCCTGTTGTCTCAAGTTTGCTTCTTACCTGACGCTGGTTTTACCGTTACCAATAGTGACGGCGTAGCCTTGGCTTTGTGTCTCCTGGCAAATGATGCTTGCGATGTTGGAAAACAAAATATTTTCTGCGAAATAAATTTCTGAAAAGCGCGTCCACTAGATGTATATAGGAGAACTGAAGAGGTTCATGTACTTTGCATTAAGTAACTAAATTGGCATAGGTTTGAAGTCCACATTAACTAACATAGCCAATGTGAATTGAAAATTTTGAGGTGTTATTTAGAACATTAAATTTTGTAGGGAAAAAAGTCCTAAAAAGCCATTACTGTCAGTGGAGTCACAATTATGATAATGATGTTCTGAGTTATGAGCTGCGAGCCGTGAAAGGGAGTTAAAGCGAAGTCATGCAGCTGGGATGTAGTTGCAAAATAATTGCGTGCGTTTGTTGTTGGTGGTGTTTTTAGTTCTTTTTCATTGAGGAAATTGGAGAAACAGGCCGGGTGTCTTTGAGACCGTCAACTAACCGAGCAATACGATTTGTAGTGCAGTGAAGTGCTCTTCGAAGCAGTGTAATTCTACAAGGTCAGAACAGTCGTATTACGGGCAGGAAGCCAGTTTATTTAGTAATTACATGTAGCTGGGATATCGGCCAATGCTTGGGTTAAATCTGTCACCGGCTTGTTATTTAACTATTATTTAGAATTTATCCTGTCTGTTTTTGTAGTTGCATACGGGCATTTTTTTAAATCTGCGATTATGCACTGCCACATCTGTTCCCATCACTGGAGTCGGTGCACTTCTGTAACTCTTAGGTACAGCGTGGGCTCTGGGCATTCGTTAACATACACCTTTGAACATCATACTCAGCAAAACCACGGACAGGAAAAGCTACATTTAAAAAATGCGGCATGGCCGGCATGCAAAAATTAGGGCTCAACTTTGAAAATTGTCCTGCCGAGCATAATACAAATGTATACCCGCAACTTTATTTGTTCATTGCAAACTACATTATTTTTAGGGACCTTGGGTGAAAACTGCATGCTTCAAGATTCGGTGGCTGTCTTCGAGTTCTTGGCGAAAGTTTTGTCGCTCACTTTTATATAATAATATAGGATTAAGGAACTGGCTCTTACTGGAAAATTTAGCTATAAGAAGGCGCTTTTAAGTGCTAAGATCCTGAATCGTACCAGCTTTACGCCTTACTAATTTGGTCCTAGTGTCATCTGGGAGAAAAAGCAAAGCGTTATAAAACAAAAATCTGGTATTGTCATTTTATTGTCCCTGGGGGTCATTGGAACAAACGGTTCCCGATGCCTGTCAATATATCTTTTTGCATAGTGCTGTGATTGGTTAGTGTGTTAGAATTTCTCCAGTGACGGTCAGTGCTTCAAGGTTTTGGTCAGTTTGTATAGGAACTGCAGAGAACGCGTCCATAGCGTTGATGGGGCTGCTGCAGCATTCCCAATAGAGAAGTGTGATAAAGCTCTGCATAAACTTTGTACTGTAACATAGGAAAGATTAAATATGCGATAAGTAACACGACAGTAAGTTTTGAGTTTGAGTTTGGGTTTAACGGCACGTCGGCAGTAAGAGACAGTGGAATCCCCCCCCCCCCCCCACTTTTCTGATGTTATTTGCTTCGTCTTTCATTATGCGTTTTTGATGATGTCTAAAAGTGGCGCTGGCAAGCCATTGAAAGCATAGAAGTTCGCATAACGTTCGTTATGTAATCCTTGCATGGTATGTTCTTCTGTCAACCAGTGTTTACTTCGGATTTACTGCAGAGATATTTTAGGACAGCTATAATTATTTGAAACAAACCTTCCCTTTAAAAGTCTTGTACCCACGCCCACTGGTCAGCAAACTGGACAACGAATAGGATTTCACTGATAATGAATGTGAGTGAAACGAGAGTGTTGACAGTGGTTTGGAAATGTCTGTGAATAGAGAAATGTAATCTTCTGTAATCATATTTTTTTTAATGACCGAAATCTCAAGTCAGCGTCAAGTTTTTGTTGGGAAGCAGTTCTTCTCCGTGCGTCCCATACAAGCCTTTAATTTTTCTCCCGTACTCGAAATGTTTGTGGATGCGGGAAGCTAAATATTTAAGCGTTGTGACCTTTCCCCCTACTGACCCTGTCACCAGAACCGGCGTTGAGCGATTCCCTGGTGTTGGAGGTTATGTCCATAGACAAATCCACATTCGCCACGCGAACTGAGCCCGTCCAAGGAAACTGGCCTGAGCCGCGTTATGTTTTTTACCGCACGTTGGTTTGTATTGGTAGAACAGGAGATATTTTATTCTTCTTTGTCGCAGGTGAAAATGTTGTTTGTCGATGTGTGAAGGTCCAGCGTGCGTTCTTGTTATGACGAGACAATATACACCAGTGAAGGCTTTTGTCATGTTTGACCAACGCATCACTGGCATGTGACCTTTGTGACAGTGACCGTCGAGTTTTCAGTGCCTTTCCATTTACAGTTCTCAGAGTCAGTGATAGAGTGCTGCTCTTTCGTGGGGAGTTCTGGATCTTTTACTTTGGTGTGGAAATAATTATTAATAATCTTTGAAGAAGACCTATTTAGTGACAACCTTCACAAAATGTTCAAGCATTTTGGCCAAGTTTGTTGCTGACATAAGGTCTATGGACTTCGGAGTTTGACTGTTTCCTGTTGAGTCGTTTCGTTCAGGAGTACATAATCAATCATTTGATTGTGCCAGTGATCAGAATATCAGTATAAAGTGGCAGGTGTAATTATTATAGTCTAAACGGGACATTCACCTTGTGGCTCTTCAGAATAGTACGCTTGTGTGACGCTGGAGTCCAACAGTTCGGTGTGCATATTTAGCCCTATGTGGAGCGGTTCGTTCGACGACATAAATTCCTTCCTGGTATTTGCTGTTACTGATTGATTTCAGTATGATCTGAATGACTGCACAAAACACGCCCAAAAAAAATGAAACTATTTATTGCATGATGTCTGTGGTGATTGGCCATTTACATTAAACGAGTTAGCTATTCCAAGCCATCTCTGGGGAACTGAAAGTCGAACAACACAAGTCAAATTGGTGGGACGTTGCCAGGTTGAGCTTTATTGCAAAAACTAATGTGATCGACTTGTACGACCGTGGAATTACGGAGGAGAATTTATTAGCGTAGTTTGATATAGCGTCCAGTGAGTGAAGTGGCCGTGTTTTTAGATCACCTCCATCCTTGGGTCATCTTCTGGACGGGACGTCCGCATTTGATATTTTTATTTTTATTGAAAGGTAAAACCTCGTTGTTTTCCTGGTCAGATTGTTATGGCTGTGTATAAGCGTGCATGTCCAGCAGATGTCGTTCAACAATCAAAATTGATATTCTCTAGCTGTTGAAGTTCTTGTTATAATATTGTCGCTGTCTTAACTGGCCTTGTTGTGGTTGTGGTGGTGGCGATAATGATGGAAGTTTTTGTTTTTGTTGTTGTTGTTGTTTGTTTTGTTTTTTTATTGCCGATGCTGTTTTTTTTTTTTTCTGACAGTGTAGAAAGTGACAAACGGCAGTAACATGAGATTGCAACTTCATTCTATGATCTACACTCCTTGTCGTTGCTCCTTACTATATGTAATAATAAACACACACTGCAAAATCCGCTACGAGAGCTCCCAGCTTAATCGGGAGCCAGCAGGAAATGTTGAAGTTAATCTGCAAATCCTGCAGAGATCAACAGTATTTTGCAGGAAAACTTCAATCAGTTTCCGCATTTAAAACTTGACTGAACCACTGGCTGATTTTGCCTCCTGCCCAGCTGGGTTTCAATGAAGACATTGAAGACGCTCTTTTCGGAGACTTGTGGCCTGTTCGTGCACGAATGTCCATGAAAGAGCTTCGTTAGTGTTTTATTATTTTTCAAAACGTAACCGCAATAGTTTATATGCTACGTGCAGGGCAATGTTTTTCAACCATTTTTTTTCCTAGGCTCGGTTTCAAGTTTCAAAAGAGAAGAAAACAACACCCCTCACCACCACGATCGGTCAAAGTCAGTACACAGTAAATGTATATATAAATAAATATAAAAAGATTAAAATATTATTTCCACGCCCTCCAAAATATTGCCACGCCCCACATTGAGAAACACTGGTGGTGTAGAGGCTCTGTGGTCTAGGAATTGGGGGAGATTTGAATTGAGACGCAATACAGAAGGAAAGCTAAAAGAAAAATAACGACACAACTATCAGAGCGATCCATGATGATAAAGTGATTAAGTGTGGAGCCGAGGCTAATACTTTAAAGATTTTCATGAAAATTGATAATAATCTTTCTTGTTTCCCTCTTTCCCCAACCTCCCCCCCCCCCTCCCCCACCCATCAATCTCCCAATCCTCACTCTTTGAAGCGTAGTTGAATGTGTCAATAATGCAATTTTCGATTGACCCATTGTCAGAATGTCAAAATGCACTTTATAAAAAATTAATGATCTGTGCCATTGTTTGCTAGGCCACGACTGAAATGCACGCATGACTGTTTGCTACCTTGATCGGTCGATTGATTGGCAGTTACGGGACCGTGTGCTGTAGGAACCACCGCTGGTGCACAGACCAGTTTGTGTCATTATACATAAGTGGTTGAGTTGAAAGACCATCGATACTGACCCATGAGGGAAGAAGACGTTGTTCTCACCTTCTATCGATCGTCTCGTCTCGTCTCTCTCTCCCCCCCCCCCTTCTTTTTTCTGACCCACATACACCAAATACACACGCCAGCGGCCCTTACACCAACGATGCAGAACTAATCGGCATGCAGAGAGAATCGATTAGAGACAAGCTGTTAATTTCCTCCGTACATTGAGTGAATGTGAGTCCATCAGATAGGACGTTTTAACAGTTGTCATAGTTTCTCTTTATGACCTTAGGGTTTTGATACTTTTAACGCAGATGGATACGTGGCATCTACCTAACGAGGGGATATGGGGAAATGAAACATCTACATTTATTATTTATTATAATCTGTGCTCCCATCCTTTTCTTTCTTTCTGTCTGTCTGTCTGTCTGTCTGTCTGCCTGCCTGCCTGTCTGTCTGTCTGTCTGTCTGTCTGTCTGCCTGCCTGCCTGCCTGCCTGCCTGCCTGTCTCTCTCTCTCTTTCTCTCTCTCTCTCTCTGATCTAGAAATTTCCCGCACTCATTTCTAGTCAGGGAAATTGCATCACAGTGGAATATCCCGCCTATATTTTATCCTCATATCAAGTTTTTCTGTCTCATTGACACCCTCTCACTTTATTTGCTCATGTGGAAAACCCCAGCTGCTCTCTATTATTATAAAAGAACGTTCGAGAGAAATATAATATGGCCTCCCAGTATGCACACAATTGTGATGTAGCTGACTGACTGTAATAAACATTTATTTTCAGCCAGGTAATAAGAGAAGGCGGTGCGTGGTAAACTTTGGTTTAACACGATAACTATGAGAATCTAGCAGACACAGCCATCATAATTATGCGCAGCACCTTAAGCTAGGCTACTTACTTATCAGCACACGAAAAACTAACTTGTCTTTATTTGAATGTCTGCAGTTAATGTCACTAAGAGCTTTAGTTGAATCCAGTAACAGATTTGAATCATTTTTGAACGAACAGTTGTCGCTACAGATTAGGCCAGCCTGAATTTCTGAAAAATTCAGGAAATGAGCAATATTAGACCCCCCCCCCCCTCCACACACACACACAGCAATCAGCTTTTTTTCCTCGCCATATCGATTAATAAGATAAGATAAGATAAGATAAATTTTATTCGTCCTTGTACAAGGAAATTTGTTTTGATCATTGAATACATAACAATACAGTTACAGAAGCAGAAAGTATGATACATAGCGCGCACACACACATATATACACACACACTGATAAATTAACTAAATTAACAAAATTAACAGTGCACACAATATGCTTCCCTAACTAAAACACATTGACCTGACACGCAGGACATAATTCAACTGTGCACAGATTACGATCAAGATGACGACATTATTGTAACATCCTAGTTGATGATGGAATAAACGATTTAAAGTAGCGCTCAGTTTTAGTTTTCTTTGACAACAGCCTTAAACTTCTTACAGATCTTATATATTCCTTGTTCAGGGGATGTTGGGGGTCATTTATAATAATATTAGCTTTTTTAATACAAGCACCAGTGTACAGCTCATCAAAATATGGCAGATCACAGATACAAATTTTGGATGCTTTTTTAATTAAATTATTTATCTTATTTTTATCTTTTTGTAAGATGTTTCCTCCCCAACAGACAACTCCATACATCAAAACGCTCTGAATAGCCATGGTGTAAAATATTTTCAGAATGCTTTTGCTAACTTTTAAAAAGCGGAGCTTTCTGAGGAAATACATGCGCTGGTTGGCTTTCTTGTATACATATGTTACATGCGCATGCCAGTTAAGCAATGAATCAATAGTAATGCCAAGATATTTGGCCTTTGTGACAATTTCAACCTCTTCATTGTTGATAGTAAGAGGGCAAACAGGATCGTTGTTATTTTTCCTAAAGTCAAAAACAAGCTCTTTTGTTTTCTTAACATTCAGTAGAAGATAGTTGTTATTACACCAACAATGAAAGGATTGTACAATGTTAGAATATTCGTGGCCAGAGTTAGGTAAAAGGCCTAAAATAGCAGAGTCGTCGGCAAATTTAAGAAGGTAAACGTTGTTGTGTGTCACAGTGAAATCATTTGTATACAATGTATACAAGGCAGGTGACAGCACGCAGCCTTGTG
Source organism: Onchidella celtica (assembly GCA_963931925.1). NCBI lineage: Eukaryota > Metazoa > Mollusca > Gastropoda > Systellommatophora > Onchidiidae > Onchidella > Onchidella celtica. Next base: position 31,755,114 of record OZ007580.1, on the reverse strand, counting down.
GCGCTCCTGTGTTTGTTGTGAGTAATTTGGAAAATGTGTTGTTTATATCCACAAACTGGCTTCTCTGTGTTAGAAATTCGAAGATCCAGCTCTTTAAAAAAGAACTCACGTGTCGGTTGGTAAGCTTTTGAAACATTAAGTGCGGTTGTATGGTGTTAAACGCAGACGAAAAATCGACTAGGAGCACACGAACACAGGTTTTACCAGTGTCTAAATGACTGTAGATGTTATGCAATAAAAACAATAAGGCGTCTTCTGTGTTCCTGTTTTCTTTGTATGCAAATTGCAAAGGATCGAGATTTTGTTTGACCTCCTTCGTTAGTTCAGTTAAAACAAGTTTTTCAAAGCATTTAAAGATAATGGAAGTTAATGCAACTGGGCGAAGGTCGTTCATTTCAGATATTTTTGGTTTTTTGGGGACAGGTAAGATTTTTGACAATCTCCAAATGTTTGGTATGTAATGGTTTTGAAAGGATTTGTTGAAGATGAAAGTAAAAATTTTTGCTAGTTGTTCAGCACATGTTCTCACTACTTTGCTTCCAATGTTATCTGGTCCAGATGCCTTTCTTTCCTTAACAGTGTGCGTTGATTCATTGATTGATTGTTTGACTGCACTGATTGACGGACGGACGGACGGATGGATGGGTGGATAATTGATTGATTTTACTGTCCTCATAGTGGTGTTAGACTGTAAGAGAAAAATAATTTATACTTTAAAAATATCTAACATTCTTCCTATCTTCGAGTCTGGCAAATTGGTTTCAGAGTAGTAGCTGGTGTCTCCCACCCCAGCATCTGCACGTGTGGGAAGAAGTGAATAGTTCATTGCTTGCGTAGGTTTTTGGGATACTGAGGCACTCTTGTCATGAAGTGTCACCTAGGTGGGTGGACAGGTTCGATGCTCGAGAGGTTTTATTTTTGATCCCCGGGCAGCTAAGCATTTTTCTCAGTAAACACTGATGACTCCAAGGATGCCTTCGGTGGGCAAGACGCCGGGGATCAGCACATGGGGCGCATTTGGTTCGAATCTTTGTTAGAGCACCATTTCTACTGATAAAGAGGTTTGCAGTAAGACGAGTTAATTTCCCTGGTAAAGCCAATCGCCCCCTTTGAATGACAAGGTTCTAACTCCCTTCCATCGACTTTTGAGAAACTGATGGTTGAAGTTCCGTGTGCTCATAGCTTTTAGAGATACGACTTTTTTTTTTCTTTTTAGTAATACTTACAAATTACACACCAAAACCGCTTGATACATTGACACACAATGGAACAGGCCTGTAGAAGTAGTGTGTATTGTGTAAATCAGTTCAGCCAAAAAGTGGAGATAGGAACTTTTCAAGGGGATGCAATATCTACGGATGGTTTAGGCAGGGAAATATGATAAAAGTAATCACCGTGCGCTCTTAGCCAGTCATACAGTGTTCATTGTCAGAAAGCCGCATGAATACCTCAGTGAGCACAAAAGAGGCCAAGAGAAAAGATGACATTGACAAACAGCCTGGTTGATTTGATAACAACTGTTTATTATGCCGTGTTGATAACAGATAAATGCTAGTTTTCAAAACATACATTCGTGGAACGAGGGAGAGGGTGTAATTGTGCAATGTTATTATCTGACATCACTCAATATCATGACATTGAAAGCCTCGTCGTTATTGGTAAACAGTTGCCATGCCCTTCGTCAAGCAGATCCAGACCATTTCTGTTGTATTATGGGAAACGTACAGGCTAAAAAACAACTTAGCCGGCAACTTCAGCGAAATGGGACGCGTAGGATGGATGTCAAGTTTGCTCATAGGAATGACATCGTTCTTATATAGATGGGCTGGTTACGACATCTCGCCGACGTCGATTTGATGTAGGGAACCTGTCTTATAGTAATCCTACGAAAAATCTACATCGGACTGACTTAGGGATGCTGCTGGGAAAAGTTTGTATGAGACGCAAAAAGATATCTGGCTCTGCAGCCCACGTTATACTTTGTTCGATTTCCATGATTTTTTATTGGTGGTGACCAAAAGAAACAAAAATAATTATAAGCCAGATAGAAAGCTGTAGATATGATGTTGTAAAGCGAATTTGGCCTAGTCTGGCGTGTACGGTGTCTTTCCGTAGCGTTGTAGAAATGCTGCCAAGTTTGAATCGGCTGGAAAACTGCACAAAGTCTCCATGTTTAATTCAGGGTGAATGCTTAGACCTATATATCCTGCGTTTGCGAAGCGTTAATGTTCCAATGTTTTATCGGAACACACCATTAAATTAACGTCCTCAGCGTTATCAAGACCCAGTGTGTGAGGACGTTTAGAATAACCAGCCCTCAGTCAGTGGGTCTCTAAACACTCTCGTTGCGCAGGGTTAATACAGTGACGCGCTTGTCACTTGACCTTGCGTCCACCCGTGATAAATGTAGTCTCTCTCGTTAAAAGGTTGAATGGAGAAATGAAGGCTACAGTACAGCACTGAGGTGCGGATGTTTGCACTGGCGTAGGTTTGTAAACTTGTAGGTCGTGTTGACTGCACCCGTGTTAGTGCATGCTGTTTACACAGACCAATTTTTAGTCGGTGCCCCCTTAATAAACCACACGACGTCATGCGCAACGTTTAATGTGACACGCTTTCCGGAGACTCTGGGTTTTCCATTGGCCCTGTAATCATTGGTGGTTATTGGTGGTTGGTTGGATGGATCGTGTACAAACCACACTCTGATTGCCTCGCACCCAGTGTTTTTCACACAGTGATAATTGTTCTGTCAGTGTGACAGGGTTGAAATTGTAAACCCTGTTTACTTCTTTTTCTGGCACGCCATATCGAGATTTGAACATGCAGAGAGGCCTTTTGGGTTGTCAGTACAGTTTGGAAGTTGGGGCAACTCACATTGATTCACTTTGTGGTGCTGTGTATATATATGTATGTTCAGTGGGACGTAGCAATTCAGTTCAGAATTGTGAATTTAAGAAACAAACGAGATTCAACATTCATGCATCTTCCTGTTGTGTTAGCAATAGGTAGTGTGCAAGGTAAGGACTTCATTATGTTTGTTCCTTCGTTTTAGCGATCCTGTCATTGGGGGGAGGGGGGGGGGGAGGCTGGTCATTTGTCCCGTTACTATGGAAACATCACCTGGGCACGGGCAAGATCTGTAGATCAGAAGGTCACTGTGTCAATGTGTATCGTGTCTGGTAGGATTGGTTTAACTTTTTTTTTTTTGTTTGTTCGGTTTTTTTTTTGGCCAACGTTATTTTGGCCGGGTATTGAACAATGTCTCTGTTGTATTTTAACACACCTATTTCTGTCAGCTTGCATGGTGGGACGTGCGGAAGAGGATAGCCAGTTGGTTCTTCACGCGTATAAGACCGAAAACACTCGCAGGTCAGAAGACCTGGAGTTTGGATGTTCTGATCTGCCATCCTTGACAAGCAATAGTGGTAGAGAGCAGCTTTCTGTTTCTAAGTCACATAGGAGGGAATTTTCACACCAGGTGGAAATTTTAGTATGGATTTTTGCCCGCCCCCCCCCCCCTCTCAGCGTGTGCATATCGAGGGTTATCAGCCAAAATGTGTTACATCCAAAAATGCCTGTAGATATCCAAGGCACAAGATGTGTTGTTTTATTTCATAACCCAATTAAACTATTCTGGTTACCGTGTTGAAGTTGTTGCAGTTACTTGAATTTTCATTATGTTTACACATTTCTAAATCGTTTTTCTCAAATCGACGATGATGTGGTTGCCACCCCTCGATGTATTCATAAAAATACGAAAGTTGTAAGTTTACGCTCAAATTCAGGCATGTCGAGTGGTTTCTGTCCATTTTCAGCCCATTGAAGATTTTTCCAGTTCCCACGTAAGACGAGTATGAAGTCTTGATCGAGGCACTCTTTTTTACATCTAAATGATCTAGTATCTGGATAGGCCTTACCCCTGTCAGGTCATTGAGATTGATCACAAAATACAGTAGTTTTTACTCAGCGTGCAATTGTCAACGCCATGAGGACATGAGTTTTGTTTTATCCTAAACATTGGTAGCCAAGGAGATTGCAGCTTTCTGGTAAAACAGAATAAAGAGGGGAGATCTGTTTTGCCCAGAGGCTGTAGGAAGTGACGTCACAACATAGACTCATACACATACACTGAGATCCTGTGAAGGTTTAATGGTTACATGATATCTGGTGACCTGAACCGCGAATTGCTTGGTGGAAATTACATGTTGGTGTGAGTAACAGATTACTATTTTTGGAAACAGGGCTTTTCTAGGTAACACTGGAATCTTTAATTGTATTCAGGTGGCGCAATGTTACTGCTGTGTCTATGTTGATCAAGATTACAGTAGCAGTGATACATGGTAGTACAAACGTGTCATGTAAGGTGTTTTTTTTTTAACCATACAAAGAATTATTCTTATTGCTGTTCCTGAGACCTAGTTACTTGTGGCTTTAAGTTGTGACGACTGATTGAAAGGTTTGGCTATCGCGTGGTCATTGACCAGTCCAGATATCGTGTGTGGGCTGAATGGTATAATTGATGTTTCAAATTTTGACTGTCAGAGACAATTCCTGATGTTATTTCTGTGGTTGATTTGAAACTTACGTAAGACTTAACAGAGATGACCTGATTACTGTATTGTCCTGTCGGTGAGCATGCCAGGTTTTCATGTGATATTTCCTATACAGTTTTGTTTATATCTCATGCATTTTAATCTCATATTTTAACATCACTGTATTTTCTCACTGTCTTAGAGAGATTATATTGGAAACGATGGTCCTGCCGCCCTAAAGACTAACGTTTTTCACGAGGTGAACTAAATGCTATGTAATTGACGAAATGCATGTATTATAAAAACCGCAGAAAAACTGTAGGGTAGCAGCAAGGCTTGAAACAAAGTCAGAATCTGGCAAAAAGAGTTGTATGTAGCAAAGCCTAGAGTAAGAAATAACACAGAAACGACACAATCAAACGCAAGGGAAAAAGGAAAGACAAATCTAGCTTTGGGTATATTAACCTTCTTCAGGAAAAAGATGTAACAGGATGGCAAAATTGAATCTGTGCACGCTGTGTGCAGTAAACAAGTAAACAAAGAAGCTCAGGTTTTTCTGAACATTAAATTATTACTTCCTGGTCTCAGCCAGCGGTCCAGTCCAGCGGCGTCTCATGTCCTCTGGTATAGCACAAGACTGTAGTCGATCATCCTGAGATCGTCAGAGGTATTTGTGTTCAGATCGGTGTCGTAAGACCATATGCTAATCTGTATTTGGTAACAAGATGTGAAAAGTAAACATAGAAGCTAAGGTTTTTCTGGACGTTTATTACTTCCTGTTTTCAGCCAGCAATCTAATCTAGTGACGTTTCATGACGTCCTGTGCTGTATCGCAAGGCTGTGGTCGATGATCCTGTGACTCACTGTGGTATTGAGCGTCCAGATCGGCGTCATTATACCATAAGCTGGTCAGTATTTAGTAACAGCATCTCCGTCATTCCTCAAGGGTCATCGCCACGTGAGCTTTATCTGGCATCTCCGCCATCCCCCTCCCCTCTCGTGTCTGTTGAGGTACCATTCGAGATAAAGATGCTGACGTGGTGATGACGTACCAGCTTATGGGTGGATGGTCTCTTCGTCTAAAAATGTCACCGTATTCCACGCAATAGTCTATAACTTTCAGTTGGTACCAGTGGCACGGTGGATATTATACAAAGGCAAGAAATACTTCAAATGTGAAAAGTAAGGAGTTCTAAGAACATTCACCATGCGGTTGTGGTTATTCAGCCAGTCGAATTCATTGGGAATTATCGCAACTGTCAATTGAAATAAAAATTATTGATTTTTAACAGCAATAATAGTAGTTAATTTTCATATTTACGCAGCTGTTCCATTATGGTTTCAGTAGTGAAACAGATGATCTAACTGCTCACAGTTCAGTGTCATTATTAGGTTAAGAGGGGCATGAATAGAGCTGCTTTTTATTCAAGGACCATTAGCGGCCTTCTCAGATGAAAGGTGAAAGTGACTGTGGTTACGTGCATTGAAGAACACAGGATCTTTTATGTTATCGATCTTCTCTTATGACTTACGAAATGCCATTCAGTATGTCATCTGCTCATTCCGATGCATGTCATCGCGGCACGTGTTATGACAAAAAAGGGAACTCGAAGAACAGCAGCAGACTACTTTTGTTTCTGTGTCCGAATTTGAAACCTGTGATGAAACTGTTGCTATTACATTTCTTTGTGTGTCTTTTCAAACAGATAGATCTAAATGTCATTGTGAGGGGTAAAAAATTAGAATTCCTGGACACAACCAGAAGTCAATAATTCAGTCACTATGAAATTCAAGAGCTCTGGGTTTTGTTGTTGTTGTTGTTTCTTTGTGCCTCCGCCTGGGTAAGTTTTCACAATGTTGTAAATTCTTAGTTTCTTTCATATTTCTGTTTTTAAAATGGTCCAGTTTTTTCTGCTGCGAATGGAGGTCACATAGAGAAGGGTGTTCGTGGATTAAGCAAAGGATGAAAAGAGCATGAGAGGTATTCGAATAAATCAAATGGAGGTAGTGAGGAAATGGACTGACAAAAAAATGTTTGAGTATGAGAAAAACGGCCTTTGTCCTAGTCAAATATTTTTTGTCAGTCCATTTTTTCAAGACCAAGGAAGGCAAACGTGGAATTTCAGTAATCAGTAGCAATCGTAGATCACTCACATGTGTAAGATGTTCAAACTGCGTTTCTATTCAGAAATGTACTCATCAATCGACAGAAAGAGAAACGTGAAGAAATGAATAGGTTTGAACTGATGATGAAACCTCGAACATTCTACAATGGAATCAATAAAGCCGGCAAGAAAGCTTTAAATTGGGAGGTTGCATAGGCTAGGTTTTACTAGTACAGTGAATTAAATTAAGTATGGGATAGGAATGGAAGAGGGAGGGGGAGGTGCCTTTGAAGTTTTTATCGATGCATTACAGGACCACAGTGTCCCCAACGATTTTCTTGCATCATTTAGATACACTTTGGCGCCAAACGTGGTTATGTCGTCACCGCACTGTGCTAATAGCGTATGTCATTTTTGACACTTTTTAGATATTAAAAAAAACTGTTTCTTTTCCTGTCATTTGATGACTTATGCCATTATGATTCTGTAGGATTCATGCATTTTCCTATTGGTGTATTTCTTTTTCTATAATATTATCATTCTGAGAGTCTTCATGTTCAGGAATGCAATGGACCGTCAGTTGCCATAATAATATGGCATAAGTCTGACATATGCCGGTATCGCAGAGTCATGACGATATGCAAAACTGCTTGAATAGAATCGTGGTTATTCTGATATCTTCTGGTTGCTGCGAAAATTTAGACATTATAACCTATAAGTCGAGCGCTGTAATCTTCTGTGTACCACGAGGGACTTCTGAATAAGGATTCTCAAACAGTTAGTCGATGGTGGCACTGGTTCCGGTATCACATGATTGTTTTTTCCCGATCCTTGGCCTGTAAATTTGTTTAAATTCGGCAGAATTAGAAGAGGAACGAAAATGAAAGCATTAATTGTTACTTTTTATGTTATAAAAATGAAATTCAGGGGCCACTACACTAATTCGACGAGAGAGAGGGGGGGGGGGGGCGGCAGGGGAGAGAGAGGGGGGGGGGGATGTCAGTTTGCCAGGTTCAACATTAGAAGCTACTTGAGTCTTTACATCAGGCAGTATATTATCTGAGACAGTATGGGAAAGGTATTTCACTGTGCTAACGTATGTTACAGATCAAATCGTGTTGCACCCGCATTCACATCCATTTTCTAGAGAAAGCATTGCAAACACTGATGCATGTGACTTGGCTTTGATACAGTGTGAGAACCACGCTGTGTACAGTGTTTCGACTTATATCTCAGTACATTGACGCAACAGTAGAGTTTTTACTTCTGTTTGCTGTCCCACTTCAGATAAGGAAATGATAGGTAGACCTTGGGACGCTTCTCGATAAGACAGGGCGGAGTGCGGTTGTGTGATTATGCGTGTCTTCTGTGGTAACCAAGACTTTAAAAATACATAGAAATCAGTAAATAATCACGACTCTGTAAACCTTCTGGGAAAATCTGCATCGCAGGCTAGACAGTGGACTGTACATACCGTGAAGTAAAACACTTAATAAAAACAGTTATCCAGCAAAGATCTGTGGTGGGAGTTTGAAAGCAGATGTACATAATAGTGCACGTATGACATTACACTTTCAAGGACGCATAAAAGATAATGCTGTGTAATGTGACATTCTGAATTATCTTTCAAGAGTTGGTACCAAGATTGTCTTAGACAAAATTAGAATGTCGTAGCCGCTGTCTTTGATTTTCTTTCTTGTTTTTTTTTTCTTTTTAACGGAATGAGTGACTGAGCCACTATAATCTAATGAGGCTTTGATTGAGAAGTGAATTTTGGGAAAGTGCAGGAATGTCAGGATTGGGAATACGTTTGGTTTTCCGGCCACACCATCAGTTTCGTTGATGAAATGGCCACAGTTAGGTTTGGTCACAATTTCATCTTAAAAATGCTGTCGTTAAGGATTTTTGGCTAAATGTGTCAAAATATTAGATTCTGTCTACTTTTCATTACAGCTATAAGCCACCAAATTAATGAACGATATGTTTTTAATAGAAATCTTCGTCTTCAGTAACCTTTTAAAACTTTAATGAGACTGCAGTGTCAGAACCTATGCCGGATGATTTTAGATTTCATAATACGCCAATCGGTGTTAGGACAAGATCAGTTTGGTTATTGAAAATTACGAGAAATCTGGTTGTAAGATGAAGAAAAGGTGGAGGCGGGGTAGGGGTAAAAGGGAGAGGAATACGTGACCAAAAGAAAAAAGATTTCAGTTAGATTAGAATACTTTCATATAATCCGCATCCGCCTACATTTTTCTAATGTCCCCAAGGGAGCGTTATATCGCATACCCAAACATTGTAATAATGCCCACTCACATAGGCGCGCATGATTTTGAATTTGTGACCTAAGCCAATCATATCCGTAATCCTTGACCTCCAAAGTCCTCATTCCTGGTCTGGACCGTCTGGTTATGAATGGGTCGCTCGCGTGAACGTGGGAAAAATAGAAGGAGCTTTGTCCATCAGTGAGGGCTCAAATTCAATACACCTCCCAGTCTTCTGATGCCAGAACTTCGTTTATGTTGTCCTCACATAGGGACGCGTTTCAGTAAAGTTCTGTGCCATCACTCCGAACGAAATTCAAAAAGAATATAAGTGGTTAAAGTACAAGGCCAAATACTTCCTGGCTCATGTTATTGAGGAGATGTGAGGACACGCAGACAAAATCCGAACACGAAGCTCTATTGGTAATGTTTCTAGAACTCTGTCTTGAACATAGCATCCTTTCTGTACGCACCTTCTTTTTTTTTCCCTTTAAACCGGAAGTCCTTTCCCTTTTGCGCCACCCGTAATTGTGTACCTGCTCCCAATTCATTCATTCACCATTGTATACGTTCGGTGGGTTAAGCGGAAAGACTGACGGCGTCTTGTTTGCTTATCGTTTGTACAGCAGGAAACCAGTTTGACTGTTTCACTTTCAAGGGCTAAACGTTCACCGGGGTTGAAAGACTGTAAATTTCTAAAAGAACAGGAAATGACCCCCGGGAGAGCCCATGTTACCACTCTGGTGTTACTGGGGCAGTAATAAATCTTACGAAAGAGGCGGGTGGTGGGTTTAGCGTTAACTGCTAGGGGGTAGAGCATGAATTGCATAGCCAGCTTCAAACAGACCTGACTCCTTGTGGTTCCCAGCATGGTTCCGCGGGAAACTTTGACCTGTCGGCCGACAGAGGGTCGATCCGGTCCTTTGACTTGGACAAATTTTAAAATAGAGAGTTTCGATTGATCCCGTGTCAGCCTCGATATAGTTTGTTTAGCATTGTTGAAAAGTAAAGCCCAGCCATTGAAATATTTAGCAGTGTATTATTGCCTCAACAGGAGGTAGAGCAACATGAAAGAACTGTAAAGTCATGTCATACACGTACAAGTTTTTTGTTGTTGTTGTTTCCCACAACGACAATGTATAGACCAAAGTCTACAGTCTGCAAACACAACAGTATTGACGGAATGTAGATTTTGGACGAACTTCCCAGGTCATTCAGTGCCAAGTAAAGAGAGTAAGAACAGTCAAATCTCTATGTAATTGGTTTTTTGTAGTTGTTGTTTTTCCATAATTATATTTAAGTTTTATGAGCAAGGACGACTGGCCAGTTTGAATTTGGTCAACACAGGAGACACTGAACAAAATGAACAACTCCAGGAAGTGTATCTTGAATGAGCCTCTTTCTTTTTCTTTCAGCAACCACCAGTGTTTGAAAGTACGTCGTTTTCCTTCTTGTTCGTTTTAAGCCTTACCTTTTTATTTCGTATTTCCCATCCGTCCGTTTTTCCACACGATTGCCAGAGACATTTGAGTGGCCAGTCAGTGTTGCATGATACTCAAATCTAGAGAAGCGATGGTTGCGATGTAGTGCTGAAGGTAAAAAGCAGGGGTTTGGTCCTAAAAAGAAATTGATAAGGACGGGAAGTGTGTGAACTAGTGGGGAGGGGTGGCCGGCCGTTATCGAGGGCATCTTCTAACCCGTCCTTGTGATCGAGAATGATCGAGAAAGGTACACTGTAAGTACTGACAGTGATGATCAGCATCAATCGCCATATCAGAGCTCTGCGGCAAAATTAATGTTACCATGGGTGCCATTTTACTTTGCTGAACGGTAACATAAGCAGTTTTCATAGTCCGATTCTTAGTCTTATTATTGTTATTGCAGTTGCAGTTTATGTTGTGACAGTAGATATTGTGGGGTTTTTAGCGTGAGTAGCATGGGTAATCCTTGTGAGGATGATTATTTATAAAGTGGTGGTTGCAATAACAAGAGGATGCATGATTATGTTCCCGGTGTAGCAGGCCAGATTATACCCCCGCCAGACTATACCCGGGGTTAAACTGGCCTAGCCCAGAATATCCCCCGGGGTATATTCTGGGCTAGGCCAGTTTATACCCCGGGGTTTACTTTGGGCTAGGCCAGACTATACCCCCCAGTCCAGATTATACCCCCTACTTTTTTTAAAAAACAAGTCAAGACCGTAGTTTATTTCAACTTTAGTTTGAATTGTTCATTATCACTGTCATCAGATATCATATTGAAGCATACATTTTTGACTCTTGTAAATTATGATACAAATAAAAGGACATAAACATGCTTAAAAAGCATTGATATACAAAAGGATTGAAAATCAATTGAAACTGATATGATTAAACTTTAACACTAATTTTACTTGTGTCCGTTGGTATTATTATTGTTTTGGTTTTTTTATAATTAGTTGTCCATGAGTTAAACATGTATTGTAATTTTTTTGTTTGGCACCACTAACATATACTTAGTGGCAAGGTATGAACTAATTATAAGACTCATAAGTGTAAAGTTATCTGAATCTTATTATAATTTTTGAAAATCAGAAATGTGCTTGATATGTCAGAACAACTAGATCTATATATAAAGTTACACTGATGCAGAGAGAAAGGCCAGAAAAGAATACATAGAGAAAAAAACAACAACAACATTTTAACAACTGGACTGGCAGATGGTGCAATTCCATCATCCAGCAGACATTAAATACTTCACACAAAACTAAATACATACTAAAATTGTTTCACATAATGAATTTAACCTGTCCAGATCCACTTGAAACGTTACAGAAAGCTAACCAGTAATATACAATAATAACAATAAGAACACCAAATCATCTTATTTACTCTTGAAAATAAAGAGAATATAATCAATATCAGAATCACCATCATCTTGGAATAATACAAAGATAAGAGGGAATATAAAAATGACCTACACATCATTCTAGAATCTATAAGCAGCAATAATATATGTGTATATGTACCAAGTACATGTAAAAAATAATGTGTTAAATCTTTTCAACTATTCAAGTAGAACTGGACTGAAAGCTTTAGCGAAGTAGCTTTGATAGTCATGTAAAATGACAGATTAAATCCACTGAGACAACAGTGCTTTGCAGAAAGTAATTATAGTATGTTATGGCAAAAATTCGATGGATAATGTTGCATGAACATGTCTTGTTAGTAAATTCTTTGGTAGCGTATTTGTAGAAATGTATACATTTTATGTAGCTCATGGTTTAAGGCACTGGATTAGTGTCACTCACGTTTGTTGGCATGTTGTAGTTGTTTTTGTAGTTGGTTGCCATTGAGTAAAATTTACACGGTACTGTTTGTTTGGCACTGACATACATTTAGTCCCAATGGATGAAATAATTAACGGACTCATAAAAATGAAGTCATTTTAAATATTTTTTTGTGTACAAATACACAGTTGTTAAATCCCTTGGCAAGGGACGTGTTAAGCTTAGGAAGGTAAAGACGGACAAGGTCTTTTTTTTTTTTTTTTTCATTTCACTCGCGAGTGACATTCCCTTACTCACTATAAGTTATAACACATAAGTTCAATCTTTCAAATACCTTGCAAACTAATCCAGTGTCTTAAACCGTAATGTACATGAAATGTATATCTTTCTACAAATAACCTATCAAAGAATGATACTCACTAACAAGAAATACTGTTAATGTAACATGATCCATTGAATTTTGCCTCAACATGCTATAGATCTTATTACCTTTTATAATGCACTACTTTTGTCTCAGTGGACTTACTCTGTCGGCCTACACAACTGTCAAGGCTATTTAGTATTTCACTAAAGCTTTCTGTCCAGTTCTACTTGAATATTTGAAAAGATTTAACACGTTTTTTATATATAGTTGATACACATACATTGCTGCTTATAAATTCTAGAATGATTTGTAAGCATACGCTGCCATTTTTACACTCCCTCTCATATCTTTGCAATTTCCAAGATGATGATGATGATTCTGATATTGATAATTTCTCTATATTTTCAAGAGTAAATAACATGATTTCGTGTTCTTATTGTTATCATTATTACTGGTTAGCATTCTGTAACGTTTCAAGTGGATCTGGACAGGTGGAGTTCATCAGTCGCAAACATTAAGTGCCTATTTAGTTTTATATCTGCTGGATGATGGAATTGCACTATCTGTCAGTTGGATTATCATTGTTATTTTTTTCTGTGTGTTCTTTTCTGGCCTTTTCTCTCTACATCATTATAACAAAAAATACAATGCATGTTTTACTCATGGCCAACTAACTATCAAAATAATAATAATAATAATAATATCATCAACACTCACGAGTGAAATTAATGCTGAAGTCTGATCATGTCAGTTTGAATGGATACTCAACTCTTTTGTATATCAATGCATTTTAAGGCATGTTTGTTCCTTCTAAAATGTATCATGATTTACAGGAGTCGAGAATGTAGGCCTATGTATGTACACCAAAGTAAACTAAGGCTGAAATAAACTGTTATTATTATTTTCTCTAAATTGCATTATGACTTGTTGGTGTCAAGAATGTGTTCATGTATGTCTTAATATGATATCTGATGACAGTGATGAAGAACAGGCTGAAATAAACTGTGGTCTTGACTTGTTTTTAAACTAAAAGCAGGGGGTATAATCTGGACTGGGGGGGTATAGTCTGGCCTAGCCCAAAGTAACCCCTGGGTATAAACTGGCCTAGCCCAGAATATACCCCGGGGGATATTCTGGGCTAGGCCAGTTTAACCCCGGGTATATTCTGGGCGGGGGGTATATTTTGGCCTGTTACACCGGTATGTTTCGTGTGTATTGTGTTCGATCACAGTCATGCAGCATGTTTATCTTGATAACTTTGGCCCATTATCGTTTCTTTTGTCCTCCGAACACGTTTTCAGATAAACAACACGGATATTCTCTGGGTAAACCAGTTACCATGCAACAGACTGCGGATATTATTGAATGCGCATCATCAAGACCGCCAGATAACCGTGCGTCATAATCTGATTGACAGAGAATAGTTATTCGGACCGAAGCTGTGGCTGACTGTCGTGACCCAAATAATGACAAACCAAAAGGAAATAAATAAGAGATGCTGTGACCTATTTGCTTTTGTTTAGTCCATTCTTGTAAGTCGAGAGGTCCAATGACACAGCGTCCCTAGTTGTGTTTCATGACCATTAGTGGGATCATACCTGTTCTCTCTTGCTGAAATCGTTGTCCTGTTTGACAGCCTAATCAATTAATCAATTGCTCGTTCACCCACTCCCTTCGACCGACATTGTACGGACAGTGTGAGAAGAACTCGCATGGACAAATCATTTCTATTGATCTGGGAGAATTTTCTGTTTGATTGCCAAACTTGCGCTAAACTACCACAGAAAGGGTGCTACTGGGCGAAATGATATCATTGGTTGAATGAGACAGCATGAATATTTTTGTCGTAACTATTCTCCTTTTGGTTTTGTCAATATAGTCTCAAAATAAATCAATTTGCAAGTCACGCCCCGTGTGGGTATTCACTGGACTGGAACTGAGTATGGAGCGAATGCAATTTGAGTTGATGCTTTTTCCATCTCATATCCAAGAACCAACAGATCCCGGCGAGGTCACATTCATCGTAACTCTGGAGGATTTTTCTTCCCAACATTTAAATAAAAAATAAACATATCGATTGCAGAGACGTTTGTTTCTCGCTCTCGTGGCTTCATCATGGGTTTTAATCTTCATTTTTTTCTTAAACATCTGTCACAGATAGTGGGTTAAAACTGTTTGTACAACTCAGAAATCTGAAATGCCGATCGAAACATCCGTTAGATAACAAAACCTAACATGAAAATGGCTCGTTGCAGCTGCTTCCGTTCAGGCCATCGATAAACCAGGCCAAGTTAGTAGGCCTATGCTCTGTATTCATACAGTTGGCCCAGCGCGTTTGGACTCCGCGCTAGCGAAGCCAATGATAGTGGAACTATGATTTCTGGGAAATGTCATTTTCTCAGTGTAGTGGACGGCTGTGCCTTTGTGGGTAAGTTGTTGTTACTGGTTTTGTCGTTTTCAAAGTTATTCAGACTAGCTAAAGTGCCGTTCGTAGAATTAATTTCGATTATGCTTTTCCATTCTACTCGACGAAAATGCGGTTTTTTGTTTGTTTGTTTTTTTTTGTGGCTAAAAAATCGTTGATAAATACTGTGGAAAACTGAAGTTTGTCTATGTGGACGTGCCCACGTAATTTATTGTCAAAACCTGAGCAGGGCACAAAGTTTCACTAATTTTAGTCGCGTAGTCATGCAGTTTTAGTTACTTTGTCATGTCCACCCTTTAGCTCCATTATGGTATGATTTATTGGTGTTTAGCGTGACCAACCTTGTGATAACCGTCCGGGGGGGGGGGGGGATTCAGGGTTAAAAGCGTGTGTTAAGGTTGAGATGATCGGATAGTATTTATTACATCATAAGACAGAGCAGATTCTTCATTATGTCGTTCATTATTATAATTTCTCAAAGCTGAGGCCAGGGCTGAGAATGGAGACTTTAGTAGGTTTTGTGAAAGCGCTGAATTCTGATGTCGTGACGATGGTATTAAACATTGTATGCTTATTTTACAAGTACGGTACTTTTCATGTGTAGCTCTTACGCCCGTTTGCCTTGTCTCTATAGGGTATTTTGTTGGGCATTCCCTCAGTGCTCTGTTTTTCTCCGTATCTCTCTTCCGCTGTCGCTTTCTCCCTGCCTCTTCTGTGTACCTCCCTGTCTATGTCAGTGTCTCACCTTCTATTAATCATATGGTTCTATACAATGCCTTCTCTCTGTAAGTTTCTCGGGCTCTCCCTTTCTCCCATCATCTCTCACCACTTTGTTACAAACTGAACAACACGGAAAAGTAAACAGGCATCTAGCGCATACATGACTGTTCTAAGTTGACATATTCCGCCACATAAAGGCAAATTCATTGATCTCTGAAAATGTCAGATGTTAATTACTTATATTTATTTTCTTAGTTTAGAAACTAAACTTCATATTTAGCTGGGAATAAATTTTGTAATGGCTGCGTAGCCTAGCATGAAATGACATTTGTATTGAACTTGGTCTTACGGAGACTTTAACTAGACACTTGAAGTAATGCACCTGTGGAGAGAATGAGTATAATATATCGGAATTACATGCATCGATCGACTCCGGTAAATGGATCGATATGGGAAGATAGTAATGCACAATATCTCAATCCTACCTCTGTGTGCCTGCGAATGCATGGAAATTTATGGTCATAAATATTTTCTTTAGCCGAAGCAAAGAGAACTTAGTAATATTGTCGTATGACGTGCCCATGAATGCAGTGGAAAAGTCCTTTCAAGAATATAATGACGAAGTTCACACGGGGCAAAAAATTACCATAGTCACAAAAATGTGAAAATGAGAATATCTATTTTTAAAATTTGAAAGTCCACTCCTGAAAGGTTAATTTCTGTATTTTGTAACTGCAGCTCTTTTTTCTACCTTGGACGTAGGCGTAGCTAATGAACCAAGCTTATGGATAAGAGGGATGAAGGTGAAACTCATTCTTTGTTACTAGTGGTCTGCCCTTGCTATAGTCTTTAGTTTATTGGGCAGCCCAATTGTCATATTTAGTTTTTAATTTCTTGAGTCATCGAGAAATCGTCAAAATTCAGAGCACCAGTTCAGATTTAGCTCTTGTTGCGGCTTAGGGGGGGGGGGGGGGGGCTGCCACCTTCGCAATAAATAAATATTCAAAAGCCTATCCCAGTGAAATCTTTTTCTCACGACGTCTATGTTGGTTTTCCAAGCCGGTCTTAGAACCGCTCGAGTGAAGTCCTTTCATTAACAAGTACAAACTTCATCTCTATGATTTAATTCCATTTAGCGCATATTAACGTGAACTGTTCCTTTTACCATGAGTGCAAGTAACAGGGTCCCTGAGCCTGCAATTTGATCATTTCCACAAGATAAACTCGTTCTGCACCACAGATCAATGCCATCGATAAAAATCTATTACAAGTCAGTGTACCAAGCAAGCATGACGTCTCCGCTGAATCGTAATGCCAGTATCAATTTCCCCTTGAATAACTGTTGTTGCTGCTGCTGTGTTTCATGGACACCCGGGACTCTGAATTCCAAATGTATTTGGTACACGACGTCGTGGAGTCTGTGTCGATCTTTTAAACAAGAACAAATTAGAAACCGTGTTATACACACATGCCATTTCGTCGGCTCAGTGCTGAAGTGATAATTTCCATAATTTGTGAAAAAGGTTCGTTTGTTTATGTTAAAAAAAATTCCTCATGTTATTTTGTATTCTCTGCGTTTAATGTCCATACTGAAACATTACATTTTATGTCCAAATGCACACTTCTGGTAAAGAATGCCAGATTTTTTTCAATTTTTATTTCACTTTACTTTTAATGCAGTAGAATTAAAGTGTGATTTGCATTATTAATATGTAAGATTAGAAATCTGCGGTCGCGTTTGAGTTCATTATAGAGAGGGTAAATTTGACAAATGTGAATGAACGGGCGAAGACTGCCAGAGGTCGGGGGAAATTGTGTTCTGAAGCATGCACGTCAAGGAGTCATGCGGATTTCTGCATTGCAAGGCAGAGCAAGGGAAGGTACTTTGGTCACAATGCGCGATCACGTCCCATTACGAATGTTGACAGAATTCACGGTGTGTTCCCGCGATCAAACTGTTTTGACAGAGTGAACGTGGGTCAGTGGAGAACATAATGAAGCAAGTGAATGGGCAACAAATGCAAGAGATTTGTGCATAACAATTGAGAGAGAAGTGGAGAAAGGGAGGCAAGGATAGCGTGAGGGGGAAGGGGCAGACAGACAGAAGGAAGAGAGAGAAAGGGGGGGAGGGGAGGAGGAGAGAGAGAGAGGCAGACAGAGGGAAAGATAGAAGCAGAGAGGGGGGTGGGGTCTGAGAGAGAGAGAGAGGAAGAGAGACAGACAGACAAACAGAGAGAGAGAAAGAGTAGAAATAGTACTAGAGAAAGTTGAGGATCATGAGAAACGAAAGAAGTAGCACTTATGCAAGAGGGGGTAGAAATTCCGAGGAAGAGAGGACGAAGCTAGATCATTATTCATGTTTGCTGTTTGACCCATGCGAGTAAAATCTTTAATGGTAAGGTCAGAATGGTTTAGGGTTTTAAAAAAGTATTTAACGAGGACGATTGTGGTGGAAGTAGGAGTGGGCCCGGTGAGTGTTGATGATTGAGAGAAAGAGGGAGAGAGAGAGAGAGAGTTGTTATTTAGTAAATGTAACACATGTTTTTTGATTGATTTCACTAGGTTTCACCGTGACAAAATGGGCAATTAAATGGACAAAGGAACAAACTGTAGAGAACATCTGCGGCCTTGTGACTGTATTTACGTTTCATTTCGTTTTAAGGTCTTAACAAAGCTATCTGGGCTTCGACTTAGTCCCGGGGGAGGATTCAACATGATTAGCTCAGGCGTGCACAGATTTGTCCCCAAGAGGAGGGATGGCTGGGATTGGAAGAGAAACGAAGATTTGCGAATCCTTTTGAATGTGTACTTTTGGTAATTTGAACCTTCATTCGGACAGATGTGTAGAACACACATTTTATTTGTATTTTAATCTTTGTGTATTGGGAGGGAGGCGAGCGCTTGGGGTTCTTTTACCCATCTGTTACAACCGCCCCCGCCCCCGTTCCACCCTCCGTCCCCTCCATCCCCTTTCGACGATTCGCCTATGACGAGCAAATGATAAGTGGCAGCTGTGTCAAGTCTTAGTTTGTATCGACTACGAGAAAATCGTGGTGACTCACAGATGTTTGAGACATCCCTCAAGCAAAACGTCGTCGAAGTCCATCTCGCATACTGGCGTATCAACAAATTTGTCATTCTACAGGAGAACAGTTCAACGTTTTGGTCACAAGCTATTCTTGTGACAAAATGTGACAAAACCGGCTCTGCTTGTAGTAACTTCAAAACTATTATTAAGATATCGATAAGTGACTTTGTGTCACATCACATGTGTAGATCTCATCACAAGCAATGATAGGGCAGTTATTACTCACAGCCACTGAAATCATGGATACGTCAGTACGTGAGATGGACGAGGAAGTGGCCTGTAGGAAGCTGGAGTCTGGAGTTCGAATCCATTAGAGGCCAAACAGGTTCCTTGTCTTCAGCGTCGTCCCTCATTTTGTTTTGTAAAGTGTTAGGGGACCGTTGTATTTTACATTGTAAGCTATAGCTGACCAGTGAACACAACTCATTGTGTTCTGTATTCGGCTTTGTAAGTAAACTTCTGTCCCCTAACAACAGTCTGTTTTTAATGTTCGATTGTCTTCACTCAATAGTAAAAGTATCTTTTTTGTGGTTTACAGAAAGACCTTGACCAGACGGAAAGAATGAGGTCAAGAGGTCAACAGCTGATAATGGACGAGCACTACGCAGTGGACTCAATCCGGCCCAAGTGTGTGGAGCTACAGCGTATGTGTGAGCAGTACAAAGAGTTGTTACGGAAGCGGCGAGAGATGCTCACTAAGTCTCACGACTTGCATGACAGACTGGAGAGGGTTAGTACACCATAGGCTCAAATTCTCTCTACCTCCAGACATTTCAGTATTATGGAGTCATGTCAACCATCATGCACTGTAAGATCAGCTGGCCGGAAACTTCTTGAGACACCCACGGTCAGATTGTGATTGTCGGTTAGTGAAAAGGCCTTTTCTGTTGGTTGGCCTAAATTGTGGAACGTCACAATAGCGTTGACACAAGGAAACATGAGAACATCATCACATTTAAAAGTAGGCTACACTCAAAACTGAATTGTTTAGGACTGTTTACGTTGAAACTGAATGATATCCTTTTTGGTCTCAGAGGTTTGAGGATGAGAGTAGATTAAGTTATGTTAATGTAGTGTGTGAAGGGGTTTTCATGATGAATTGATCTTATGTTAGTCCTGTTTCTAATTTTAGTACACCACCTTGGAGCACATCATTTTTTTTTGTGTGGATTTGAGGGCTATACAACTTAATTACTATTATTATTATTACAATGGATATAACAGTATAATACATATGTATTACAGATATTACCCATATTACACTGTCTTGAGCTCAGACACAGTGGCTTCAGTTTGGTTTCACTTTCGGCCGTTTTTGCCAAATGATGTGATCGTGAGTCTTTTCTTGCTGAATAACGGAAAAGATGTCAAACCTCTTCCCTGTGCCTTTTAGGGTGCTCAGCGCTTCTGCTCTCTACTCATTTTACTTCTCATTGAGACTGGCGTCTTTTGACAAAAGTGCCGAAAGCCAAATGAAATCTAAACCAGTGTGTCTGAGCTCTTACACTATCATGTTACCAGACGAGTAAAGGATCATATTGGCTACTGTAGGTCATTCACTTTTTAACATCACTTTATAGATTTGTTGGAAGCAGTGACTTGCACTGTATCTTCTGATTTATAAAGTTGTGGTCGAGTAGAGATCCTTGTGGCCATCACAAGATGGACATTGAAAAAAGAATAAAGCTGAGTGCACTGCAAAATGATTTTTGGACTTGTAAATTTCTTTTTCTTCTTTTAATGCCTTTGGTCATTTCCATAATAATCCAGCAGTACAGGTAACATTATTTGTATTCAGACTTACCAAATACC
The DNA here is from genome assembly GCA_963931925.1 of Onchidella celtica. Lineage (NCBI taxonomy): Eukaryota > Metazoa > Mollusca > Gastropoda > Systellommatophora > Onchidiidae > Onchidella > Onchidella celtica. Next base: position 31,734,533 of record OZ007580.1, on the reverse strand, counting down.
ATAACTTGTATTTTTTTAGTTTACAACCACCTGCACACAGTCAAGAGACATGAACATAGGCAGAAAAACAGCATTTGAAAGGTTAGGAGCCACTGTGATGGAGGATGATGTTCCTGACATTCGCGTACACATATTTAAATTTTGTTCTCCCCAGGCTAACAGATGGTGCAGCACAGGCGTAGATCTGCTGGCTAACCAGCCAATAGACAGACTTCAGACTTCTCAGGGAGCCCAAGTAGCTCTACAAGACATTGAGAGCTTCTTACGCACTTCCAGGGAACTCAAACTCAGCAACCCAAAAGAGTTCAGACTGTTATTTGAGTCACTAATGACTGCTGAAACACGGGTGAGCACGCTGTAGAGTCTTGAAACATATAGAAGTTTATCTAGAAAATGCTTTAACAAGTTTTTGTTTGTTATAATTTGCATTGATAACTCTCTGTGGACCATGGAGAAAACATCATTCAAAAGTCAGAACTTTAGAAAAGCTTCCCCATTGCACATGTTGTGACATAGGTGCTGGTAGTTATGAAGGATGTGCATGTCAGTCTCTAATTCAACGTATGATATTGCTTTAACAAAACAAAAAAAAGGGATTGCTGTCAGATATAGGAGAAAGTGTCCTCTGTGAAAACCAGTATGGCATTTTCTTTACCTAGTGACGTTCTATGTTTTCATATTTGTATTGTTAATTTGGAAACATAAATGTGAGGTGATGGTACAGAATCAGTAATATGGCACAGCTGGGCAAGCTGAGAAAATTTAGCAAAATAGTGGTTAGGGAAAAAAAATGTGTCATCCCCGCAGTAGAAAATGATAGTAAACATATACATATTGGCTACTGTTATTTTGGCAATAATTTTGGCGACTAATTTGGCAATAAAAAATGTAATTTCTTTTAGCTGCATATTAATCATCCTCGTGCTGGCTTTTGTCAACTTGGACATCTGCGGCAGATCGTCAGTCAGCTGTTGGAACCTCATTGAAACTAGCCTTTAAGGCTGTTGTTAATTGGTTGTACTCTCATCTCAAAGCCAAATAGAGGGAATACAGAGTTGTGTTCACTGTTCAGCTTTAGCTTTCTATGTGAAATACTGATGTCCCCCAAAAACAGCTTTTAACGAGTCATGGCAAGCTAGTGAAGGGTGCCATAAGTGGTGGGGGGGGGGGGGAGAGGACCGGCCAGCCCCTCCCGGGGTTGCCAGTGACCCCCGTCCCCCCTCCTTTTATACCCAGTGTAAATAACTCTCATAAGAGCCAACCCCTACGGGAGGCAGATATAAACCTCTTAGCCAAATCTGTACCAGCTACTAGCTCCAAAACAGATAAGGATGAGTAACGTAAACAACAGCCTTTAAGTTTAGTTTTGATGAGGTTCCAACAGCCAGTTTACTGTACTACTGATTTTGTACTGTCACCTTAAAACTGTATTCTATTCATTGAGTTCTAATTTTCTGATCTTTTGGGGCCCAAATTTTCAGAGCATTGAAGGCATACTTGAAGAGCGCTATGGGATGATATTAGTCTCAATTACCATGACGAAGTTTATATCTTTTCCCTTTGAAATACATTATATGGGTTGGCTGTTGGAAACTCGTTAACTCTCTGTGTGCCATTCACTGATATATTGGTTCTTCTGGTGGTAATGTTTATGCCAATCTCTGATGTGTATGTGCACAAGAATGTTAGGCTATTTTGTTTCGGGAAGAAAGAAAATCGTCCTTCTATTAATAGATGTTGCTGTAGTTAGTCTTCATTCACCTCCCCCCACAATTTACTTCCTGTATCGGCAAATGTGGAAAAATTCATGGCACACAGAGTTAAACGTAGCTTCAAGATCAAAGCAAAAGCTGTTATTAAGGGCATGTAATCTAATTACAAAGCCAAGCTGAGAAAATACTGCCGTGTATTCACTGCTCAGCCACAGCTTTCTGTGTGACATACCATGGGCCCTAATAACAACCACAAACTTTTGAGTTTAAGTTTATCAAGGTTCCAACAGCTGCTCAACAATTGGATTATTTATTATGCTGGATCAAGGATGAAACTCAACCTAAAATCCATTTGTTTCTGGCAGACCAATGTCCAGCTAGTGTTAAAACGAATGGAAGACGTCCAAGGCATGTGTGAGAAAAGGAAAGAAAGTCTAAAACATATCAGTGACCCTCGTCCCCGCCCTGTCCAAGCAGTCACTCCAGAGCAAACCAGTGGTGTACGAGAGCAGAGGCCTCCCACGGGCCCTCCAGCACATCACAGAGATTTGACAGATGGGAACCACAAAAGCCAACAGAAAAAATCTCCGGATGAAAAGAAAACTGGGGTGTCATTAGAGAAAAGTGCACGGGTCAGTTTGCATAAAATTAAATGTGAGTGGATCTGGCAAAATTGGGCTTGAGGTGAAATTTTTATACCTCTTTTAAAAATCAAAATGAAATTTTTCTAAAATAAATTCAAGCAAAATGTTTCAACTGAATGCAGAAAAATGGCTAATCTTTCATATTATAAGCAAATCTCAATTTCCATGGAAAACGTTTCCACCTTTGGAAGAGTTTTCTCAGGAATTTGGTCTTTCACCTATAAGCCCGATTTCACAAGATCCACTTCAGCAATACTTGTGTCAGCAGTTGATGTATTCTTCACTGTTCTATTGTTGTGGTATTGCTGTGGTCTTCAGAGTGTCAGGCCACATTCCTCCCCTTGCTGCTCCAGGTTTTCTCAATTCCTCCCCCCACTTTGAATTGACATCGTATGATTTGTATATCATTATACTTATACAGTGGTGATTATGGAAACTGAATTTCTTTAATAATTGCAATGAAGTGACAAAATAAATCGTTATTGCAATGGATCATAAAACCTTTATTTGATTTCCTTCCCTATTCCTCTCCTGGCTAAAATTCCTCCCTTTAGATTTGTAGTTCCTTCCTGGCAGCCAGATGAGCCCTGTTTGAGAATCACTGGTCTGTTGTTTAATGAGTCTGATTGTCTTATCAAATCTAGTATCGACCTGATGCCAGACATGTCAAGACACACTCTGCGTCAGGTCCTCATGCCACGAGAGGACTGGACAGCAACGGTGATCTTCCATCACCCCTGGGTCAGGTCAGCAGCCGATCAACCTCAGACATCTCATCTCCATCCACTAGTGACACTCAGAGAAGTTCAATGTCATCAATATCATCTTTTCCAGAAGGAGGGGATGCCATGCACAGCAAACGGAGGTAGAGTGTTTACAGCATTTAGACACCGTGGAATAAGACCATGCATTTTTATGGTAGACATTTCACAAAACAAACAGGGGAAGTAACGGACATTTCACAAAACCAACAGGGGAAGTAGTAGACATTTCACAAAACCATTAGTGGAAGTAGTAGACATTTCACAAAACTATCAGTGGAAGTAGTAGACATTTCACAAAACCAACAGGGGTGGGATTTATCTCTCTTTCTCTCCTTCCCCTGCCTCTCCTTTCTTTTCCCTTTCTATCTCTCTCTCTGTTGCACACTGAACAACTCCATTGAGCACAGATGGTTGTTACTAATGAAGTATTAGTCTTTCGGTTGTATATTTTATACAGATGAACTTATTTGTTTTGTTGTTTGTTTGTTTGTTTGTTTTAAATCCTTCATCTATCTCTGCAGGCATGTGATGAATGAACTCATAGAGACAGAAGTGGCCTATGTCAATGAACTCAATCAAATACTTCAGGTCAGTAGATGTTTGATGTGACCATTCTTCCATTGAAGCAGATAATGGCTAGTATTTAGTCTGTTCTCAATTTCTGAAGTGATAGAAACTTATATTGATAACTGAAACACAATAAACTGTGTGGATTGTCACAAATTTATTGACATTTATTTCAAAATAAATAAATAAGTATGGAGCTCCGTCCCAGGATTTTCTCACACAAAAGTTAGCCATCAAGCGATCTTTCCCAAAGTTTTCAATGACAAATGTTTAAAAATCGCTTTTCTATATGTTTCTGGTGAATGCATTATTAGTATCCTATAGTTGAGTTTAGATTATGATGTTCTCATGCATATTATAATGTACTAATGAAAAGTTGTCTTGCAGGGTTATTATTACAAGATGGATGACAAATCTCTACAAATGACGATCCCTCCCCCATTACTGGGTCAGAAACATGTATTATTTGGTAATCTGCCTCAGATCTACAGTTTTCATAAAGAGTAAGTAGCACTTGTTTCCTAATTTTGTCATGCTTTTATGACAAAAAAGCATGACAAAACTATGAGATAACCCTCAGCTTTTTACAAGAGTATGATCAGGCTATTTCAAGGTCTTGTTAAATATGCTCAAATACCATCACAAAATGAGTTACTTACCCCTGATTACTAAAGCTGTGAAAGCTGGATTTCTGAAATCTTGTCAGTAATTGCAATATTTTTTCATTTACATTTATGAGAGCCAATGTGAATCTAACTTATGATGTTCCTCAGCAATGAGAATCAAAGACATAACTTACAGAGCAGTAAAGAATTCTCAGCAATGCTATGCTGGTAGTGACAGAAGACCATATAAATTTACAATACTGTGGAGTTAACATGATAAACTTATTTTAGTGCAATTGGTCTCTAAACTAAAGAGATGTCAACTGAATTTAAAAGTGTCGTAGGACCTAGAACTTAGAGTTTTCATATCAGCAGACAAAAGTTGATTTTTTGTTAGTGTGTAAGATGCCTTATCCAAATCCAACCCAATATAGTTTGCAGACATAAGACAAATGCAGGATACCAATATTAACTCCTTGATACACAAATGCAATAAGTATTTATTATATATTGCTCATCAGGGCTTTGTACCCATAAGAATTTGATAGGAATGGTAGAAACTATAACTATTATAATGTTCATAATATGTCAATGATACCCAAAGCCTAGCTTCTCTACATGTCACGACTACCCTAGAGCTTTTGAAGTTTAACAAGGATGAAATGATTTGGCTTAACATTCCTGTGGATTAAACATGCAGTGGGGTCTGTCATTTTCTTCCATCTTGTCTGTTTGTGAATCTATATAATTAAAGTCTCTGATTTTTTATTTCAGCATATTTTTACATGAGCTGAAAGACTGTCTGGAGCATCCATCAAGGGTTGGAAAATGTTTTGTGAACAGGGTTAGTATTGGCAATAGTTCTCATTTCTTCTATAATAGTATTTTTGTTAAATTACTGTCGAACTGATGGAGAAAGTATATGTATTGTTGTCTCAGGAAACCAGTGGATTTACTCATAGTGTTCACTCTCATATTATGGTAGGTGTCTGTATCTCATTTTCACATGTTTAAGAAATCCAAACTTTATTTTTGCCAGTGGAAGATAACATGGCTGAAGGTCACTTCTTGTTTTATGCCAAATCTCAACTCATATAAAGTTTGAATATCTGCATTGGTAGATTTTCTTGTAATAGAATTATTATTGCAGATATATTAGAGCTTTTGAGATTCTGTAAATACGTTAAATATCAAGGATTTAATGCACATTATTGTTCATGTAGTGTTAAATACAAAATGAAATGTATATATATATATGTGTATACCTATGTATAATTTGTCATTAATGTAAATGCTGTGATCTTGATCTGACCTCTGCAGAAAGAAGAGTTCCAGATGTACAGTATCTATTGTCAAAACAAACCCAAGTCTGAAGCATTGAGGGTTGGTGTTGGTGACAATAACCCATTCTTTAAGGTTAGTTGATAACCATGCTGGATTTAATATTATCTTAATTTTGTCAGATGGAAAGACAAAATGCAGGCCACTCGAAAAAATCACTGATTTGCAGCAGCATTTCTTTACAGTGATGTAGTAGTATTTCTTGACAATGATGTGGACAAAAAATAGTAATTATCTCTTAATGTGAAGGAAGAGTAGAATCTCTTATGCATGAAATCTTTCAAGAACTTTTAGGATGATCGTACTTGTGATGTATTTTTCACTCATCTCAAATGCATCCATGCAGTTGTCTTCAGTTAGTAAAGCTAACAGATAAGTGTATTTTAATAAGCATTAACTTTAGAGTTAATGATTCTTTGCTTTTTCTTTATTCATTTCATATCAGTAAAATAGTCAATATGTTAATAATGTTTTCCCAATGTGCCATGGTATTTATGAGTAAAATACTGCTCACTTTCCCCTGTGGTATACTAATCAGCTGATTGATAATATTTGCATTGATCTGTGGGTCACAGGAATGCCAAAAGCAATTGGGGCACAAGCTCCCACTGGGGGCCTACCTACTCAAACCTGTACAGCGGATCACAAAATATCAGCTACTCTTGAAGGTAAGCACTGTTTCTTCATCACTCCTGAGGATTTGTCCACATATTTCTTATGTCTTGACACACACTGATTATAGAATGGCAAAACTGCAGGCATGTAAATAAGTTCTAAGTATGGTCTTCCCTGTAATCTCAAGATAGGAACACTGAAACAACAAGTCATTATGGTAGATGATATCCTCTGGTCATATTGGGTACTTGACTTTGGTAGGTGAGGATCTTTCCTCTATCTTTTTTATCTTTAAGGGGGAAACATTGTTTCTGAGTATGTTTGTGTATTTGCTTACTGCTAGCCATGTTAACATTTTTTCCCTTCTGTATTTTTAGAAATTAAAATGCAACTCTTCTTCCCATATATATGTGTCCATTTCTGGGCAGGCAATTGTGCCTGTACTTATTATTCTGAACTGAGTTTTTTTTTTTTTTTTTGTAACTTTACAAGGCTATGGACTATTAACGAACTGGAACAGCAGAATTATTACTTTCATTTCCTAGCCATGTTTTACTGTGGTAAGTTAAACATTCAATGATATATACATGGGCTTGATTCTGTTGTTTTTTTTTTAAGGAGGGCATGTTATTTGTTTTTTCTGTCCTTCAGGAAATGATAAGATTTACAGCAGATAGCCCTGACCTGACCTCAGCGCTAAAGGAGGCCCTGGACACCATGTTGTCAGTGTTAGCTTATCTCAATGACAGCATGCACCAGGTGGCTATCACTGGCTACAATGTGAGTACATATTTTATACATACGGAATATGAAGCATGTAAAGCAGTTGCATATTCCTTGTCTATTCATTGAAAACCTTACAAAATGTGACATCACTGCTTCCAGTGAATCATTCATAATACATTATACATGCAACCCAAGACTGGTAATGAATGAAGTCAGCAACCATTTCATTAACTATTGAAGGCACATTTTTGCAATTGATTACTGGGATGGAATCAAAGGAGAAGCTAAATGGGAATGGAATAACAGCTGTAAAATAAGACAAGATGCTATGCTGGCAGCTGATAATACAGGCCTTTACCATTGATTTCGCTGTATTTTCCACAGGACAATTTGGCACATTTGGGAAGACTGCTAATGCATGGCTCATTCCGAATGTGGACAGAACACAAACATGATAGGATCAAAGATCTGAGGATACGCCCAATGCAGCGTCACGTTTTTCTCTACCAAAGGGCACTGTTGTTATGCAAGAAAAGAGAGGAACACCATGGAAGCAATGATCAGCCAACATATTCTTTCAAGAATAAGTTAAATGTATGTGAATTTCTTTTAAAATCATTTAATTGTATTATTTTGCTAAGAACATTCTTTGAACCTGCGGTTTCAAGGGCCTAGGACAAAAATTGGATTTCTATTCACCCTTAATCTTTTAGACTTGTTTTAATTGGTGTTGTTTTCTCCCTGTCCCCAGTCTCTTTTTTTCTATCTGCCCTACCTCCATCCATTTAATTTTCAAAATGAATGCATATCAGATACAGTCTCCTGTGCACTGAGCTTATTGGAGGGATTAAAAAAAAAAATTCATTGTATTTTACCTGATAACATTTTCTAAAGATTGCCTGAAACTTCAGTGAACAAAATAGTTCAATATAAAAAGCGATTGGATTAGATTAGTTGATACCCAAGAAAACTAATTTGATAATTTTTGAAACTGTAATTCAGACTACAGCATTGAGCTAAACAAGTGGCCACATTGCACCACAAACTCCTGCCACCAATTTTTTCTGTAATAAGATGTGAATCAGTTCATCATTTTGACAATATAAAGATAATGTAACAAAGTTAGTTTTTAATATGACTGTCAAATGACGTCTAGTTAGATGTAGGGTTTCAATGTGAAGACCCGTTTTTTCTTAATTTGTATTTAAAAAAAAGAGATAATATCTTTTTCTTTGTATTAACCGGCATAAGCTATCAAGTGAACCTATAGGCCAACTGTTATTTGATAATGAAATAACAAAAGATGCTTTTTTCTCTATAATTTACATGACATCTGTTACAATTATCATTTGTCAGCTATCTCAAGTGGGATTGACAGAAAAGATCAAGTCGGATGAGCGGAAGTTTGAACTGTGGTTACGTGGCAGAGAAGAAGTCTATATTATTCAGGTGAGGGACCCTTCTGCTATCACTGGCCCATAGGCTTTTGCTTCAATCTCTAATCTGTATCCACAGATTTACTCACCAAACCAGTGCACTGAAAACGTGACCAAAAACATTTTACCAGATATTCTTTGGCAACAAACTGTTGGAGTGAAAGAAAACTAAACTTTTTAAGGATGACAGAAAATGGTGCAGAGTAATGGCCTAGGTTTTCTTTTTTTTTTCATCACCTACTAGGAATTTTATAGCAATGTCCATTGTTTCCTTCAAAAAATAAGCATGTAGGAGAAATCAGTAATTTCATCCACTGAGAACACTGCCATGTCAGGTTTTACAGCATCTTATGTTTTCTATTCATGTACCAGGATTTTTAAAAATTTTATTTTTGTGTTTCAGGCCCCAGATCTTCAGACAAAAGAAAACTGGGTCAAAGAAATCAAAAAAGTTTTATTGACTCAATTCGATCATCTCAAAGGTGGGCATCAATTTTCTGTGTTTTGCTCTGATTCTTACTGTTTTATTTTTGTAGTTCCAATGGTCACCTCAATTGGGATAAATTATCTGCTATTTAAATGATTATTAATATAGCCATGACCTTGCTTTTGACATCTGGCCCTGAACAGAGTAGTGGGAGATATGTGGATGGCAACTGTGTCATCTATAATGTAAATCAAGTTTCCAGTGGCCCTAGGCTGATACTTGATCCTTTTTTTGGGTAACAATTCCTAGATTGACAGAAGATCTTAATGTTTATTAATGACTTGTAGTACTTGGAGAGATAGATTCTTGCTGGCAAAATGGCAGTGTCCTTAATATGCTTTTACTCCTATACATAAGAGCAAGCAGATGGTGGAATGCGGGCAGATGGTATTTTTGAAAGGGAGAATTTGGATTGGTTGCAGAACAGAGACTGATACTTAACTCATTTCTCCCCAAGTAAATTTGGCCAAGTTGCTCCAGCTGGCCCAAGTAAATTTTGCAGTTTTCATGCTTTTATAGGGTGCGTTAGAAAAAAATTCATTACTCGCTTATTTTTAAATATTTTTCAATTCTATGTGGTGGAAGTGTTTATAAATGAATGCTTTATGATTTTCTGTGGTTGTTTTTATTATTGTGTGGGTGTAAAGTATTAATTTGTAAATTAGAATTGAAGAAAAAAAATTTTTTTTTTTAAACCGCAACAAAAACGTGGATTCCCCGTTCGTGGTACAGCTCGGCACGAAAGGCGAAAACGGGGATTCCCCGTTCGCGGGGAGAAATGAGTTAATCAGTGGGATTTTTTTTTCTCTTTCAGCGCATAGCAAAGCAGGATCTCAGCCACAGCTCAGTGAAGTCTCTCAAAGTTCTCAAATGTCGAGTGATTCTTCAGATTACAGGTACTGCTGGACTTCACACTTATCTCAGTTACATCTCTCTCAGCGATGTTATATCATTGATTGTGATGGACCATGTGATATGTATATTACTACATCTCCCAATGAGTTACACTTGCCAATTCCATATTTAATAACTGTGTTAGATTTTTATACTAGAATGAAATCATTTCTAAGAAATTGTGATAATTGTGAGTGGATCTGGTGAAATCGGGCTTGAGATGAAATTTTTAAACCTCTGTGAAAAATCAAAATAAAATATTTCTAAGACCATTTCAAGCAAAATATTTTAACAGAATCCAGAAAAATGGCTAAGCTTTTATATTATAACCAAATTTCAGTTACCATAGAAAATTCTTCCCCTTTAGAGGGGTTTTCTCAGGAATTTTGTCTTCCACTTTGAGCTTGATTTCACCAGATCTACTCACAATCACCATATGTGATGCATACCCACGGTTTGGGGCATAATGTACCCCTGGGGTGTTTTGAGATATGAGTACCACCTTAAAGTCCATGTCATAAGCTTTCATTTGATACCGTTTAAGACAATCGGTTGCAATTTGACTGAGATATGCTCATTTGAACTTCGATGAAGCGGGAATGGCTCAAATCCATAATTTTGAGAAAATTGAGCGTAAAAGTTGAGATTTGTCTCTATAGCAACGGATATGTTCTAATAGTGTTAGACAAACCAAATTTGGCATGAGTTTTATACTTATTGCCTTCTAGGTACACAGAAAATTTCAAACCGTTTTATTAAGTTCTTAAAGTTTTACAGCTTTTTTATGTTTATGCTCTGGGCACAGTTTCCCCCGACGCCAGCTTAAGCTTACACCCACTTGTAAAATTTCTGACCTTTTCAATCTCGTCGTCTCGATTCAAAACATCCTCCCCCTCTAATTCTATATTAACTCCAATGTCTACTACCAAATCTGCATCGTCCCGGTCTACCTCATCATCATCACTGCTGTCTTCCTCTTCTAAATCTAAAGCTCCCAATGTTGAAGCACCTAGACCTATCTTCAAAACTCCCTTCCATCTCATCATATTCCAATTCTAAATCTTCTTCACCATCATCTTCCATGAAATAGACTTTTATCAAATCTCTCAGATCCTTTTCATGGACAACATTTTGCAAATTCGAGCTTCTTGCTGAGTTTAAGCAATCTCGAATGACACTTTCTCTAGACGCCATTTTAACCAACGCGATGTCATGTGACTGTTCTCGACCAATCAACTATCAAAATTTAGGGGATTTCCTTGTGTTGCCAGCCTCGGGGTCATTTTGTTTACTGGTTCTACCTGTTTTTATTCAAGAATAGCGCACCAACCCTTTAAAACAAACTAAAGCTGGTTCTACATTTAGAAGGTTTAGGTTTTCTTGTTAAAATGATACCAAACACTGCCAGGTTGGCAAGCTGTTATTGAATAAATCGTAAATTTTGTTATGGAAACCATTGAAGAAAAGTGACATACTTTCGTAAATAATTATGAATAAATATTTTAAAGCATAATTTTTTTATTTTTTTAAAGGTTAAAACTAAATTTTAATAGATAAATTTACAAATTATGAAAAACAAATTTTGGTAAAAAAAAAAAGGTTGCAATGTGTTGAGTGAATTTTCTCAAAACAGTCCAGGGTACTTTATGCCCCGAACCGTCAGGACGCGTCACATATATTGTAGTGTTCCTGGATTTATTGATGTTTATTGCCAAAACTATAAATTATTCCTGTATTTTCAGTTTGGATAATTGGAGATCTGCTGATGCTGACAAACACTCGACTGTCCCGGTGGGGCTAGAGATGTGCTCCCCCATGGTGACCCCTACCACGCCTCCCTACCAGGATGTCCGAGTGGTGCAACAGAGATTGGGAGGGGAGGAGTTGGAGGAGGAAGAAGAGGAAAACTATGATGGAGGATGGTCCTCAGGCGAGTTCAGTGATGAGGAGCAACAAGACCAGTATATACCAACAATTGAGGTCAGTTGTGTTCCTAGTCAGACTGCAAACTGTTTAATTGGAATAGTAAGATTTTTCATATCCTTCACTTAATATTCGTATATTCATATTCATATTTCGTCACCATTCCCTAAGACTGTAGTAACCCAAAAATTAAAAAAAAATGATTTTCATATATTATTATATTCAACCTACATTCAAAGCCACATAACACAGTCGTGGGCATAGACTCCTAAGCCAAAAAATAATCAAATAACAAACTTTCAAAAATTCATCTCAACCAGACCAGTTGTGCTAAAATTAAACAGTGTATTGCCTTTCCCGAAAAGTAGCCAAAACTGGTTCCTACAGTTTTAGGGAATGGTGGAGATTTCTTACATTAAATTATTCACATTAATATTCATATTCATCATGTTAATGCATAAAGAGTTCAGATATTTGGAGCTACTGAATTTCTCCAGTTATAACAATGTAGTTAGGAGTAGTGTTATGAGTACTGCAAATTAAAATACATTTGTTGAGTGTTGTAGTTTAGGCTCATTTTGAGGTCATCTAGGTTTGTCTTGAGTCATGAAGCTAAGATGGAAATGCATCATTCTTGTCCATTTCAGCCCTCCTATAAAGAACATTTTGTCTCACTGGGAGATTATTATGTAGTGGATCCCACAGAGCTGGGCCTGGCAGAGGGGGATGAGGTTGAGGTCACAAGAGTGGGCACAAATGGTTGGTGGTATGCACGCCATCTACGCACAGACCAGGAGGGATGGGTTCCCTCCACCTTCCTAGAGCCCATTTCTCGGGCGCCGTCCTTGTATTCTAGCTCTGGTAAGTAAATTACACCCAAGTATTTTCATGTCATTGATTTTGACGTAACTGAGTTTTCATTTGCTTTCACTGTTAGAGTGGCTTTTTACTGAAGATGCAGCAATGAGCGGTTTCTTTTATTGTGGTTTTTCATATATTTAGTGGGCTGTTTTCTATTGTGAGTTCATGGTTGTACATTTCAGGGTGTTGCACTTCTTTGGCTTATTTTACCTGTATTCCTGCAATGGAGAATTACTGTGCATTACTGAAAGTTTTTGAATTGCACGTGGTAATTTCGTAAATTTAGTTTTTTTAGTTTCATGAATTTGGTGCTTGCACTGAACAGTAAACCAAGAGTTTGACCAGTACTGTGTTCATGTCTGGTCCAGCCAGTAGTAACCCTATGGAAATCCCACTTGTAGGATTGGTGTCAAGTTTGTTCACAGGAAAGACATTATTCAATGAAGATAATCTGGTCACGATATTGTGCTGATAGGGGTTTGATGTAGGGAATCAGCCGGTATGGTAATTCTAACAACCTGACTGAAATCCTATATAAATCTGCATTGAATTGACGTATGGATGTTTGGGGGGGGGGGGGGGGGGGCTGAAGATGTATTTCATTTGCTTTGGCAGCATAGCGTAGAAAAATTAAATGATTAAATCAACTATTGACAATTAGAGAGTTAACCTCCTCTCAAAGTAACAGTGTTTTCTCTCCCATCGACCTCCATAAATACAGTTCTTGAAAATATTGACTTTTGAGTTTATCTGGATCTGACACAATAAAATGTAGCATAAGAAACTCCTTGATGGATGCAGTGTTTCATTTTGTTGGTAAATATCAAAAGCCTTTCTTAAACTGAAATCCTGTTGTCACATTTAGTTTGTGTATGCATTTCTTTATGTGAAATTATTTTTTTTAAGTTTAGCTTTGTTTTTGCTAAAGAGTGCAATGTTTGCCCGTGGTTTGCATATTAATTTTTTCTTTTCATACTTATCTATGTGGGATGAATTTTTAATCGGCACAACTTTTATCCTTAAATACCTTTAAGCTCCTAATAATAAGATTAGCGTATGGACTAAAATTTTGTTCTGCTCAATTTTGCATTTCAAATGTTTTTAATTCCAGTACTGAAAGATATTAATGTAATTACATCCATAGTCAGGTTTCAGTGTTGCAAGTGAACTTCTTAGCTCATGATACACGGCATTTACAACCCTCTGTTCATTACATCAGGATATTATTGTAATTTTCCTGTCTTTGTATAAAATGGCATTATATAAAACCTTGGTGGATATTAATGAATAAAATTGCATTATACGAACTCCGCGTGGGTATTTATACTCCATAACATTTTTATCTGACCACTGCATTAATAACAATGTAGATTTATGGTGAACTTTGACCTTCTACATTTTACTTCTGATCCTCTGAAATTCAGACAGTCTGATAGTCATGATGTGTCTTGAATGTGGCTGTATTAATAATGCACATCTGTAGAGTAACACAAACATTTTTCCAAGGGTTTTGTATTCAGCACTCTTTTGGCAAATGACCTTAATGAGGCTGTCTTCCCTGATGTCTTCTTCTCTTAGGGCTACACACCATTTTAATACCAACTTTAAAAAAAATAAGTGATAGTCAATTACAGATTTTATTTCTTGATATGTGAGTGGATCTGATGAAATCGATATTAAGGTGAGAGACTAAATTCCTGAGAAAGCCCCTCCAAAGGGGGAAAATTTTTTCCATGGTAATTGAGATTTGCTTATAATATGAAAGATCAGCCATTTCTCTGCATTCAGTTAAAATATTTTGCTTGAAATTGTCTTAGAAATATTTTATTTTGATTATTTAAAGAGGTGTAAAAGTTCCACCTTTAGCCTAGTTTTATTAGATCCACCCACATGTGCATAGTGGCAAAAGAGACTTCTCAGCTGGACATTTAAATGCCTCAGCTTCTATGCATGATGAATGTTAAAAAGAAATTTGTTGTAATGTTTCACGAGTAATCTTGTAGTTAGGTTATGAGCAGTTTTTGTTGTTTGAAATACTTTCAAAAATGACATAACAGGGAAGGTGTTTGAGAAATTGAAGGAAGTTGCCAGAGTTCAAAACTAAAGTCAAAGAATTGTTTTTGTATTTCATTTCACTGTCTTTTAAGAGCTTGACTTGCTTTATGAATGCTGTGTGGAGTTTTTCTTTCATCACAAATGTATTTGTCCGTGTCATCAACACTGGCATTAACATTGTCATCAACAGCACCATTATCATTTCTACTACATGATCATCGTCATTATTAATTTGCTCACAATTAGTACCTCTAACACTGTTTTCCCTCTAGGTTTAGATATTTAGCTGAGCTGTGTAAGTATTGAATTGCCTCAAACATGCTTAGCAAAACAGACCCAGGCTTAATGAAATGCTGCTTAGCTTATTAACCTGGGAATCAGTAGAATGGCAGTTGCCCTTGTACTAATACATGTACGTATACTAATATTCAATCTTGTGAACAGAAATAACACATAGGTGTGAAGTTTCGACGAATGTGATATACTGGTAGCTTTATCTTATCATCCCTACTCACATGTAGCCTTCATTAGAAAGGTATACTCAAAAATATATAGGATATTTTGTCATTAATTCTCTTTCATTGTTCATATTATAACTGTAGATAAATTTGGAGAACATGCCAAATTATTTCATCAAATAACGATTTCCTAAAGGACAATAATTAAACTGTAAGAATGTTTACATATTATATAGAGCCATAGTGCTCCAGATTTGCTTTTGTGTAGATATGTATTCCTTCAATCCTCCACCTTCCCTCATGATAATATACAGTAGCACATTTGTGTAAATTTGTATTGTTACCATGATAAACAAAGAAAGTCTTCCATCTAACTAATCCCTTCATCTTGTATTTGCACTCTTACCTTTTTTTATTGGAGAATGTTTGGAAATGGGAATAACTGCTGTTAAAGTAAGCAAAATTACGAGTAAGAACCAGAAATGACATGGGCAGTGCAAATTTGCATATTATGTGAGTAGATCTGACAATAGCGGGCTTAAGGCGAAAGACCAATTTTCTGAGAAAACCCCTCCAGTGGGGAAAATGTTCTGTGGAAATTGAGATTTGCTTACAAACTGAAAGATTAGCCATTTTTCTGCATCCAGTTAAAATATGTTGCTTGAAATCATCTTAGAAATATTTAATTTTGATTTTTTGAAGAGGTCTAGAAATTCCATCTGAAGCCCAATTTCACCAGATCCACTCACATAAAATGCTCATATATTGAAGTAAAGGTCATTAGTTGTTTGGTGTTCATTGAAGCTAACTAAAATAACATACATTTAACCAGGTAATCTGATACTTGTGTCTATTTTTAACAGCCCTGGTGAAATAATTCCATGCATGATAATTATTGTTTTCCAAGCCCAACTCTTTCCTTCTTGCAAGTAGCACAGTGAGATATTTCTTGCAGATTTCAGCCTCTTTTTCAGTAAAGAACACTATATGTTACATATTTCAGACAGCTTTCATCCTATTTTTCTATAAAATAAAAAAATAAAAAAGAAATATGCGTATTTCATACAGCTTCCATCCTCTTTTTTCTGCTGTCATCTCTCACTTCTTCCTGATAAAACTGTCACAATACTTTTATACAACATTCACCTTCTCTTTCTCCCATTATCTTTCTTTCTCCTTTTCCAGTTCACTTCATCTTTGCTCATTTGGAACATGATCCCCTTTCTGTTTTCTTGTCCTGTCCCTGTTTGCTGCAATAGCATCTTACTCCTCATGTCACACATTTGTTTTTCACCTTGGATTGAACTGAATACTCACAAAAAGAAGGAAAAAATTATCCTGAAGTAGCTGATAAATCCTCATATGTTGGAGGGAAAAGGTGAGGGGAGAGAGTGCCAGTTCACTATCTAAGGGGGGGGGGGGGGGGGGGGATATGATATTATTCCATGATGACTAGTATCATTGCAAGCTAACATACATTTATATTCATATATACATCCTTGCTTAAGACAGGAATTTGTTCTCTTTCATCAGCCTTACGTAATTTTATATGGTTTTCATTCTGTTGTTGACTTGCACCATTTCCATTCATTCATCACATACAGTATTATGTACTCAACATTAGCATGTTTACTTATGCATGAGGAAACTGGTGCAGGTACATACATTTATGTAAGATCACTACTGGCCAGTGGGAACTGACATAGTTTAATGGTTAGGTTCAACATATGACATATGTGTATGTTGGCTAGTTAGACATATACAGCAATGAAAGTATTCTATACTTTTGTTTGTTGTTGTTAAAAAGTGGGAAGGGGAGGGTCTCTTTGTTTTTGAAAAAAGTAATTATCATTTTAATGTAATCTTTGTGAGGAAATATTCTGTTGTTTAATATGAATCCTTTCTTGTC
Organism: Onchidella celtica; assembly: GCA_963931925.1. Lineage (NCBI taxonomy): Eukaryota > Metazoa > Mollusca > Gastropoda > Systellommatophora > Onchidiidae > Onchidella > Onchidella celtica. Next base: position 31,717,536 of record OZ007580.1, on the reverse strand, counting down.
ATTTTGATGAGCTTGGTCACCAGCTCTCTCAGGCAAATTTGCTGGTTAGACAGAATAACCATTGCATTCACTAGCAAATAGCCAATTGTTTTCTGTAACTGCTGGTGTTTTTGCCGATACCTGCTGCTTTTAATTTCTTTGGAGGCAGGATGATCACAGGAAAGAACTGAATACTTTCTTTGTTTAGTAGACATTTTATGCATCCCTTCTTATTAGAGTCATTACTTAACTTTTCTTGGAAGATGCTATTTGGGGCATTTTCAAAAGATGAAGATGAATGTACCCAAAAGATGAAGATGAATGTAAAACAGTTCTTTTGTTCATGACAGAGATATTTGCGTTGCAGGGATAATATTGATATTAGTATATTAATAACCACTTGTTTTATTTACAGATTCACTGTGTGTGGCTGGTGCCAGAGGGGAACTGTCCAGAAGTCGATCTGGTGGAAGCACATACTTCCGTAGCAACAGTCCAGTGCCAGAGACCACTGTGTAACTATATTCTAGGAAGACAAGTCTAATTCTGACTCTTAGAGATATTCAACTCATTTGTGATATATTCAGAAATGAGATGGGCTTGATTTCTTGGAAACTCCAGAGATGTGTGGACTCAAAGCTGAAAATAGATCTGGTTATCTATGATCTTGCAAATGCGGTTGATACTAAGAGTAGAAATCAATTTATCCAAGCCAGTGTTGAGCTCAGCATATCATGCATACCTTGCCAGCTAACCTTGTTATGCAATAGCTAGAGAAACAATGAATCATAAATAACACTGAATGGAATTCAATATAGGCCTTTCTCAGTCAGGGATGACCATGGAATTTTGTGTCCTAACTGTTGTGATTGTCTGCTCTGCTAAAGCAGCAACACTTGTGGCTGAACAGGCCAATGCGGGAGTGACAATCTCTAGCATCAATTCTTCAGCCTTAGACAGTTAGATGCCTTTGTAGACACGTGAAATGTTGGTCTTCAGTTTTTGTTGCACCAAGTAATATGTTGTTTGAGCACAGCTGTTTAAGGTAAGGACAAGTGAGACTTCCTGACATGTAGATTAGGTGCAACATGTTCCTCATGGCTTAGTCTCAGCGGGTCTCAGACCTTGCACTACAGCACCATTATGCAAACTGCAGATGTTCTCCTGTTGGGAATTGGCATAAAACATTATCAGAGGCCAAACGTTTGGAGAAATATGTTTGTACTGTCTATAGATTTACCTTTCTTCACCTTTTATGACTGGAACACAGAATGAGGGTGATAAAAATATATACATATCTTCAAGATCTGATTTGATGGAACTGAAATGTCCAAGTTCTCTATAGAGTCATACTCAGATCCCAGAGCCAAGCACGAGCTTTTAATGTACGAAGGTTAATTATGTGGAGAGTAGAACTTTCTATTCGCAAGACCATGGATTGCTGGAAGTCTGTAAGGGACTTGTATGATACACAATAGGCCTGCCATGACACAGCCTTCATTCCTGTCAACAAGAATCTCTTTGGAATCCATCAGACTGTTACTATTTATCAAAATGAAGTGTTTTTGAATACTGTACTATATAATGGGTGCCCGAATAGGAAAAGCAGCCACAGCCTTTGGAAAATTAAACAAAAGAGCTTGGAATAACAAAATGTTAAATAGAAAAACAAAGATCAGGATATATGAAACATGTATATTGAGCACACTCCTCTATGGCTCAGAGACCTGGACGTTATATTCAAGACAAGAGAAGAAACTGAATGGATTTCACTTGAGATGCCTCCGCAAGATCCTTGGCATCAGCTGGCAAGATAAAGTTACCAACACAGAGGTCTTGAAACGGGCAGCACTCCCAACCATGTTGACCATCTTGTGCAAAAAGAGACTGCGATGGCTGGGGCATTTGAAGAGGATGGACGACAACAGAATCCCCAAGCAATTCTTATATGGTGTAATGGCTACAGGTAGCAGACCCAGAGGAAGACCAAAACTGAGGTACAAAGATACATGCAAGAGCAGTATGATAAAGTGTAACATCGATTTGAGAACGTGGGAGACGTCAGCAGAAGACAGATCAGCATGGAAAACATCAGTGGACTCTGGCATAAAACACCATGAAAAAAAAATTGTTGCAGGTCTTGAGGCAAAACGCCAGACAGGAAAAGATAACTCATTGCCCTATGGCACCTCCCTCATATGCAGATTCTGCGACAGAGCGTGCCTGTCGAATATAGGCAGAATCAGTCACGAGCATAGCTGCAGAAGTAGGACACATATAGCTGCTTAGATCGTCTGCCAAGACAAAAAGAGCCTATTATTATTATATAATGAACTACTATATAACTCAGCTGTTTTGTGACGCAGTAGCAACAGTTATTCACCATCCCTTTGATAGAAAAAAATGGCATGAAAGACAATGTAGCAATGAATTACTTTTACAGTAGAGTGCTGTGCGTTTTATGTGATAAGGCAGAAAGAAGAAAACTGAATATAAATAGATGTTGGATAGCCAAGGTGTCTTGCTCTATTCATGTCAAACAATCCTAGTCCTTCCACAAGAGCCTTGGTCTGTCTCTCCACCATTGCGAAGCTACTGTCATGTAACCACATGCATTTATGTACCCGTTACTGTGAGGAGTGTGAGTGTGCTGCATTTGTTTTGCTCCTCTCTTTCTGCATTCTTGGATGTGAAATCAACTGTAGTTTGTAAATGCTGCCTCAGTCCTCACCCCAGTTACTGGCTGTTTCTCTAGAATGACCAAGTCACTACTGGTTTGTTTGAATCTCAGATGTACTCTTATAGTTTGGACTCAGCTTTGTTGCCAAGATTAGTCGTCTGCAGCTGAAGGCATTATGTTTGGAAATCATATGACATTATTAGATAAGTATTCATTTAAGATTATCACTATAGCAGTGCAGAATGTCTTCAGAACTATCATGTTTACCCTTTGGAGATGGGAGTATTTTGGGTGGTATCCATCCAGAAAGACTGGGGTCCACAGGACAAAAATGATATGTTTGCAACAGCCAAAGATTGGCCATTGCTGTGTACAGATCCATAGATTTATGAAACAAGCATTCTGATTGGCTGCAAGACCATGACATATGACACTGACCCCATCATCTTTTTCATTGTGAGATAATTGAGCTCATTATCGACCCTATCGTCTTCTAAGGGTTAATATACTTAGTATAACAGGTCCAAGTTCATGGCTCACTACAAAAATCCTTTTTCTTTTCATACTGAGCCAACTGTACTCACAGATTTAGGAGATCTCAAAAACAAGGGGATGGAAAGATGTGTGTAACTTGTTGTCAGTGTAGGGAGAGAGGTAGAGGTGTCCAGGCTGTTCAAATTTTAAAAATCTGAGGAGTTTGATATCACCATTTTGCTACGAATGGAAAGTTATGTGTGTATATGGGGGGTGGAGGGTGTCTAGTCTCCATCGATGCCTGACTGCAATAATGGGCATTAAAGTTAGCATTGCTGTGGCGTCAGATCTGTTTCATGATACATGTAGTTTAAATATATGCAAATTTTTGTCTTTTTCCAGTAGACTCTGCTGGAGATTGAGGTGTACACTCATACTGCAAAGATTAACAGATTTTGCAGTTTTGTTTGTAAATTATGATAGTGTGTCTGTTACAAAATATTAAAGTTATTGCCATGGCATAAGTCATAAAACAATCTGGAAATAATTTTTATTAAAACAGAAATGGAAGAGAGAGGTGAACTACAGACTACAGCCACTCTCTATGTTAGAGACAATGTTTATACATGTAGCTATTTGTAGTTTGCTGTGTTAAGAATGCTGAGCTAGAAGCTTTTTGTGATGAACTTGGTGATATATTGTTGACCAGAATTGCTGTCACTGAAAGTTTTTCTGATTGTTTAAGTTGGATGTGCTGCCTAATCATTCTTGGGGTTTCAAAGACTAAAAATTTATTTTCATTTTTTCTCATTAATGGCAAAAGGGAGATTTGAGTTGGGGATACTGAAATTTGTCTAGAATGCAGCTGAAAATCAAAATTTCCTGAATCTGAGGCAGAATTTTATTTGCATCATTTTGAAACTGCATTCAGAAAGTCATCAAAAGTTCTAAGTAAAGTAAGTGGAACTGAAAAGTTTTTCGCTTTCTGTTTAAATAAGGTGATCTCGTGCAATAAAAACAGTTGCAAAGGGAAGGAAATTGTTTTAAAAAGAACTCTCATTTCATTCACTGAAAGTTGTAACTTCTTTCTGGTTTTTGGATCCAGTTAGGGTTTCCTTCTCTTTATGTACTGTGATGTGAGTGAGCTGTAAAAATGGGGTTGTCTATGTGGGGTTTGTTTTGTATATGTGAAACAAATTGTGACATACCCGGAGAAATGAGGGTCAAAGTTTCTTGTCACTAAACTGAGAAATTTGAGAAACCTGTTATTTTTTTCTTAGTGTAACTAACGCTAGTTGCATTTTCTATTGTTGAACTTTTTATATCCATCCTGTAGAATATTTAGATACTTGTAAATTCGCCAGTATTGATCCATCAGCAGTTACATGGCGCCAGTTCAAATCAGTACAAGCTCAATGTGTCAAACAGAAGACTTTCAGTGACAGTAAATTGTATGTGCCATTTGGTTGCTTGTCTCATGGGCGGTTGTCTTAAGTACTGCTGTGATTACCTGTTTGTCTGCAGCTAGCAGAATTTGGCTTCGGTGATGTTTAAAAAGACAAATATAGGCTGTGCTCGTCGTCTTAGCATGTTTAGTTTCTGTTACCCTGGAATTAAAGTAAAACTAATTGAATTAAAAACTGAAATAAAAGTATCCATAGCTTTGGTCAGGGCTGTTATTGCTTTTCTTGTTCTTTTTTTCTTTTCAACATTTTCTTTTTTTCATCCTTGTTTAGTTTTTGCTTTGTTTTTAAAGAGATTGTCAGGTTTTTCTCTTTCACTGTATCCAAACTTTACTGCCATCAGCATCAATATCATTGGCGTTTCATAGTGAAGACATGTTCATAGTGTCATGAGGCTGAAATTTCTTGGAGAACAATTAATTGAAATTTTACTGGTGACAGTTGCATAGCATTATTGATCTAGGTGACAGATATTCACTTTCCAAAGAACACAAGGGCAATAATAGGGTAGACTTGATCTCGTACAAGGTGTGGATAGATCTCTTATCCTGTAGTAATAATAATATGTATAGTGAGCCGCATAGGTTTAGATCTACCTCACTATGCCTGCTACAGGAATGTAGGGTCCAGAGCACTTGGGCAGTGGAGGCCCAGCCTGTGATGTTGTCTCAAGCAATCCTTGAATTTCCACTTATCTTCTTCTTCTTCATTGATTATTTCAATACATTCCTATCAATGTAGCATTCTGAATTGGACATTCCGTTTTGTGTAAGTTTCTTGATATTTATTTGTAATGATATCATGTACCATTTCTTATTTGCTTCCCAATGTCCGAGGCATGAGGGGAGAATTTTGTGCACTTGGCAGTGTGATGCTTAAGTTTATAAGCCATTTTTTGTGTGTTGTCGTTGTTGATGATAATAATTGTATGAGCTCCTTCCTGTGTCATTTCATGTAATATATTTTCGGTTGTACAGAGCGTGCAATATATATTAATATTAAGGTATTATTATTGTACTCCAATGGCAATGGAATTATTCCAAGAAGAATTGTGTTTAGAGCTGGAAAACCGCAGTCAGTTTAGCTGTAGTTGCTGTCATTCTTGCGCTGGGCATTTTGTCATTTTATCTTTCCTTAGAATGCAAAGTAGGTTAGCAAGTTGCTCTTTCAATCTACAGTTCTTGTTGATGCATGGTGCTTTGTTGTTTTCGAATTACTCGGTTGCATGTAATTACATGTAATTTAAAAATGGGGTGTGTGTTCAACATTTTAATAAAGGAAGAGTCATTCACATTTCCATTGCAAATTCCTCATTTTATTGTTCATCTCACTTGTCAATAATTTTCCCATGTTACAGAAGAACATTTCAAAGTTGTGGTGAGAATGAGATTCCTTATTAAGTTATACACAGATGAGCACTTGGCAAAAACGTTTCTGCTTATAATTTCAAAACTATAGACGATATCAATACATCGCTTTGTTAGAATATAGATCTCACTATAAGTCAAAACCACAAAAATCACTGATACATCAGTACGTGAGATGGTCAATGATTTATCAAGCTTTCATGATTAGAATGCATTGGATATATGACTGTGGCCAGTGTCTACAAAGACCATAACCAACCGTCGCCCTTGTAACTGCTTTATTCTATCTCCACTTTCTACAAAAACTGAGATAAGGCCATAGTGTGGCATAACAAAGTGTATACTATCCTTCCTATAAAAATTGTCAAATGTAAACCCATAAGTGGTGAGTCACAGTAGGGCTAGGTGTAAGAGGAAAGCTGGGAAAAAAAAAACTGTTCATGGCAATTTGCAGAGTTCCACAGGTGTGGACAAACAGACACAAGAAAATGTTGCAAACAGAACATAAAAAAATAAATGACCAAATAAGGTCCAGCAATTTTAATGTAACCAGTTGATCAGTCCTGTGTTCTCACATTGATGACTGATCTTAAATTGCTGGCCGCAAGCAGCAAGGGTGGGGAAATTGTAAGAGTCGCGAATGTATCTCACTTCTAGGAACAGCTTTCAAAGTGCCAAGAAGTTTAAACATTACTTTGTAATATTTACTACAAAACTTTACATGCCATTTTCTCAGATGTGTTTTGGAGGTAGAATACATAGTCCTGGGGCGACGAAACTTCTACTACATGTAGGCCACTGTTTGGCTAAATTCAGCAGTAACATTCTTTCTTTCTGAAGGGAAGGATCACTGCCGGCGATCACAGAGCTAGAGAGTTAGAAACGTCCTCAAAACATTAAAAATTATTACACTGCTTCCCGTAACATATCTTTTGTTACTGAACTATCGTTCAAGATAATTCAGGACAATTTCAGAATTTTCTCATAATTTTTCATGACATCTCTATTTTTTCTTCTTGGCTTTTAGCCTTTAAAATCCACAGAAAAGTTGACACTGATTTCGTGTTGTTGTTTTTTTGTTCTTCAACACTAACATATAAAATTTGAAACAGTGTTTTTATATTTTATTGAGCGTTTTTGAAAAGATGAACAGATTAATCAAAAATCATACAATGTATTTTAATGTCTCCTGAAGCTGGAGATAAACACCCGACAACGTATTCCACAAGGCTGTCAAAATTATTTCTCAGTTTAGATATCGAGCAGAAAATTTAATTTTACTTTTGCACAATTTCACTTTCAGTTTTCATGTGGAGAAATGGATGAATTGAAATGGATTCAGCATGTTGTATCAGTTTGAATACTTAATTATGAAGCCACAGTTTTACTGCGCTATCGGTTTGCATGGCACAGTCTTTATGTGGGTTATCAAATAGCTGTGATATATTCAACATGCCATGTGGTGTAGTGAAGATTGTCAGATAACAAGGTAGAGAGAAAGAGAGAGCAAGAATGAAAGAAACTGCATGAATGATAAAATGGATTTTGGTCGAGTATATTTATGAATGAAAAACTTTGCACAATGTTATGAGATTTATACATTTTAAAGTAAGTTAATATTTTTAAAATGTCTTTTTCCATGTATTTTGAATTGTGATTTCACTTCAGATTAGGTTATTTGAATTCTGTATTAGATTTCTTTCTTTTAAACATTTGACGGGAATACACTTTCACACACACAGACACACATACATGCCCACAGTCAGCAGGATTATAGTATTCATTAGACTTTTGTAGTATGGTATTAGTGGACGTTTGAGACAGGTTGAGTCCTTATTGTGATCGTTTTTGCCTCCGAATGAAACTATTTTTTTCAGTATCAGCTTCACAAGTTAACATGTAGACCTCCCCATGTACCATTGGGTTTTGCCATGCTTATTTGTTAGCCTATGAAAATGATTTCATCATTTCTATACCTGATGCTGGTAATTAGAGGTATTGAGTTTTTGATGAATCTCTGATCTTGGCCACAGTTAAGTTACATTAGATTTGCTGAGTGTCACTTTCATCTTTCGTATAACTGAATATATAACTCCATTGTTCAGAACAGATCTGTGCATCCGCCTGCTGATTGGGGGAAGACAGGAAACAATGACTATATAAAAGCTGAAATATTAAAATGAAATGCTGGTCCTTCTGACTGTGGGTACAAATAAATTAGCATTGTATTATTTCCTTGGTATGAGCAGAGAAAGAGAAATAAAACTGATGGTAATATAAAACTGTTGTTCTTGTCATGAAATATTTTGTGTTTCTTGGTTTCAAAATGAAATAATTTATTTCTAAGACCATTTCAAGCCAAAATATTTTAACTGAATGCAGAAAAATGGCTAATCTTTCATATTATAAGCAAATCTCAGTTTCCACAGAGAGGTTTTCTCAGCAATTTGGTCTTTCACCTGAAGCCCAATTTCACCAGATCCACACACTTTATCAATCTTCAAAATATTTCTTTTTTCACTCTCATTAACCTTTCTATCAGTTTTTTTTTTTTTTTTGCCAGAAGTTGTCAGGGTACATATAAACTACGTCCATAAAGTTTTAGTTTATTGTTTGTAGTTGGCGTCTTTTTCCTTACAGCCATTTAAGTCAAACCTGTCACAAAGATGTTTGTACTGGTTTTGGACAGGCTGCAAGAAATTAACATATCCCAACGGAAAATAACTATCTTCATCCTTTCAGCCAACCACTTCCAAAAGCATGAGACAACAGCATAGAACCAGCAATATTGCGCAGCCACCGAAGTTGAAAGAATCTAGCAAATTATGGTTGTGACAAAATTTTAACTGTTCGTATTAATTGAAGGTAATAGAAGATATTGTAATCTAAATTGGAAAAATTGAAAACAGAATTCTGAGCCCCAATCATCACTTTGCAAGATTTTCTCAACTTGGGTGGTAGCAACATATTACCAACTCTATGCCTAAACCTCATATTTAACTGGTGGTTCATTGTTGTCACTGTTTTCAAATCAAAATGATCACCAAGAGAAGTTAATGTCACTTAATATTTGTTTTCCACTTTCATCCAATACACCCGACAAACCTTTTTGATTCAACTTCGAAAAGTGAACTCATGAAATGAAAAACAGCAATACATCATACAAGTCAAAAACCATTTTATTCTCATGTTGATCATCAAATTAAATGAAAAGCAATTGATTACATGTAACTGAAAATGAAGGAATCTGGGCTGCAACAAGTGAAATAAATGTAATGCATTGCCTGATGAATGAAAGAATTTTCAAGCGTCAATTTTTCAGCCATTTTCAGTGTGTCTACCCTCACCCACCATGTCTCAAATTCTCAAATCTGTACACCTACGAGTAGAAGAAATTGGAAAATGTGTCTTGAAAGGAAAATCAGTTGCACATGAAAGCCGGTGCCTAAAACCAAAGTGTGTTGCGATTTTGTGCCATTTTGAATGACATACTTCCTGAATACAAACAAACAAGGTCAGACCTTCACATCTGGAATACTTTTCAAAATGTCTGCTATATTACTACAATCTGCTCATTCTTACTTTTGTTTCATTTTTTTCATGCATGAAGATCTCAGCAGAAATGTTCACTCAGCAGAGGAACAAAAATCTCAATTTAATTGAAATCCTTTATAAAGCAGAAAATTTTCATCTTTGGCACAGAGGTAGAGAAACATTGATGTGTCCTGTCAGTTTGGTTTGCAGGATAATCAGCTCATGCAAGGAATTATGCTATCCTTCAGAATCCTTGAAACAGCCACAAGCGGGCTAAATAACAACAGTACAGGACCAATAAGAGTGAAATTTTCGCCTGATTCCACTAGCCACATTAATACTAACAATGGCAACTCATTTTACATACCTGCCCATAAGCATAGAATTCTGCAAAATACACAAAGGAAGAAAACTGATGAGAATGAAGTGATGTGAGACAACACACCAATGACATCCGCAACATGGCCGAATGAAGCTTCTCTGGGCCAGAAGCAAACCTAAATTATGAATTTAAAATCATTATGTCATGGTTTGGTTTTTTGATGCGTAGATTAAACTCCAAATGACTATTCTGAATTTAAAACGATATTATATAATTTGATGGAAATATTTCAGGATCATGAAATGGTGATTCTACTGTTCCAGGCTTCATGCAATAATTTATGACTCGTTCGGAAGCAAGCACACTGAATTAATTGAACCTGAAAACCAAAAATGTAACATTTACACTGACAAGATCCCAAAATCCACTTGTCACATTACAAACAGAATCAATGACTGTGGACACACTCACATTTCATGAGATCCATTTGATCAGGCCAACTGTTCAGAGGTTTCAAGAAACAAAGTCTCTGATCAAAATATTCACTATTCCTGACAAATGATTCACTATGCAAAGTCCAGGCCCTTGACTGCCAGCTGGATACACTGTGTACTTTCTGGGTGGTTTCATCTGGAACTCAGCTTGTGTCAGGTGCTTTATCATCACCACTTTTGCTTGTCATTTGTGGGGATCCTTGTCTCTGTCTCTCCAGGGCTTTCCTTGGGATATAAATCTGTCGTTCAGGTCTCTCCTGAAGAGGAGACATGAGTCAGTATGTTAAGGTGGCCATAATAAAATCTAATTTCAATTTTACCAACCCAAAGTAGTTCTATCTCATAACTGGCAGCACATAGTTATGTTTTATGGTAATAGTATCACATACAGCTTTCAATGCTCCAATACATTCTGTGTTAATTCCTAGTTTCCTGTAGACATGGCCAAGATAAGATCTATTTCAACACTACTCACCTACAGGTATATCACCAAAAGAGATTTCTTCTGAATCTTTGTAACATTATCATATTCAGTATGATTGTCTTCAGTATGCAAAGTTGGTCAGCTGTGCAGTGTCCAGCCATAAGCATGATTTTGTAATTGATCACAATCTATATACAGGGGCAAAGTAAGATTCAGTATACCCGACCCACACATATACTCACACAAAATAAACTAGAACACTTCAAGTGTGACCACTCAAAGCTCTTCATAATAGACTGAAAAAGATCTCCACTAGCACCCTTAACATTCAATAATTCCGCTGAACAAAAAATCCAAAGCTGTCATACTAATCATACACAGTGTGACAAACAGCCATGAACCATTCCAACATCCGACATGACCTAAAGGGCATGTAAGCACAGGCAAATGGGGCAAGAAAGACTGGCTTTATCTTTTTAAATTCCTCAATGATACTTAAGTACTGAACCCAAAGCTACTGTTAAGAAAAAAGCAGTGTGTTCGTATCTCGATAAAAAAAAATGCTTTGGCCATATAAGGACAACTCAAGAATCCATTAAGTTAGCAATTCCTAAATCTGCTCACACCTTGGGCCCGTATAGTGACAATTAACATTTCCAGGACTGAATGAAGATTTATGAAATGAAGTGAATGACACCAAACCTTTCTAAATCTATGAAATCTTAATCAATGGGCACTTCCTATACTGGCATGACATCTCTTTAACCACAGTGGTTTTGTTAATGTTGTAAATTTCTAACAAGGCTGCACCACTACAAAATGATATGTGGTCACAGATAAATATCACATGGTGCCATAATATGGGGGGTGGGGTGGGGGGAGGGTGTGTGTGGGTTAATCGTTATATTTATTGAACTGTCCAGTGGCAGAGCTATTGGAGTTGGGAATGACTACAAGCAAAATATTGCAAGGCGGAAAAGAGAGGGATGATGATATAATTTGATTTATAAAATACATGTACATACCAAAAAAAAAAAAAAAAATTAATAAATAACTGTCCAGAGTCTCAAATAAAAAATTCAGGTTTGCATGAAGCTGTGAGGGTTTTCTGGCATCAATTTCTGTGGTAGCTTAACAACAACAAGATTTACATGGAAAAAAAAAAAAAGACAAGTGTTGATCTGGAAAAGTGTTCTACTTAGAATATGGACATAGGGGTACAATAAAACGAGCAAAAATATCTACATGCAAACAGAAGCACTAACACTGACTCAACCAAAGATATATGACTGATAAATGAAACATTTTAACTGTGCCCAGAATTGATGGTTCAGGAAGATTCAGAATGACTGCTCTGTCGTGTTGAGAAACATGACTTGCGAATAATACTGTTCCCATCCAACTCAATGTAGAAAAACTATATTGTGGGACTTTTGATTTTTTCACACAGCATTGAGGATTTGGGATTATTTTTAAGTCTGAAAATAATCTTCCCATGTACATATTACCCCATTTAAAGTGAATTTTATGACTGAAACTTGTATTTTTACTATGTATTTCAGTACTGCCTTGTACTCTGCCAGCAGAACAAGGGCACAAGTGATACAGCAAACATGCGAAAGCGAGTGCACAGGCCTTAGTAGTTTCCCATATTTGTTTACCTTCCTTTTCCGTTTTCTCTCATCCCCCTCCATGCCGGCCCCCCTCTCATCCTCTCCCTCCATCCCTGTCTTAGCAGGATAGGTCGCATTGCCGGAACTTTCTCTGTGTGAGTCCAGGCCAGCCTCAACCTTTGACCGGCCAGTCTTGTGTTCATCAGACTCCCCACCTCCATCTACTCTCTGCACATCCTTACAAACAAAATCAGCACAACAATGATACACAGGAAAATAATAAAACAACAAAAAATTGAAGATCAATCAAAATCAAGAAAGAAGAAAGCAAAAACAGCAGAAATTGTCTCTAGTGATCTGATCCTGCATCAGCTACAAGCTCTGACAAATTACAGCAAAAGTGCAAAAAAAAACTTTGTGTAATTTACTCTCCACATTCTGGGAAATGGAAGTCCAATATCTGTATTCCACTGACTTCTAATAAATAGGGATTTCTAAGCTATTCTCTTGCTTCTCCATGGGTCAAATTTTAACATTATTTTGACTCTGGGTCAAACAAGGCCACTATGGAGCCATTCATAAGGTACTGTAAAGACTATGCGTTGGAAATGGGGGAGGTTGACCCCAGCATATGAAAAGCGTACATGAGACTTCTGGGGAACGTACATACCCTTTTCAGCAGCTATGGCAATGAAACCTGTGGTTTTATTTGCTTTTTTTTTTGTTTTTATGTTGGATTAAAAAGTTGTAGGATTATATAAAAATCAAATATTGGTTTGTATCTAATGAAACAGTCAAGTAGTCCATGCAAAATGCAACATAAAATTTTGAAATATCAACACCTGTCATCATGCCAGTCAAGGATATTCGCCATTTTAATGGTCATACGCCCATACATGGGAGAGGGGTGGAAGGGTCAAAAATTGCCAAAATTGAGCAAATGTACTTTAAGGATGACCCCTAACAGCTTTATGGCTTGGCTGGCAGGCGTTAACAGAAATCTAAAGTTCAAAACCACTTGGCTAAAGACTCAACAGTAAGCTTAGTGTTTTTCTTCAATTCAGTGAAGTTCACAGCCCAGAGCACTAAAGAACAGATTTTTCTATAGATTTTGCTTGAGTTTGAGGAGCACAAAAAAATGTAAGATTCTCTTAACTCAAAAGTTGACTCCGTGAGATAAAAAAAAAATTGACAACCTAGTACAGAGGTATTAAAAGCTAAATTTAATACCCAGTTTTTGAAAATTACAAAGTTAAATATTATTTCTGGATAGATCAAGATGTCATATTTTTAGGTAATTCAGGTTCTGTGGTCAATAAAAAAAAAATAATATCATGATTCTTCCACCTCTTTAGATAATTGTAGCTATGATTTGGATGTAACAGTGGCACATATTGTACATGTACAAATATCCAAGAATCCTTTCTCTTAGCTGTAACATGATCAAATTTTATAAATTCCAGAAACACTGAAGCCCACACACATCCCAGCCTTCTAAGAGTTGTTGACATTCACAAAACAACTGATGTTAACTACTGACACAAAGGTATTGATAAAGTACACAGGAATTTTGATTGTAGGGGAACCACAGAAATGACTGAGAAAATAATCTAGCCAGTGGTCAGTATTGTTACATAACAAGCTCTGTGACAGCATGCAACAATGGTGATTGCTCATAAAACTACCATACATTTGAAATTAAAAGTAGCCTATCATTGGCCATCAGGCAAAAAAAAACAACAACTGCTTCTCAATAATGCCTCAGACAGAAAACTCTCCAATTCCATGAATGATAAACATCTAGGAAGTAGTACATGAACCCCATCATGCCACGTGAATGTAATCTCTACCGGATTCCCTCTCAAGCGGTAATGAACAACACACATGGAAAAAGAAAGCCAAACACTAAATATATATGCAACCAATCATGTTACAGCTATGGTCATGCATGGTTAGGTCTCTTGTTGTTCTCCTGAATTTTTTTGCAATTCTACCCACCAGTTTGCCTGCAATCATTACTTTTGTGCTATGTATGCGACTGTTTATATTTTCATCCAGGCAGCCGGGTGGAGGGTACAGTTAGTCTCAAGGACCCGGGTCTGAGAGGGTTAATAATGAAATGATTAATGACGTTTTTGCTGAAGATCAGCTACTCTCCAAAAAAGCCAGTAAGTGGATTGACAAGAAGTTGCTGGCTGGGTCCATAAATTGCATGTCTTCAATGCTAAAGATATTTTATAATTTAAAAAAAGATCAAGACAAATCACACAAACTATGCATCACAGCAGGCAAGAAAAAAAACAGCATCACTACTGTAAACCCAGCAACAGAAATAATTTTGGCACAGGGCAGCAATTTTAATGGTTTCCCAGGACTGCAAGCTGGGGCATTTCAAGTCCCTCACTTTACCCACTGGACTGACTAAAAAGTCCTCTCATGAATATGAATGGCAATCTCTGGGGATGAGGGACATCACTATACAAACCATGCTAGTTGAAAGTTGAGGAAAGAAAAAAAAGAGAGAGAAACTAACACAGTCTGCTATATGAAATGATTGATATCATGAATCATAGCTGTTGTAAACGCACAATTTAGTTTCCCTGGCCACTCAGAGGGTTCAACAACAGCATGCCAGGCTGTCCACTGGTCTTCCTGTCAACTCAGGTCGAGATCCCTGTAATCTCTGAGTAATAATGTCTTTCTATTTCTGTTTTTATGCTTGTTTTCATGAGTGCACACATATTTCTTAAGAGCTGATCTCATGACTTTCTTGTGCAGTTACAGCATGCAAAAAAAAACAGCTCACTGCTTTTGTAAGATCTTGAATTTTATCACAAACTAAAAAAAATGATTTTATTGAATCAAATGATACTAACAGCATCCTGAGACATCATGTTTCAAAGCACTATTCAGCTGTTTAAAAACAAACACACCACTTAATTATGCAGATCTTCAAGCAATCAGGAGCTGGAATGTGGTGCTACAGTGACTCAGTGGGCCTACTGTAGTACTAGCCTATAGGACAGTGGCCTTGAAGAAAGGGAAACTAGATTTTTTGTTTTCAAGCCAATGAAACAACCATGTTTTATACTAAGATACTGCAAAATGAACATCAAAGAAAAATGATAAGAGTTAAAAAAAAGCAAAGGTAAAGCAAAACAACACATGTATGAAAAGCATTTGTCTAACAATGACCAAAGACAGACGCTTGCAAGCATGACAATGACAGACTGATCATCACATTTTGAGAACACAATCATTTGCCACATTTTCAGGCTTTTAGGCAAAATCAGTTGTAATTCCCTGCAGAAAGGCAATATGGCATGGGTTGTTTTTTTTTTTTTCATTTTTCTTTCTCTCTGTAGAACAGGTACTTTACTTGTAAGATATAATATTAAACCCTGTTTATCTCATAAACAATGCACGCACTTAAATCATTCATTTGTACGCAATTACTGAAAAAAATCAATGAAAATAGAAACAGAACAGAAAATTTGTTCAAACAGTTATGTTCCCAAACAGCCATCAGATAATCCTGTAGGTTCCTAGCACTTTGAATGTTTTCAAAGTGCTGAGAACTGCCATAATAAACAACAATGAAACTCAAAGTGTCCACAGTTCTGTCACTTACCCTCTGTTTCTCTTTCTCCTCCTTGGCAGTTTCCACATGGCTATCTTTGCTCCTGTAAGACACAGTATATATTAACACTGAGAACCACATCAGAATAGCAGCACATTCAGAGCTACAAGGTACATCTCAATAAGGGTACTATAACTGCTTCCATGTGTGGGTTTGAAGGTGGCAGTTTTGTATTCACAGAGAAGAACGGTTAGTATTTTGAAGGACACCGACAATTTCAAGCTTGTAGCTTTCATGGCTCAAACAAAAAAATGTTGATTAGCAGACCGTCTAGACTGCTCCTTGTGTAAGACTGTAATTTCATTTTTGTCATCCCTTTACTAATCTCTCCCAAAAAAGATTCAGAAAATCCCACAGCAGTGTGCAAAGCCCTGTAACAGAAAGAGATTCTGGGTGGGAATCAAGCAACAAGCAGACCTGCAGAAAAAAAAGAAGGAAAAAATGGTATTCTATTCAAGTATATTACTCACTTTGTATACACTCCTTCTCCTTCTTTCTTTCCATCCTCTTTTCCTCTCACCCTCCCTGATTCTGGACGTTTCTCCTGGGGTTTCTCCTTCTCAGCTTTCCTCCTGTCTCCTTCATTTTCCTTTTTCCTCCACCCATCTCCTCCACCTCGTCTATCTCCTCCTCCTCCCCTGTCTTCTCTGTATCTGTCTCTATCCCCACCTTTCTCCTCTTTCCCATAATTTGACCCTCTTCCTCCTCCTCTATCTTTACCAGAAAACCTATCGCCCCCACCCCTCTCCTCATAAGGCCTGCCTCTTCTGCTATCTTTCTCCTCCCTGTAACTCTTTTGCTCTTTCTCGTCCCTGTAACCTTTCATGTCTTTCCCCTCCTTATAACTTCTGAACTCCTTTTCATCCCTGTAACCTCTCTGCCCCTTCCCACTGTGAAATCTGTCTCTCTCTTCTTCACCTCCTCTGCCTCTGTCTTTTCCTCCAGACTGACTACTCCTCTCGTCTTCCCTACTCTCTGCCCATCTCCCGCTACCCCTACCTCCTCCTCCCCCTCGTTTTCCTGGTCTATCATCCCTCCTTCTCTGCCCTTTCCCTTGCTCATTGTCTGCCACACTGTCTTGCTGCCATTCTTTCTCATCTTCTCTCTCTGATGCTTGGCCAGGCTTTTTTTCTGCTGTTCCTTTCTGATCTGGCGTCTGTGAATCTCTGTCTGTATTCTTCAGTAACTGTTAGCAAGTATAATGATATTGGCGTGCACCTTCAATGTAGGTAAATACATGCATGGCAATTGTCTAGGACTATATCTGTAATTCTCTGAGAGATGGCATAACATAGCTCATATATTACATACTTCTTCAATGTTGATAGAAAAAATTTCTACAACACTTCAAAACTTCAGCTGAGAATGCTTTTTTTTTTTTTTGGAAACTTCTACATGTGTCATGCAAGATCGCAGGATTTGCAAAACAAATTCCTGGAAGATCCAAAACAATCTAGGAGGGTAGGCTTTGTGCTAGAAATAAATCCTCCGCAGACTTTGTTTTAATATCATCTGATCAAGTTATACAGAAAGAAGTCTTCTTCCCAATATAACTGACTTGATGCTTTATCGCAGTTTACAAACTCACTAGTTGCATACCCGTTCGATGAACAGGTTTATTTAAGTTGTATTTTGTTTTTTGGTAAAACTTAAGACGCCTGTGAACTAAGAAAGGCATTAATGCTGCACAGATAGCTTATAAGGGAGATGCAAACAACAAAGGACACCACTTCAGACGGAAAGGAATAAGAACAAAAGCCGAGATGCGTAGGGTCATCCCCAAAACTCAGCGATAGGACAGTACACAGTGTGCAGTGGTGCGCACCGAAAATTTTCAGGAAGTGATGATGTCATAAAAACCTACAGCATGTCAATGAGCCTAGTGAAAATTGGGGAAACAATAAATTTCCAATAAAAAAAACGACACCGATTTGAGACTACTATTAAAAATTGTGCACCCTTACATCCATTCTGATGTACCATATAAAATTCGAAGTTAGAGTGTTGAGTGGTTCAGAAGCCTTTTGCAACGAAAAATCTCAAGTCCACAAATATATATTGTATAGATACAGTGGGTCTATAATATAACAGAGTGCATGGTCCATCATAAACCTACCATTACAGCAGGTCTTGCTGCTCCTTCCTCTCTCTGCCATTTCTTCTCTCCTCCTCTCTCATCCTTAGATTTCTCCCCTTTCTGGACATCTTTATCTCTCCTTCTATCCTTCTCTCGTTCTTTTAATCTATCTCTGTTTCTTTCTCTCCGCCTGTCTCTGTCTCTGTCCCTCAACCTCTCTTTCTCTGATTTACGTTTGTCTGATTCTTCTTTTCCTGAGCGTTTCCTCTCAAGATCTCTGTCTCTTCCTCCCCTCCTTCGCTCTTCCTTTAGTTTCTGAAAATAGAATGGATGCATTCCCTAATCACAGGTGGGAATTGAAGAATGTTCTAAAAATAGGCCAAAATCGCTCAACAGGCCTGGGCTCAGATGCAAATTTGCACATTTTGTATTTTCATGAACACATGATGATACACACAGGCTGGGCATCTGAAAAATGTGATCGGGCTGAGGCCAGGCCTGAGGAGGACAGTTTCTGCTCATGCTAATACAACTGAACACATAGCATTTTATACATGAAACACAACACTTGAATGGATATCACCTATTTTTGCCACTATACAAATATGTTGAAAGTGATCTATAACATTGCTTGGCACATCAGTTAAAAATACGCAAGTTTCCTGTACAGTCAGCACACTGCTCAGATCTTAATCGTTAGACTAGAAAGAGAATTAAACTACAGGTTTGTGTTCTCATCCTTAAGATGTGACCTGAACACTACATTTCCAAACTTTTATACAGTTTCTTGTGCACACATTAACCCATTGAACCCTGTGCAAAGATATACCAGGGACACACTGTGCTGTCTATATCCCTATTCACCTGTACACTGGTGCCAAATGTCCTACAATTTGTTACCTGAGCTCAGGAGGCCAGGAATATGGTAGAGGAAAATTCAGGTGGTAAGTGTTCAGAGGGTTAAAGATTTCAGTTTACTTCCTTGATCAATAACAGTGACAAAACATTGAGTTAACAAAGTCAAAACAATATAAAAACACCAAATGTTAAAAGTTCTGGTAAGAACTGAACACTTCAAACAGGGCTGATCTAATTTAATCTGACAGTCATAAATAGGAATCTGATTAAATACAGTATAGGGCAAAACTGGAAAATTAAAGATAAGCACAGTCTCCTACTGTTATTTTTCCTTGGACAAAAATAAATTTGGTAATTATAAGCTATATACATTGTAAAGACAGACTGCAACAATTCCTGGTTTATAATTCCTTCAAAACTCAAGACAACAAGTTGTTGTGAACAACAATGCCAACATAACACATAATTCATTGCGATGCATTCTTGAAATGCAGAGTATCAACACAAGACGCATAAGTCGAAAAGGCATGGAAAAAATTTGTGAATCTGTCAGATTTGAAAGAAAAAGTCACTCACAGCAATATTTAGTTTGCGTTCTTCTCGTTTCCTCCTAATGTATTCTAGCAATGGAGTCGATACTTTTGATGACCCACTCTTTGCTGTAGAAACAAGATAAAAACAAAAAAAGCTTATTTTTCAATCTTCAATGTAGGAAAATGAAAACTGCAATTTAGATGATTTCTTACCCCCATGTTCCCATCTGTAACACTCTCCATATGCTTGGCTGCACACACACACACATCCGCCTCCCCTCAAGCCTATGGCCATTAGAATGATGAATCCCAACTAAATGACCACTTCAATGAGGGACACCTCAAAGGATGGGGGAACGAAGGCCCAATAAAAGTGAACTGAACTATCAGTTTGCTATGATTACCCACCCTAAAAAGGAAAATATAAACTGCCTGATTCACTCCTCAAAACCAATTATAAGAGTTTGTGTGTCCAAAGAAAAAAAAAAAAGAAATGATCCAAATTTTCCTAGTCCTGTGCATTTTACCGCCAGCATCTGGTTTTAGTTGCTGTTCTTCTTTCCCCTGCACTCCCTCCTCCAAATACAGTACTTTGCCGACCCCTCAGTAATAACTGACACTGACTTACAAAGTGCTGGCAAAATATTTATAAAAAAAAAATTTTAAAAAACCTGTAGAGACACATCAAGGCTTGAAACCCAGTTAAAATGTGGCCGGAAAAAAAAAGAGAGAGAGAGAGAAAGGTTCTATGTTGGAAAAAGGTACTCAGGAGGTCTGTTTCCTTGTGGAAGGAGGCACAAAATTTGCCCAGCGTATTTTGCTTGCTTTTTCTTTTTTTTTTCCAAATATGTGAAAGTCTTTTTAACACAATGGCGATCTTGATGTTAAAAGCTTTTTTCCTTTCATTTCTAATTCTTATGTGATCGATGATTTTCTTCTTGTTTTTTTCTGGTATGAAGCTTTGAGATATAAATCTTTTTTCTCTTTCTTTTTGGCACATTTTAACTTTATAAAAGGCGCCCGTCTGCTTTCTCTCAGGCTCCCGATCTCAGGAACTCCACATTTTCTCACTTGCCTACAAATCATAAAATGTCTCAAGCTTTGATCTCCCTGGGATATCCATTCCTGATCCAAACACACCCTCACTGAGACATAGGGTAAAAACTGAATATGTCCACAATCACTTAACATTTAACACCAGATGAAATTACAGATAACCTACCCAACATGTTCTCCTTAGCTTCTACTTCCACCACCATAGCATCGAGTGATACCGGCACAGATTCTGTTGGCTTTGACAAGTTTTCCAGGAATTTCTTGTAGTCAGCATCTATACAAGAGACACCCAAACATGGCCAAAGTCAAATACAGTAAACAGCCTCTAGTTAAACGAACATTAGTACTATGTTCGTGCTGGGAAGTTGATTTAACAATCGTCTTGCACTGGGCCACTAAAGCAGTCCACTCTAGGACAATTGGGTCCTTTATTAAGGAGATTGCAATCTGCTACCTTCATTGAATAAGGATAACATGTCACCAAAAAAATCACCAGTGGGAAGCACTGACAACAATAATATATCTGTTGTAACACTCAAAGAACAGACTACTGTTTCCAAACAACAAAACTGAAATCTTTTCAATAACAAATGATAATCTGCCATTGCACAAGTAAAATGCATGTTTTGTGTCACCAGAATCAGTATGCAGGGCACCCCTGTGAAACCTAAATCAAAATGATATCAAGATATCAAAACGAATCTGTCATGGAAAAAGTGCAAAACTTCATATCATTTTCTCACACAATTTATAAATTCATAAGTTTGAAGTGACTGGCTTTCAATACTGATAATTTAGAAATTTTGAAAAATGTTAATGTTATTCTGCTCGTCAAAGTAATAATACAAAATCCAGAAAAAATAGGTTTTGTCTTTCGACCTCACAAACAAATTAAATTACACATTTGAGAATAAAACGAGTAATTTCCAAGTAACACGAGTACTACTATTCTATCTAAATCCAAATTTACTTACAATGAGAAGCATAATTTAGTTTACTATCATCAAGAGTGTCTGAGACATATCTGAGAATACAAACAAATTGCAAACCTTGTTCAATGAGACCAGCTTTCGAATCAATTTTCTTTGGCTTCTTCTTTGGAACTTTCTGAAATGGTGCAAATTCCACAATGGCTGGATACTCTCCCCCTGCATGAAATCCATGAAACAGGGAATCGTTTTAATAATACAGCACTGCATCAACTCAGTCTATCTCCACAATGTTAAACTCCTTTCACCTTTACCCTCATTTGATGAATCTATTTTATGCACCATGAAATAAAATGATACATGCCTGTGTTAATAGCTCCATTAACACTGGAAGACTATTCTCACCAAATTTTTGTGTAATATTTTAAAGATTAACTGATACTGGTTGCAAAATTCAGGGTTTACACTTTATACTTTACTTAATAAAATAATTCATTGATAAAAAGAACACAGATCCCATATTGATATCAAACAGAATACAGTAAAACCTCGTTATACCGCCAAGTAAGGAGCAAACAGAAAATTGGCGGTATAACGAGAATGGCGGTTCAACGAAAATACCATGTAGACGAGGGAAATAAGTAATTAAGTAATTTACCAACATTGGACTGGCTAACATGTCTAAGATATTGCAGTTATCTCCCTTATCTCTCCACTAGACATAAACCTCCGTTGTCATTTTGAAGTTTACATTGCTTTCATTTGTATTTTTTTGTTGTTGTTTTTTGTGTTTATGTGTGTTGAAGTTTATTTATTCAGGAAATCGCACCTTAAGAGTAAAAGTATTATGTATTGCAACATGACAAATAATGCTACATTACAATTCAGCAACAAACGTGCGTTGTTTGCATCGTACCCCGCGACCGGCATGAACCAGTTGAAGCATCACCTCGCGCGCGCTTAAGTTCGTTCGCAAACTCTCTATTGAACTGTGACCCGTCTTTCCCACTGCATGCCCCATCAGTAGGCCTATCAGGACTTCAAAAACGAAGACTGTGTAGTAGGACTGGTGTTTGAGTAACAAGCACAGACTGTGGCGCCAAGTGATGTTCCGACTGTTAGCTGGATTTAGGTAGATGTGGGGAGTGGGGGTTAAATTTACGTTGGCGCTATAACGAGCAATATTTACTATGATACTCAAGTTATGAATGTAGCAGTCAAACTGTTAGCGGATGGCGGATGGCGGTATAACGAGATTTTTAGTGACTTTGTATAGGTGTCAGATACGCACCACGGCGAAAAGCTGGCGGTATGCGGGAATGGCGGTATAACGGGTGGCGGTATAGCGAGGTTTTACTGTACCTATATTTTTAACATGTGACAATCCCAATGATTTTCTTTTCATCACTGAAAATAGGACATAAAGTATTCATATTTTCAAACAAGTATTCAAAATTACTCAAAAAGGGTTTTTGGTAGGCATTAGAATCCAGAAAATGACCATTTCGGGTCCTCTATATAAGAAATGGGTTATGGACATTGTCACAAGTGGAGTGAGCGCTATTAAAAGGATTGCTGTAAAGTGGGTACAGAGTTGTAAGATTAACTCACGGGATAGTTGAGGCAGACAGTTAACTTGAAAGCGTGCAATGACACGAGAAAAGTGTTGGAGTTATTGAGGTAGCGTCTGGGTAATGAAAAGTCACTGCAAGCTCAGAAGTTCAAGAGACCAGATGTGTGAGAGGCAGTCGGGAGTTTGATGTATTCCAGTGAAGACTGGTAGGTTGAATTATAAGGATTTGTAATTGTGATGATAAATCTACTATATTCTGATGATGATAATGATGCAAATAAGTTATATGTGAGGACTTAAGGAGTGTGCAAGTAATTCATTACTGTATAAATAGATGTGAACAATGAGCGAGATACGTATGTTAGGAGCATGGATTCTTAGCATAGTCGGAGTGCTGTGTAATACTGTGAGTGTGTGTTACAGTAGAGATGTGCGGCTGTTTAGTGTTTGCGTGAGTGTTGGCTGTGTGGTGGGTGAAATGTGGAATGTTGTGTGTACGCTTGATGGGTCGTAATGAGTGGTGAGTGTATAGTAAGTACATAGTATTATAGAGATGTGATGTTATTCTTTATAGGTGCCGGGTACAGGCTGTAAGCTGTAGCGGCCGTAACTGAAGTGACGGGGTCGGGCTGTGATGCCACCGTCAGGACCTAGAGGACATAGACAGGGCTGGGGATGTACGCCAGTATCTGGGTGCCTCCGCCAAGGGTAGCTGTGGCGTAAGGCCGACAGGCAGCACAGTATCCGTGGCAGTCTGATTCGGGGAATCGAGTGCAGACATTGATGTTAGGCTGAGGCCAAAATGTCATATTTTAAAGAAGTGAATATACTGTCATGGAACTGGAAGTGGAATGAATGATTGAGGGGAACGAGTACTGTATGGTATTTATTGGATTGTACTTATTAATGTTATAATAAATGTGTGAGCCTGCTTGACTGTTTTGTTAATTGCTATACTTGTTTGTTTGTGATTGTTCGGCTGTCGTATTGAGGGCATCTCCCAATCTGGGATTTGTTACAGACATAATAATAAATAAATCAGAGATTTACATGAAAATATGACTGAAAATAAAAAGAAAAGAGGTTGTCACCTTTAGCATCAAGAAAAACATATCCATCAAATTTGTCTCTGAAAATAAAAATATCATCTGAAGCCTTGAAATTGATGTAAGCTCTTGTGAATGCATTGGGTCCCAAACTGAAAATAGAAAAACAAAATGAATTACATAAAATTCAAGTACTGCTGAGAACATTACTGAACTGAAGTGGTCCCTTGAATAATGACTTGAAAATAAATCTGAATTTCTAAACATTAGACACCATTACTAAAAATTCCCATTCTATTTAAATCTGTCTTACTGCCTGTCTATCAAATCAAACTAGCCAAACCGCAAAAGGTACAGGCTTCCAAATTTGAATAAAGGTTATAATTGATACAGCTACTTATAAAATTTACCAATACCGAGGCATTTATTTTTACCTTTTCTTTTTTATTTGTTTTTTGGAACTAGGATAAAAGACCACACAATCATTAGCTTGTGATGTGTTGCTGTTCATTACAAGTCCTGCACACATACGTGCCATGGGAGAGTAAAAAAGAATTGGAGCGAAAGTAGCATTCATGGGGCCTCAATTAGTTATAGTTATATGATACATCGAGTTTGGATGGACACACTGGAAGAACTGTCACGGCAAGTTTCCTTAAACTGCTTTATTTGAATTCAAATGAAGTAAGGTGCATATGCAGGAAGCTTAAAATTGTTATCAGTTAGGAGTGGTTTGTTAAGGAAATGAAGCCTTTAAATAGTTTTATAAATAAAAATGATAGCCTTTGGTGGGCTACATAAAAGAAGACCTTCAACTGATTCCTGCCATACCGAAATTCTTCAGGTGTTTCACAAGCTAGTATGACATCCTTGAAGCACTTCTCCTGATTAAATGATATATTGTGCAGCACAGCTCTAGGCTTGTCTTACCATGTAAAAATTTTCATTCAAACTTAAATTAGATTAAGTGCAGTAGAACTTACCTAAGAGTAAGTAACAGAATGCAGTGCATGAAAGATAGGCAAATCTCACCTCATATCAGCTCGGACAAAATAGAAGAAATCATAGTCTGGTAATGGAGACACTTGCTCCAAAAATTCCTCAGGAGTCAGTGATGGAGGGAGACGTCTGATTAAAACCTGGACAGTTTCAAAAGAATTACTTGATAGTGCAAATAACATGTATTTGCTCATGCGTACATGTGACTGAAATTCAATTTCTGGTCTTCATTTTCCATGAGTATTAATTACAGGCAATAGACTCTTAGAGTATTCCTCCTCCTTATGTGTTTCACTTAGATGTTTTTGTACAGTTAACATACATCTCGTTGATTAACCCTCACAGATAAAATTAAAGCTGTTAATTCAGGCAAAAACCGCTTTTCTAAAGTCCTTCCCATGATTTGGAACGAACAGATGTCAGTAGTTCTTATAATACTAACTACAAAGTTAAATCTGTTTGAAATTTTTCACATAAAAATAATTAAATGACGTTGACAGTTCAAAACACACAATCAGCAATACTAACTGCACCTCCATTTTCCAGGGGCAGGGTTGACAATATTATGAGTACAGTATAAATGGGAAATGGAACTGACTGTTAGTGTTAGTGTTCTACAGCATGAAAATGGGAATGAATTGTTACTCCAAGGCTCCTTTTTTTAATTATAACTAATTCAGTAATTGCTCCAACACAAAACAATGCTTGCGGCCACTAAAGGAGATTTAGTCCTCCAGATAATTTAGTAATAGATCAGAGACTTTGAATACTCAATACTTTTATGCCTTCCTGTGTTAGTACAAGTGTTACTGGGTTGCACCTTTAGCTGTATTCAGCAGTTAATCTTCCAGCTGTGCATTAACCAATGAAAACATCCCTATAGAGGACCACCTCACCACTCCTCTCCCACTGCTCCAAAGTCATATCCTTGTGGGGATGGGTACTATAGGCCTACGCCTGAAGTTTTGGAATATTAAAATCAAAGTGTTTATCCGCCGATAATTGGTTCAGTGATGTTTATTTTGGAAAAATTCTTTCACAATTATTCAGGGTTTACAATAACATCTATAGTGGTTTGCATCTTCGCCTGTCAATCGAGTGACCGTGGTTCAATTCTCAGCCAGGTGTTCTTTTTTTGTTTTAATCAGGAATCAATTCGTTTCATTTTTTTTTAATCCAACAACAATAACAGGGGATAAGTCCAGTTTCTTTTCTTTTTTTATTTAGTCAACACCAATAAACCTAGACCGATATTGTTGGCGGATAAACTCGGGTAGATCTAGAATCTAGTATCCGCCAATGGCAGACTTTTATTATTGTAAAAACTTTAGCCATGAGACGTGCAATCTGAAGCAGATCTATGACCTCTCGTTTTCTTCCCCTCTCGATCTAGATCTAGTTAGGCCCTAATCTAGATTACGTGTTTAACATGATCTGAACAAACTGAAGCCGATGAAGCATGGAGAGTGTCCTTCTCATAATAATATAGAATCTAGTTTTCTAGATCTAGGCTAGATTCTAAATCTAGAATCTAGATCTAGATCTAGATATCTAGATCTAGATCTAGATCTAGAAATCTAGATCTATTATTAGAGGGTCTATAGTCTTTCCTACCAACCTTTGTTGGCGTGTGATCTTTCTGCTGACTTTCCTTCTTCTTCTCCCCAGTGGCAGCGTTCTGTGGGTCAGATTCATTCTTGGTGCCTTGTCCTTGTGCCATGCTATTTCAGATCGCTCAGTCACTACCTATCTAGAATCTAGTACCAGTGTTCAACTAGACTGCTGTTCATCATTTTTCACAGCCTGTTGTTGTAAACATACTAAACGAACTCTCAAAATGGAACATTAATAATCTAACTTTATGAAATATATTCCAGATACATGTAAATCTTTACTTCGTGAAAGAAACGGATTGTGTGGTCTTTTAGTATTAGGAGCTGAGTGCATCCCTTATTTTGTTGGATATGTCTGCATTTCTTTTCAGCCAAATGTTCCCAGGTTAGTTAGAGATCAAAAACTTCCATGTTTATAAAAGTCTTACTGTGAGCCAGTTGTGAGGGCAGGTTATCTTTGAATTTTAGAAAGACCTACAAAGGTTCTTGTACTGTACATCATTTTCATATCTGCACAGCAAAATCGCATATTGAAACGATATACATGTATTATATATATCAGCTATGTTGTTGTTGTGGCCTTTTAATTAGGTCACTCCTTATGTTTTATTGTAGTATTCACAAAGTCTTGTGTAGCCCATATGAAGTATGGCGGTGTCAATATGAGGTTTTGTTTTTTTTTTTTTTTGGTTTTGTTTTCCAAAGAAGAGACCATCTGTTTATCTGGACTTATTTCAGAAATAATGTCTTCTAATGGTTTTGAAAAAAAAGGAGAATGTCTCCATATCTGAGGAGAAATCAACAAAAGAGTATGGTTTGGGGTGAAAAATGATTACCAAATCAGGGGTAAAAATGTCTTCTGTTTCGTAAGAATAGTAAAACCCTTGGAATTCAGCAATTCGTAAAGATAGTAAATATTTCTGGGAATTTCCGCTACCTTTGCCATGAAACGAGGCTCGACGGTTAGTTGAGAAAAAAACGATGCATTTGCGTAATCAAATGTTATCACCAATTATTGGTTTAGGACATGAGCAGTGGAAAGTGAAGTGATGGCTCAATGGGCCCACTAGATCTAGCGTAATCAAAAGGATTTTTACATTACATAATATCAGTAAGGGGAATTACATGTAGAGTCTACGTCTAGTGTCTACCACACCACCACACCACCAACGACGTTTTCTAGATCTGGATTCTGGACAATTAGATCTAGATCCATGTCTGGAATGAAGTGTTAAATCTTCAGCTGATGGGAATAGTGAAATATGGAATGACCAAGATCTAGGCCTAGATCGCTAGATCTAGATCGAATCTTACTTACAGCACAATGAATAATTGTTAGAATCAAAAATAGATCAGAGGCTAAGCAAGACACCAGATGATGCATAATTTTTAAAAAAAAATTTTTTTAAATTAGTTAGCAGCCTCAACATTTGACTTCTAAGATGAAAGAACAAGAAACTCTGGAACAGCCTGCCCTCTTGCAGGTGAAAGTTTCAGCACGATTAGCTAAGAAGCGAAAGATGAAGTCATCATCTGAAGACCAGCACAAAAATTCCTATGGAATGTGTGAAATTGAACATGAACCAGGCATCACATTATCAGAGGAACCAAACACTCTTGTCCAGCTTCCTCAGGAAAAAAATATGGCATCAGTCAAAATGCCCACAACAATTAGGAACTTGAAAAAAATGAAAGACGGCCCAGGATCAAGATCATTTCTTGACTGTCTTGAGCTCAAGCCAGTCAAATCTGATACTAGTGATTCAGTTAATAGTAATACTGATGAAAGCACTCACAGACATGACTCTGCCCTACAGTCAACTCATTTAGAGGTAGCTGTCACTGAGAAGTATCATAAATCTAAAAGAGTGCGGCAGAAGTCAAAATCCACTTCAAAATCAAGTGCAGATATTAAAAACTGCAAAAAGACAGTAAGGAGATCGGCAAGGAGGGCAGCAGTTGCTGGGTCTGAGGTCATAGAAACACAAGATAATACTTCGGACAGTATTTTTGTAAATAAAACCATTTACATTTCTTCAGAATCACACTGTAATGATGATACCGAAATGACAACAATCGAAAGACAAGATTCAGATCCAGGACTCTGTGAGGCAGAACAAGATTATCAAAGTCAGTGTGGAAGTCAAAATTTGTGTGCAACTCAAAATTCATCTGAAACCAAAGAAGCACAAGCAAATTCAGAGCATCGAACAAAGGGTAAAGCTCAAGTGTACATTTTTCGTGATGTGAACAAAGTTGCTGTTAGTTGCAGTGGACTGTCAGAAGATGACACAACATCTGTTGATTTGTTGGGCGCTGTTGATTTAAATAGGCATGGCAAAAAAAGACGTTATGATAAACTAATGAAAAAGTTGGCAGATGGTGAAAAAAAGCTTGAGAACAATTTCAAAGAAGTGCAGCAGGATGATAATGAAACTGACAAAGAAGACATTAGTTTATGTGTGGAAAAGATGAAAGAGAACCTCAGAGTGCGAGAAAAGAAGAAGTATGAATACTTGATCAATTATATGAGAGACCAGTGGAGAGTGGATCAAAAAAGCTTTCAGGATTTGTTGCCTCAAAAAGTTGATGTTGTCAAAGCAAACATTGTGAAGCAGTTGGGTGCAAGCACGGAGAAAGTTGCAACAGAAAAGAGAATGAGAGGAAGGCCCAAAAAAGTAGCTATTCCAGGAGAGAAAACCAAAGAGTCTCCAAAACTGAAGAAGCCACCAGCAAATCAAGGGAAGAAAAGTGATGGTCAGAAAAAGAAAAACAATGCAGCAACAAGAGGCTTTCCTGTGAAATTTCCTAAGAGTTTGTTGTCAGACTCAAATAGGTCTTTTAACTTTGGTCATCAAAAATGTGAAAAATTTCGTGTGGGCATTGTGGACAAGAATGGTAGTCAAGAGATCATAGAGCTTAATAGTGACACACTTAAAGGGAAAGGCTCAGGGAAAAGTGCAGATGGTGCAGCTGTTTCTATTACTGCCACAACAGATAAAACAGAAGACCCTAGTCTTAAAGATGATATCTCAGAAATATTTCACAATGCTGTTCATGTTGTGTCCACCCAGAACAGAGAGCAAGAGCCTGCATCTCTTAGCGCTGAAGCAAGTGACAGTGGAATGGAGTAAGTACAAATAGAGCTCTGTGTTAGAAGTGAAGATGCTTAGTAACAACTAACTGCTAGTGGTCATGGTAAGTGATGCCTTCCCATTGCCAGTCTGTTCTTGTCCTAAAAGTAAGAGCCAGCCTAGATTTTGATGTGATGACTCCCATAAAAATGCAGGATGGGTAGCTCTGAAAAACTAAAGCTAACATTAGAAGTGTATGCACATCATGTTAATACATTTAATGTGATAATATTGGATAGCATGCACTGTCGACTCAGAAAGACTGTATTGGTGTGAGCTTTTTCTGCCTGTACCATTATTATATTTGTATGGCTGGTATTTTCAGTCAGGTCAAAATAACATTTTTTATCAAAATCAAAACTTGTAAACTGGTGTAATTTATGCTAATTTTAGAAGTGCGGAGAAATCCTGCAAAATCACTCCTGGAAAAAAAAAAAGTAAATATATTTTCAGCTTTAGTGTTACCATTTTTTTTTTTTTTACAGACAAGCTGTTTCTCCACACTTGTCATCACCACCAAAGGATGGAGGTGGTTCAGATGGCAGAGAGAGTGTGGCAAGCATTCTTGGTGAGCTCACTTTTTCAAACCCGTGATGTGTACCTTCGTGATAAAGAAAATGTTACTCCTATTTCTTCTGGTGCTTTTTGACTCTTATTACAGTTAATACAGTGAAACTTGGTTATAACGAAAGGTCATGTTCCATCAAAAATGTCTCGTTATACCCAAGGTCTCGCTATTCCAGGAAAGAGTACACAAGGCAAGGTAGGGGATTAAATTAGCCCACCGTTTTTTATGGTTGCCTCCCTTGTTAGCAACGCACATGTAATATCAAATGACGGCAGATCTTGGTCTTCATATTGGTACTTTTTTTGTTTTTATTTTTGTACCGACAGTAGCCATGTTTCGATCAAATTACAAGAGAGTCAGATGCAAAAGCTGGAAACAGAAGAGTACATTTGTTTCTGGTGGTTTTCCGTGCAGTATCATTCAAAGAATGGGAACAGACTGGCCACGCGTTTGTGACACAGGAAGTGTAGGCTTGTGATCACAAAGCCCAGTGTAGACAAAGAGCACATGCTGCTCGGCGATTAGTGAAGATCAATGACTGTGCTACATGTAATAATTATAGCACATCACAGGTATTGACCAGTCACTGCATGTGTCTGACAAAGCTACACAGTTGTAGCCTTCATGGCCTGCCCCACAGTTTGCCTCAGTGAGTGATGAGAAATCACTTTGAACTGACAGCGTGTTACCATGTAGTGTGCTATCACAGCACATGGTTAGTGGGGAGAGAAAGCATACTAGGCATAAGCGAGAGATGGCCACGTGGGGCCACAAGGCGGGCGTGGTGGGCATGTAGTAACAAACAAAGAACAATATATGTTGTTATTGTCTGACTCCCAACACGTTGTTCTGCTACCGTCCCAACAATTTGCTGTACGCACTCAAAATGAATTCTCTCGCTATAGCAGATGTTTTGATTATCGATTGCCGTCATTCGCGTGTTTTATTGTACAGCTCATATAGCAGACGAAATGGGGATTTAGAATGTTCTTGCTGTCGGCAAGGTCTTATTATTAGCAGTGTCCTTAAACATGATGGTCCACTGTAGCAGTCCTTCCATTGCCATAATTATGCCATATGTAACAAAATTTGTAACAATCAAAATGTTCATTATACGTTATGTAAGTTGTGATTAGTATAATTTGAGGTCTTTCATGAATTAGTTTGCTCAAATTTTACAATGATATCCCTAAATTAATATGTAAACTTTGCACTGCATGGCTTGACATTAGAATATTACCTCTATTTTTGGTAAAGGCCACTGGCCCAGTGGCTGCTTTAGGTTGCTAATTACTTTTAAAAGCAAATTCTCTTCCTTCATTTTTAACTTAAGTGACTTGTTCCAATGTGAGAAAAGCGTTAGGGAACACATTTCATTGAAGCTGTTCTTTTCTTAGATCAAGTCGATCTGGGAAAAATGACTTGATATATTAATTTTTGAGGGGACAAGTAGATCAATGACTGTGTTTGGTCACAGGTGAATGTCCAGTGGATGCATGGCAAAAGTCTCCACCCACCACCATCACTCTACCATCAATAGAATCTCTAGAAAAAGATTATGAATTGGTCAGTTTGTTGCCATCTTGCCCACCTGAGATTGGAAGTTTCCAGACAGATCAGTTCTTCATTCCACAGTCCACATTTGACAAAGATGGAAAGGTAAGTCATAAAACACAAATTTTAGTTCTTCCTGTGTTGGTCCACTTGTTGGATTGAGTCTGAGCTCAAAGAGTTGTGGAATGAGCTTAAAA
Organism: Onchidella celtica; assembly: GCA_963931925.1. Classification (NCBI taxonomy): domain Eukaryota; kingdom Metazoa; phylum Mollusca; class Gastropoda; order Systellommatophora; family Onchidiidae; genus Onchidella; species Onchidella celtica. Next base: position 31,685,409 of record OZ007580.1, on the reverse strand, counting down.
TAGTGGGGAGAGCAGTGCTTCTGAATTAAGCAAGGCTGACACAGTCTCAGACTACTGAAGAAACAGTCTTATGGTGAGACCTACAAGGACACTGGTTCTCAACATAGAGCATCTGAGGAAGTAAGCCTGATACAGCCTATCTTTTAATGTTCTGAAAATGAGGGCACATGCATTATCTTGTTTGACTTTTCCTATTTCCAGCTTCTTTAATTTGAATAGGGAGATAAGACAGCAAGGTACCTTTATTTTGATTTGTAAGGTTAAATGAATACAGTTATCTTTGAATGTTTTACTGCCATTATAAACCAATTTGTTCTTGGATGGTGTAGAACATAGTAAGCTTTCATGTATTGCATGTAAAATTTCCCTACTGCTTATTTGTCTGTTTGTGAAAAGACACAGCAAATGAGCATGTTATGAAGTTGATTGTTCTTGTCATTTATAAGCAGTTATCTTTCTTAATTTATCTTTCACTTTAAATGAAGCCATGCATATCTTTTTGGGCACAAATTATCCATTTCATTGACTAATGCATGTATCTCAGGAATGTGTTTCATTTCAGACAAGCATGATCATAGTTGGCCCTTTCTGTGTTGTGTGTGACCCAAAGCCTCGCTTGTTGCTGGTCTCACCTGAGAAGAGGAGAAAAGGTCTGACCATGATTCTGAGGAAGAAGATTCACTCACCTAGCAGTACACCACCTAGAGGTGAGTTGTCTATAGAAAGATAGCTCTCTGATTGTCAGTGATGAACAATGTTCCACTCCCATGTAGACATTAACCTTTAGAGAGACAGCTCTCTGATTGTCAGTTGTGAACAGTGTTCCATTCCCATGTAGACATAACCTTTTCACATCAAGGGGATCAGCGCTCTCACATGCCCACCATCTGTTAATTCTTCATTGGGGCTATTGTGTGTGTACGCACTATTTTGGAGTGTTTTGAAAATTCATATAAAATCTTCTGATAAAGCTAGAGTAAGATAGTTAGTATCACTGGATAGTTTATTCAAAGAAGAATAAAAACACTCATATGTCTGCAAACACAAAAAACCAAAACAGCATGTGCTACAAAACTAAGTGTTATGTGGTTTTGCTAATGGGTGTGCAAGTGGCCACATTTCATGGGCAACCTTTGTATTGATCAGCTGTAAAATGGCCTGCACCCGATGTGAAAGGTTAAAGTGAATATTGGAGAGAATGCAATGAAAAGTAATTTAGTATGTAAGTTACAATGATAAAATATGAATATACATGTTGACCCTATTTTGCTCAGTATTAGAGATACATCAAGCCAACTCATTTTATCATGATGTTTGTTTTGGGGCACAGTTGATGCACGCATTGTAAGAATGCGCCCCATTTACTTATTGTAATGCAATCTCAGAAAACATTTGGGTTTGTTTAGTAGGAGTATTGATGCAGCAGTGTTTGAGCTTTTCGTTTTCTTGCCATTCATACCCCAACATTTGAGAGGACATTTTGCACACAACCATCAACACAATTACAAGCCTATCCATTTGCATCATGAGCACTAAATAATAAACAGGGATCCTACAAATGGCACATGCAACTCAATCAAATGAGGCTGCCATCTGTGAATCAACAGGATTTGAAACAGCAGACACTTTTTTATAATTAGTTTAACAAATTTTAGAAAGGGATTTTAGAAACAGTTACGCTGAGATCCCATCATGGGAGAAGAGTATCTGGTAAGTTAGGAGCAGAGCACTCCTGTCACAGGCAAGATAATGGATTGAAAGGATTAAAACTTTAAAGTTTCGATCACATTTCAAGTTGCATTTTTTTTGCAAGCATATATTTTTATATATAATATATGTGTTTTAAGACAATCACATAAAAATCGCCCCCAAATCAGATAAGTCATGCTCAGATAGAAAACTTCAGCTATTTTTCATAATGTTGACCAACCTGTTATTCATTCTTTGAAAGATTTTAGAATAAAGAAAGACAGTCGATGGATTCGGCCACCGGAAAAGGTTTGCAGTGAATCAGAGGAATCATGCAGAGGTGATCTGGCAACCATTACACTGGATCATAACTATATGACACCACCAGAGTTGAGAGACACTGTCAAAAGATACTCCAAAGCTGTGGCCAAACACAGAGCTAATGCCAAGTTCATCAGTGCAAGGTAAGAACAATTTTTCTTTGCTCTGGTTCACTGCTGACAATCTTTACTACGTCGTATCACCAGGGCTGGCCTTTGAACATGCGGGGCTAATTACTTAATAATTGTTGCTGTTTTCTGTAAAACCTGCAGTGTTGTGTTATGGGTATGGTACTTTGTGTTGGTCTGTGTACTTGACACAAGACTAGATTAACCTAGTGGAGGACCCTTACAGGTGTATGTTGCAGTGTGATATTGTGTGTACTTGACAAGACTAGATTAACCTAATGCGGGGCCTCGTTAGATATAGGGCCTAGATGGTAACAACTGGTCTGATTGGTTTACTGCTGGTCCTGCATATCACATTGTTGTGAATTGTATATTATATGTTCAGATTTTCATCAGAAATGACAAGTTTTAGCTCTGCCTAGGTATAATGCTGTTGAGATGATGTAGAGCACTGAAGATGAAAGCCAGTGCCTACTGAAAGTGAAACCTATAAAATGATTATACATATTTCCCATAGTGTGGAAGATTTTATACATAGATATACTGTATAGAGTACTATACTAGAAAACCAGTACCTACTCAATTTGAAACTTATAAAACAATTATTCATGGTTCCCATAGAGTGGAGGATATAACACATGGAGAAGACAACTATGTGGTGACCATCAGGGGTGCCAATGTACTGCATCAAGTGAAACATTTGGCAAATCCATTGCAGGCACCAATGTACTGTAATGAGGTTAGTAGAATAGAGTGCTGTGTTGATTGTAAATTTCATCCTTTTCATACAATCACTTTGAGCAGTTCATTCAGTGCAGCTGAAATGCATGGTGTCAGGGTTACGCCAAAGGAGGAGGATTCCACTGTTCTGATAATGGAAGTTATTTTATCACTTCAGATACCTAAATTTCTCAGTAATGCCTCTTTTCAGTTAATCTTAGACCAAACTTGTGACATGTTTATTGTACATAATTGTACAGTCACAGACGAGGTACGTTCATTAATTGGAATAATGGAGCTTGGGCCCAACTTTGTTCCCGCAAAGGCTTTTTTACTACGCAACGTAGGGAAATGAAACTTGGCACATGTATGTAAAATTTATTAAGCCTGTACGTGTCGAGCTCATTTTTTCCCGAAACTCTTTACTTTTCTGAGAAATACAGTTATAATTATCAGTTATCAATTCATGATTGCAAATACGACGTGATAATGTACTTCCGTCAATTTCGTCATTTCCGCCTCTTACCGGAAATGTAAACTAGAGTTCACGATCCAGCCACGCCAAGAAAACTTTGATACCGAGTATATTGTTATACAGATGAGATGAGTGCCATTCATTCATACCAAGAAGACTGTGTAAAAATATTTAGAGTGTGCTTCAAGCCCGGAAGGAAATATTTTTATTATAGACTAGATCTCGGAGTGTCAGTCATGCCAAGAAAACTTTGTCGAAAGGCTAGAGCTAGGCCTCTCGCGCCTCGAGGATCGAACTAGACCCGCAAAAGGTTCTCTTTTAGATCTGGAGTCTTGAAAAGGTGTGGAAGTGTTTTTTTTAGTCTGCTTTATGCCGCTAAGACCTCCGATCCTTCATTTTTTTACGAACACAGTCATGAGTCCATGACATCATCACTTCCTGAAAAATTCTCGGTGCGCACTACCTCGCACAATATACTAATTATCCTATCTATCTGTTAATCGCCGATTTTATGTGGATGACCCAAAGTGTCTCAACATCAGTGTCTTTGTGCTGATTCCTTTCGGTCTTGATTGGTGAGCTTTGTTTTTTTTTACCATTCGAAGAATAGGGCAGTTACTAGTTAATTGGAACTATTTTAAATACAACTGATGTTTCGATTTCAATGTCAGAAATGCAAGCAGTGCATACTAAATCTTGAGGAATTAAAGAGGTCATCCATGCAATGTGAAAGATTTCTTTTGTGTTAAAATCTGACATTTTTTTAAGTTTCAAATGTGCAATGCAGTATCTGATTAACTCATTCCCTACGGAACCCTTTTCCACGTTCTGACACAACTCCATAAACCACCCAGAAGAAAAACTACAGTGAGGATAGAAAGTGAAGACTATAGACCAGATACTTAGTGTAAACCATAAAGTGTTATACATCAATGGAAAGCAAATTGAACATACAATGTGAGCAAGTGTACATGATTTGTCTGCAAGTTGTTGTTACTGAAAAAATGAGGTTGAAAGTGTGATTTAAAAAAAAAAGAAGAAGAAACATCATTACAGCTTTTCCAACTCACCCTCAGCTGAGTACAGAATATGAAAGCTAGGTACTTCATAGACATCTCTATATAAAGGTAATCCAATTAGAAATAAGTACACAAAAATTCACATTGATAGCTCCAACCAGTTTTTTTTTACAAATTTTTTTTAGAACGATACCCAACACAACCATAATCCATGAAATCTTGGGGGGAAAAATGAAATGTTATGACACCATCAGTTTTATCACATAAAAGTAAGAATTCTAGGCTTAGGGGTTGAAGTGGAAACTTGTTCGAGTAGAGCTACAACTAGATCTAGCTCTATTCATGTGTGTTATTCCAATTGAGGTGCTTGGTTGATTTATGTCAACTGACTCAGCTGTCTCACCATCACTGTCAGTGTCATTACACGACCCTGCTCACTCCTCTCATTCCATTCATCGTCGGGATCTCCAGCATGTGCATAACAGGCCTCTCAAAACTCATTATGGATCTCCTCATCTTCATCAAAATCTTTATCTTCGAGAGCAATCCATGACTTTAGCATTTGAGATGCCCTTTCTGCAGCAAATCGTGCTAGGGGACCATCAGATTTACGTTTTGAAGCCATGGCAACACTTGCATCAAAACAGACACACAAACAAACTTCGTATTCGCCTCCTGTAACGCTTTGTGGACATCTAAATATGGTAACTTAATCAGTTCCTCTTCTGAACGGGAAACAAACTTATTTTACACTGTTGGATATGTTGGATCGGAATTGTTTGTGGTTTTATTAATCTAGTGCTATCGACCGCAGTGTGCGGCCGATCGCCATAGTGTGGAAGATTATTGGCCGCACAGTGCGGCCGGCCGTAGGGAATGAGTTAAAGCCACAACTTTGCCTTTATTATATGATTATATACATTGTGGTTTCATTTAGTGCCAGTATTCAAAGTGTTACTCTTTATTTCTTTGCATGGAAAAGCATGCCAGTTTATTGCATTCCTATTCAGGTGACTTGGTCACAGTTACAAATGTTCACATTTTTTGTTGTTGTTGTTTTTTTTTTTTTGCCAGGATGGAATGCCCATAGTGTACAGTCTGAGTCAAGTGATGACCTCTTCATTGAACAAGGCACAGCTGATAGCACAAAGAGAAGAAATGAGTAGGCTGAATGTATTTATTCACACAGACTAATGCCACATGTAATATGAACTCTGTTGCAATATGTCAGGATATGAAATTTGTAACTGCATTACACTCGAGAATATTTCCTGGCACTATATTAACCCAAGACTTGGTTAATCACGTCCATCTGGCAATATTTTACTTGAGTAGGTCAGTGGTCATTTTAAAGTAAGCTTTATTTTTATTTTTATCGAAACTCAAGTCCAGAATGTCATCTTTTCACATTCAAACACAGGAAAATGGCAGCAGAAACCATTTCAGATGAATGAAGACGAGCCGTTAATAGTTCAACCATCACTTTGTTTTTCATTTTCGTAAACTGGTTTACATCTCATTTCCACAGTTTTAGAGTCTCAGCGGACGGGGAACTACACTCCCATCATGTTCCCTCTCTCAGTTATGGGAGATGTTGTCATGGAAGTGCTTATTCCCCCTGGGGGTACAGAGATTATGCCTAGGTCAAGAGTCTCAAAACAATGGTTACTTGCAGAGGTCAGCTTAATACTACTTTCTTCTGAAAGCTGCAAATCCATCATTTCAAATCTAATATCATTAGACCCATAATTTCAAATCTAGCATCATTAGACCTAGACATATTTCACTAGCCTAGAATTTTATTCTTTTTTGTCATTTCATAAAACTCATTAAAATTATTTGGTAACTCTCCAGCCTTGTATCATCACCAGCTAAAAAAATTAATATCTGCAGCGAACTTTGCAGATTTTCTTATTGAATGGAATAAAAACTGCTTTACTGGTAGCGTCTACATTAAACATTACCCACTTCACAGGACTATTGATAATCACAGAAGTCAGACAAAGGAAACAGCATTTGTATTGACCAGTGGTGTTTTGTTTTTTTTTGTTAAAAACAAAATTTTATTTAATTGTAATTGAAAAAATTTTTAAATATAATGTCTTGTTTATAAGTACTATTGAATTCTGTTCAAACATGATTGCATTATCCATCATGCTGTTTTTGGTCTTAAATTCACTTGTGCAATTAACTTATTCCATAAATATAGTATAGCATGCAGTGTGATTTGTACGTGCCCAGTAACCATTAATTTTTGGGCATTAGGAATTCTTCAGTACCACCAGTGGAAACTCAAGTTCACATGTTCATTTAATAGGTTATGACATTCTCTACGGTGAGGTACATTTTGGATGCATACATTTATATTGTAAAGCAAGCTTATGTGATGGAGGTGTTGAGGATGCTTACTGTATTTTACTGTATATACCAGTCCATTCAGAAATGGAAACATCTTTGTAAATATTCCTTGTTTTTCCATCTAATAACACCAACTACACTGACCCATATAAGAAAAAAATTTGTAAAGTCTTATGATTTCATCTTTTTTTTTTTTTAAAGGGAACCAGCCTCAATGTTCACCAAAAAAATTGAACTATAATTTTTCTTGCCGTGATGAGTGGCTAGCAATGGTCAGTTTCATTTTTACATTGTAGGAGTCATGGCTTAGAATGTGTCAGAGATGCAGATTAGAACGAAGGTGTTTGTTTTCACTTTTCAGGAACTCAGTCAGCTAGATTCTACATCTTGTTCTTCAGGTTAGTCTGTTGCTCTATATATAACTACAGGACATCATAAAATGGAGATCAGATTTAGCATTTCTTTAGTTTTCTTGGACTGAAATAATTGTTGGTTCAGTTTTATGAATTGATTAAGTCAGATGGACTTGCTGAAAAAATATTTCAGATCTTCTGACCACAGATACTTTCTGTAAGGCTTTGTTATCCATTGTCTTCTCACCCAAACTGGCTATGTTTTTTTACTGGTGCCACGAGTATGTTTGCATTTGCCATCTTTTTTTTTTTTAATTGATGAAGGTCTGCATTGACCAAATGCTCACATAACATGTGTTAACTGTGTTTTATTTTCATTAATTTAGAATTTATTTTATACATCTTTGTTTCTACATAGGATTTTGTAATTTAGGGGGTTCATTTTGAAAGTTTGTGTTATGGTGTGTTAGCAAAAGTGTATATTATATACTCAGGGATTTAACTTAAGTGTGTTTTGTCTCACTTCCTGGGTTCCAAGTCATTTATCCTCTTGCAATTGTCATCAATGTGCCATTAATAGCTGACAATGTTATTACAGCATCACATACTGAAAGTGTAGACAGTAACAGTGACAGTCAGCCCTTCAAGTTTCTTCACTCCACCACACCTATCACTATTGACTGTGATCCTCTATCTAAGGACAATGACACTGCAGAAGGTAGGCCATCTGAGTTTGACAGGAGGGCCACTCTGTTGTGGAGCATTCAGTCACATCAGTGGACTTTTCCAAACGTGATTTCATTTTTTGTTGTGGGATACTAAGATGTTGGGAAGGGAGCAGCACTTATGCTGTCATGGTTTGGCATGATGATGTCAAGAGTCTAATTAAAATGAATGGATTATGGTTTTCATATAAATACACTGATTACAGTGATAGGGAGAGGAGGTATAAAATTTCATTTTTAATGTTCAGATTTCTCCTGCAAAGGAAATCTTTCACAATGCTTGTGCTTACATTGTTCCTGCTTTTTCCCCACAAGTTTCAGAGATAACTGCTGAAGAGGAAAAGGAAGAGCAAATTGTAGTTGAAAATGAAGCTGCAGTAGATGCTGGTCCACGTCCTGGTCTGCCTTGTTGTCGCATGTGTCTCCGCCTCTTTCCTAGCGACTATGTCTTGTTTACTCATGTCCGCTCAAGTCATCCTACCTCTGAAATCAGAGACAGTGTTTACCTGGAAGAATTGAGGGCACGCAGTCGGCTTGCCTGCCCAGTTTGCTGCAATCCTCCTGTGTATTTAGCCACCCCACCCAAACTGAGGCGACATTTGAGGCTGCATCATGGGATTGAACATTATGTAGCAATGTGCAGGATTTGTCGAGCTGAGTTTTTGGACAAACAGGAACTTGATTTGCATGTGGAGCTCACACATAATGTAAGTAAAACAACCCACCAATAAACAGTCAAAGTTGCATTTGCCTGAGTACTTTGACGAACTTAACATTTGTAACCCCTTCATGACTTATGCTGTACATGGTACATCAAATATTCAGTGGTAAGATGGCATCCTGATGCACAACAGATATGATGAAGTCAGCCAATTCTGCTATAGCCCCCAATTTTGAAATTACAATTTTACACTCAACCACAGTGAATAATATGTACATTTGCATTTCAGTTCAAATTTTTGACATAGTGGTTTGTTCACAGTAGTATCCCATGAGTGGCTGAGAATTGTTTGAAGTTGCCACTGGCAATACATAACTTCTAACAGAAATGCAGTTGAGGATAGCAAGCAACTTGGCTAAAGATTTGACTGTAGATATCAGGAAATGAACTGAAACAGTTTTCAATTCCATTTATGTATTCATTTAAATTCTCTCTTCCAAATACAGACATTTTCCCCCCGTGGGTTAGTCAGCTTGCTAAAAAGACAGCAGACAGGACATTTTGCCAGAGGACAGCGATCTCTTCTCACAGATTGTTTATCATGCAACAGGTCAGCCATGTGACCTTGACATAAATTTTTAGCAATTCATGTGCTTGTTTTCCCCATGCAGGAACTTTATAGAGTCTATTCTTGAGCTTTACTTGCCTGCAGTTTGGGCAGGTATGACAGTTTTAGTAAGCCAAAGCTAGAATTATGAGTGTTTGCCAGATGATAGCAGAACTTGCTTAAGAAATGAAACAACTAATTTTTAATTGTAATTGATAAATCCTGGTAAATTTGCTGATTCAGGATAGATAATTGTGTTTCCTTTTGTTTTGTTATCTTCTGTCTTTTGTCTTGCTGTTTTTCTAACACAGCGTGACCGTTATCGTGTCACCATGCGTTCTCCAAACTCAGACTTCAAAATTCCTCTTTTTGAATATCTGCAGGTGCAACATCGGTTTCGGCGATCGAGCATCATTGCTCAGCCACACTCTGAAGGTCCACCCAGAGTTGAATCAGTTCAATATCTGTCGTCTGTGCGACCGTGTATTTGATTCGGGTCTTGCTCTGCACAAACATCTGAAAAAAGCCCATGAACAAACTCACAGTGGAGCACTGAAGTGTCCTTTTTGTCCTGCTTGGCTGCCAAACATGGAACTGGCTTCGGTTCACCGTGTCACCTTACACAATGGAGCAGTGCCTGTTCACTGTCCATTCTGTGGTGCTGGTGAGGGGTTTTGTTTTCTGTTTCACCATTATTTCTGTTGTCATTTATAAGAAATAGAAACTTATTATATCGATTTTTTAAAAATAACAGTATAACAAATTTAGGTAACACATTTTAGAACTGAAAGCATACATACGATAATTTGACCCCAATCTATAGAATAACCCCATCACAATTCACTGTACATGTAATTACCCAATTCCTGAGTAACAGTGGCAGAGACTAAATTTACATTGGTAGCTAGCAGTTTATAGAGATAATGTTTGCAATGAAATGGAAGTCAAAGAAATAGCATTTGGTTATACATCTCAGGGTGAAATGTCACATCAACAGTCTATCACCACAAAAATTATCATCAGTCTGATGTTATTGAATAATAGTTGACTTCTGTTCTTTGTGTAAGTCTTACAGCATTGAAACACCTTCCCCGTGTATTTCTTTCCCCAAGCAGCCATTTGCACACACAAGATATCATATTGTTTAAAAATTCGGAGATTACCTCTCATAGATACATAGCTGCCAAGCGTCCCGTTTTTTACGGAACAAGTCCGTATTTTGGGCCTTGAGTCCGTTGATCCGTTTTTGGTCCAAAAAATCCGTATTTTGACATTTGGCCTGAAAAATTAAAAAATTTGGCCTTTTTTTTAATGCTTCGAAAATTGAAGTAGATGTATTTCAGTTTGCTGTATGTGCTTGGCTGAGTTAATCTTCACTTCCCATCTGATTTTCTAAGGTAACCTGTGTTCTTTATTTTTAATTTGTTACAATCTGGTCAAAGCAAATTTATCATTTTGAGATTGGAATAAGGTGATTTTTAATCACTTTATAATGCTTTAATTTGTAAATTTTCTGTCCAGGAGAGCTCATTTTTCACCTCAAAATTGGCTTTAAATTGTTTTCGGAAAGGGGGCGTTGCCCCCCTTTACCCCCCAACAGGGGCGTACCCCGCCGGAGCTTCGGCAGACCCTGGACTCCAGCCGTGTTCCTTATTTTGATTTTCAAAACTTGGCAGCTATGTAGATAAAACAATAGTAAATATTTGTAAATTAAAGGGTAAATTCAGTTACCTTTCATGTCAGTTTTGAAGATAACAAATGATTTCTGTTTGCAGGTTATCAGACCCTACATCCAATGTATAACCATGTAAGGAGCCAACACTTGCAGACAGAGGCCCACATTTGTCCTGAGTGCCAAACCAGTTTCCCTACTAGTCGCATGCTGTCCGAACATGTCCAGAAGGCTCATTTGATGACCCCATATATAATGAAAGAGAGCATTCACAACAGTAACACTACCACGTACTGTTGCCCATTCTGCACTGTGTCTTTCATGCGAACTTATGACCTGGCTGTTCATGTCATTAATGCACACAAAGACCACCTTCTCCCTGCTCAGTGCCATATGTGTATGCAGTCATTTGTCAGTGAAGTGGTCATGAAAATTCATATGTCTGGAGCGCATGGAATTGACATTCGCCAGCAAGATGGTACTGGGGATGACAGTTATGAACATTTTGATGAGGGCGAATCAGTCACAGTTGTGCTGGAGGATGTAAGAGGTGAAATGTATACTCACAATAAAGCCTTGGATCCCAGCACACATGGCCGAGGGCTCATGAGGAGACACATGATGGATGCTCAGGATATTCTACAAAGCCAGGGTGAGAATCAGACACTACTCATGAAACTGCAGTTTTATGTTCTTCTGTCCAGAGCAGCAAAATTTCCACGAAAATATGCAATTCTCCGTTTCTGTTTTTGTTGTTTGTTTTTTTTTTTCAAGATGCACGATAAGAAAACTATTTTGAAACTGTGGATGGATATGAGGGGATTTGTATTGTGTTGGCTATTGTGATAAATTGCTGTGTAACCTGAGAAACTTTTTTTCATGGCTAGCTTCCACAGGCTCTGTTTTGCTGCATGGGAAGAAACATTTCATTTTTTAAATTTATTATGCAATAGCGATCTTTAGGAATGCTTTAAATATTACAGCAATTCAAATAATCATTATCAGGAGAGAAATTATTGTTTGATCTGATATTGGTTGGAAAAGTTAACCAAACGTTTTCATCATACAGAGGAAATTGGTGAATAAGTGCATTCATAACCCATGTTTTGTCTTTTAAAAGTGCATGCAGTTTAGTGCTGGGCAGAGACGTGGTTTTGAGTGATCCGGATCTTTAAATAATCCATTTCAAAATAACAGGATATCCGGATCATGATCCAGATTTCAAACCAATTAAAAAAATCGGGATCATAATGATAATCCAGATTTCAAACCAGTTAAAAAAATCCGGATCAGGATTCAGATTGCAAATCCAAATCTCAACGCTCAATCTGGATCAAAGAGAAGAGGGTTGTAAAGTACAGCATTTGCTCAGTCACCGGCTGATTTGTGTTTGGGCAAGCGTGGCCCTGATTGGTTGCAGGGAGAGTGACTTGCTGCTCGCCCCCACCCCCATCCCCCAATTTCTTAAACAAGCACGTACTTTTGTAGTGTGGCTCGATGAGACTCGCCGAAACATGAAAGAGCAAATAGGTGCCCGACTAAGGCAGTGTATGTTACTTGCTTCATCTTTTACAGTCTTACCATGTTCGATGTTCCTTTCCCATACTTGAATGTCTAGTGACAAAAAGAATGATGCAGTGCTAGGTGATATTTTAGTCAACAAGCTTCTTATGTCTGACGTAGTCTTTGTAGTGGATGACATCATCTCTTCAGATTATGAATGAAGGCATGGTGATTACGGGGTCAAGCAAGGAAAAATAGCAATTAATCACACAACCAGAATGCAAAATAATAATAATAATCAACACTGGCAGTCAGCACATAGCAACCAGGTTTTATCAAAAACGACAACGATCACACCAACAAAGCAAACACTAATACCTTAGCTTTATAATAATATGCGCATTGGGATCTGTGAATTCACAGTGTTCAATGGTAAATGGAAACAAAGTGTAGAAGAATCAAAACAGATGTACAGAATATGGTACATCATTATGAGCAAAGTTTAGGAGCAGGGAAGTAGAAGTGCAAGTCCAAGAGCAGAGTGGCAGAAAGAAAAGAACATAATCAGGCTGAGAAATTGTTTGAACAATTTAACAAATAAGGGCCGTCCGTTCTAGTGAAGTACCAACTCTAGTAAATCGAAATGCAGAGCCCACCATACATCATCGCACTACGAGATTATTGGCCTATCCCATTCATCGAGCCAGCAAAAAGCGTCGCCATTGGGGTGATATTACAATTAAAATTTTGTTATCAGAAAAAGTAAGAGCATCCACGACTTAGCTGGCCTTATTTGACTCATCGTGAACTCTTTCATTCGCCGCCCCCCCCCCCCCCCCAAGCCCCATCTCACAGTTATACACCCATCCCCATCCCGATTCCCTCCCATCTCCCACCGTCTGCCGAGCAAGCTGCCCTTTGATCTTCTCTGTCCTGTCTGATGAAACGGGCCAAGTCACATAAACAAGTCTGATCAGGAAGTAGATCACAAATGGGTCAAAAAGCGGGTCAAGGAACCAGATTCTGAGATCTGGATTGATTTGGATACTGGATATCCAGATCTAAATCTGGATCCTCACTCAGCACTAAGGTAGTTAGCCCTGCATTGATTTTCAGCACCTATAGCATTATTGCTTGCCTGCCTGCTTATTGTCTCTTTTTTTCTTGAATTATTGTTTTGCCTCTGTTTTTGGTGACTGTGTCTGCTATTAATGCATTATGAGAAATGTTACATATAATTTATCTTATGATTATAAATTTTCAGAACCTGGTCACTACATTCAAGATCTTGATGATCGTGATACAGAAACTATTGTTTATCTGAATGACAGGAATCAAGTTGTCAATACAGGTAAACATTGTTGTTAATGTTATCTGTATAGTTTTAACCCTCACTGTGGCACTATTACAAGATTTGACTGGCGCTTTGTGGCACTTCAGTGCACTAGAAGGGGACACTTTTTTTTTTCAGGTCATTCGGAGGTTTTTAAAAATTGGTAATAAAACTATTTGAAAGGAGAAGTAAAAAAAAAAAATTATCAACCTGATTATTATTTATAATTGAATGAGTGAATGAAGTCCTAGACAATAATGGTCACAGAGACAAGAGCTACTACTATCCATTTTCAGTGTCTAGACCCAAATCTTTGTCACATCAGACTTGCATTGCCTGGATGTTGGTTGACACCCCTTTCAAAACCTCGTTAGCGTCCAGCATCTCATCTTGAAGTCTCTGTCCAGTTAAAAATGTTTCAAACAACTTGCACTGAGTTGCACAGTTTACCATATTACAAAGAAAGGAAAAAAAATGGGCAAAAACTAAAGTGAACACATTAACTCACTTGAGACTGGACCTTTGGAAATTTTATATACGTTGGAGACTGGTGTTTTCAGGGTGTTTTTAAAAAATCACCAAGCAGCTCAAAATTGTTCAATTGTCTTGTTCTTTTGACACAATAAACATAAAACAATGCACAATGTAATAAAACAAACAAAAATACTGTATGTTCAAAACTTTTTTCTTTATGATTTATTAAAAATTACCCATATTTTGACTTTTCGGAAAATTCATGATCTGAACCATCACTTTCGTCTGGCCCAAGCAAAAACTCTGGGCCTTGATCATCACTTACATCGTAATCTGAAGTGTTTTCATCAAAAAGTTCAAAAACATTTGTTCTGGGCCTTCGTTCTTTAGAAGCCATCGCACAGCACTACAAGTACGTTTTCCTCTCTCAATGCACTGTCTGGGTCACTCAGAGTGACTTCCCTTTATCAGTCATAACTCTAAAAGTATAACCGGGATCTCCGTGAAACTTTGCACGAAACAAGACAAATGGCTATACCAGCGCTGGCGATGGTTCCGCCAGCTCTCGGCGGGTTAGGGACAGAGAAAAAAAAAAAATTCCACGGTCCGCCAAGGGGTGGCGGATCCATCCAGTTTGTAAAGCGACCAGTCCGCCATATGTTGGTGGATCCGTCGCAAGTGAGTTAAAATAGCATTTTCACATATGGGCACAATTTATTTTTTAATTTTCCGCAGGTGAAATGTTTGGTACCTGCACCAGCATGGAAGATGTACAGCTATTGGGTGAAGCTAGTGATGACTTCAACCTGCATGGTGTGGATTATTTGGAGACGTTGACCAATGACAGCATTGCTGTTGGAGCAGATGTGGTGGCTGATGTGACAATGGATGACATTGCCAACAGTCGAGGAGTTGACAGAAGTCAGGTAATCATGCACAATTGTGAGACCGTTACCCCTACTGTTTGCCAGCAGGGGGAATTGTGACATCAGTTTCAGCAATAATAAAGTCAGAGAGACTGTGGCACCCATCTACCTTTTATGTACACGTTACATTGTGTATTTACCAAAGATCGTTTCAACCATTTGTGCACATGTAGCTGTTTCATTCAGATATTGGTGATTGGAGCAAATAGGCCTGCCGTATATCTTTTCCCGGTGGTGTATATGTTTGCAAGTGCTATGAGTCTGTGGCTCAGATACATTACCGCTTTTGTAACTGTGGATTGATGCTATGTTGATCAGAAAAGAACACTGTGTTATGCTATTTAAGTATGATTGTATCCCAAAGGAGACAGAAGTATTTTGGATGTTGCCCATGTAGAAAGACAGGTTCACGGGAGAAAACGGTGAGATGTAGGCTTTGAGCATGAACAAAATTATTTTTTATTCCTTTTGGTGTGAATGATGGCTGACAAGTATTTTTGGTTCATGCTTGACAGAGCACCAGCCATCAAGACCTTTTGGGTATGGCCAACCAGTTGGAGATTGATGGTGTTCTGTATGAGTTTGCAGCATCCCATGATACTTCAGCCCATCACTTGCATGTGGCCGGTGACATGGTTGCTATTGATGGCAGTGATGTTGACAACAGCAGCGTCAGAGTTTCAGGTGACAGGATAACTATAGATGCCAGTGATTTTGCACAAATTTTAAGGCAGCAAGTGCAATAAGAATTTCTCCTTTACTGAAAAGAGCCATTGGAAATGTACATTTCAAACAGCGCGCAGTTTAATTTGTTGCATTGTAACTCAAGTGCCATATTATTTCATTTATTTCTCTGTGACACTGTTACAGTATAACACAAAATCAAGAAGAGGAGTAGGGAAATATTGCACATGTATTTGTATGTCCTTCCTTTTCATCTGTTTGTTCATCTTTCTCACTCTTGGAATTGCATGAGTCAGTGTGTGCAACTCGAAATCTCACAGTCCCTATTTTCTTATGAATATGGCTTGACAGTAAAAATGAAGTGAAGAACTCCTTTATGGCGCACGACATGACTACAAGTATTTACAAGTGTTGCATCAAGTTTTCAATCATATTAGTTCAGAACCGGTGAAATGTGTCAGTGTGTTTTTTTCTACGTATGCTCACATTTGGGTTTTCCAATAATTTTGAACATACACTTCTGTGGACCAGTCAAATGTTGCAGATGTTTCTTCATTTTTTTTTCGGTTTTCCATTGTGTTTTCTGAGTGGAAAGTCTGTGGACATTATGTTGAGTCAACTTTTCATTTGCAAGTGTTGTTAGTGATGGTGGAAACTTCATGCTTAAAAAGCTTCTAGTCTGAAATTGTTGTTCGGATCAGTTGAAGTGGTTAGTCCTAAAAGCACCTTAGTCATATTTTTTTTTTAATACACTTCATAGCAGCAGACTGAAAGGCAGTAGATACATGCATTTCATCATCCTTTTAAAAGAGGAGTTGGGGCACAATATATGCAATACTGTCAGTAGCAGATCCCATGATTAGCAACAAGGTTTGTAAATGAGGTAAACACCAACATTAAAGTTTTCTCAAAATTAATGAGCCCCAGTGACATACAGATTTGTTCTTGAATTAACCACTACAGTTATTATCTGTAGATTCTGCGATACTGAATGAAAGTACATGGAAATCTGATTCAGTGAAGCAGGGGGTGGAAGTGGGCAGTGCCTTTGTTTTATGTAATGGCTGTGAGCAACAGAGAGTGCAGCAACATTGGGAACATTCTGTGGTAACTTGGGCATTTGTACTTCTGTTGCGATTGATTGTACAACACTCATCATCTTTAGTGGCAACATATCTATTCAGTATTATGATAATTACACCAAGAAAATGGGGAACAAGGTGTGTTTTCTTGGAAAGTTAAAAATTCATAATTGTGACTTGTCACACCCAAACAGAATAAATGTCTCACACAGTGAAACGGAAATGTCGGCAGAAAAAGTGAACAAAGGTCACATTTTACCAGACTTGAAATGACACAAGATTTTGAAAGTTCAATTATTTTTCTCTCTTCTATTCAAGTTTCAAGCTGTATTTCAATTGATAAATATAATTTTTGAAAGCCTTGTAATCATACTTTGCTGCTTTTACCAAATCATTTCTGAAATAATATGTGTTGCCTCTCGACAAAGTGAGGCACATATCGGCACTACTCAATTCGAGAAAATTGTTTAAAGGCATCATAGATTCAATTTTATCGGTTTTGCGTTTTCAATATTTTTTAAAAGTTTAACCTTTTTTACTATTCCTTTTCCAAATGATAATCTTGTTTGAGAAGGTAAATGCCTCAAAATTGACTTTGAAGTGAGTCATCATCAATAATTTTGATGAAAAGCTGAAACTTTAAAAACGTTTTTCTCAAAACTGTGGTTCTGTCACTTCCTGTCTTTGATAGGCCATATTTTTTCTACTAATTAAATTACAGCAATATGAAAGGCCTTTGAATAACCTATTTCGTGACACAAATATCTCCATACTACCAAAATGCATGAAGTGCCTCATTTTGTCAGCTACCTACATATATACATAACTCAAAATCATCAAAATGCAACTTATATTCCGTTTGTATGTGACATGTGAAGTTTATGATTTTTTGGCTGTATGTCACTTTTAATTTTATTGACATGACAAAACTGTAAATGAAAAAGTGGCCTAGCTATCAAAACGGTCTCTGAAGTAGGTTTAGGGATTGAAAAGGGATTTTTTGAATGAGTCCTACCCTTCCTATTAATTGTTGTACTATGCAGCACAATATAAAGACTGTTTTAGAAAATTTTCTTAATTCTTAACTGCTGTTACATATTTAAAGGTCAGAAATATCATGTTTCAACCTTCACAAAAGGACAGCTGTGATACAGTATTAATCATTGTAACTTATTTGCAAGCATAATATCTGAAATTTGGGAATGACTGTCTTCAGCATCAGTTATTATAACACAAAACTAATTAAATTTGTGCATGACAAATTATAAAGTTGCACACCAAAAGCAGCAGGCATGGTATAAATATTCATGTCATACAGCTACAATTAATTATCAGTTATGGATTTCTTTACTATTGGTTGTTTGTAGGTTAGCGTCATTATAGCAGAATAATGGCAATTCCCAGCGTATGAAGTTAACTACATTTACATGTATTTGCACAATGTGGCATGTCGTGTGTGTTGATAATCTATGTACATGTACATATTTCTTGATAAGGAGACTGCACGTGATTAAATGCTTGTCAAATCAGCCCTGTTGCGGATTAATATTTTGTTTCTTTCAGCCAGTGCAAAAATCAAGTACATGTAATCAAATATATGTGAGTGTGCATGAGAAAACCCACAATAAGTCGCAAACCTGACATTTTGAGTTCTGTACACATAATAAAAGACAAGACATTTCTGATAAATTGAAGTCAGTGACACCCCTAAAACAAGATTTTGAGAAAACGGCATTTAATCCCGGACTAAAAGTGGCAATAGCTAATTGACCTATTGATATTGGAGTGATTGCTGTTAGGAGACCGTAGTCTAATAACTAAGCCGTTATAGGGATCATACTGAGTAGTGTTCACTGCTCATCTACAGTTTACCCTGTAACATGCCACGGTCCCTAAACAACAGCCAAGTTGGAAGTTTTTGGATCTTGTTAGGAGACCGTAGTCTAATTACAAGCCTTTATAGAGATCATAGTGAGTAGTGGTCACTGCTCGTCTACAGTTTCCCTGTAACATGCCACGGTCCCCTAAACAACAGCCAAGTTGGAAGTTTGTGTCGGACCCATATTTTCACTTCAAAGCCGTTTTTCTCAAAATCAGCTCTGTCGACATATTGTGGGTTTTCTCATGCACACTCATATATAGCAAACCTATAATGAATATAATTTAAAAAATTTTAATTGGAAATATTCCAGCTAGGAGAGGCAGTAGACAGTGTAGTAAGCCACAGGTGTACAAATGTAATGTACAGTACAATGCCAGACGTGACTGTTTTAAATGCAGGAAAATCTAAGCAATCCCATGTTCTGTTTATGATGGCAGCTGTATTATTTGTATTAAGAAATTTTTGACATGTTTGGTGAATTACTGTTTTGGTGCAGTAAATTGTATTTCAGCATAAAAATGTTTCACTCTGTGTGTTTTATGCTGTAAGAGAAAATCAAAATGTGAAGTGCGGGTAGATGCTTTGATTCATGAGCAAGTGAGTGACACACTGACAGATAGATGCTTACTGACATTCTGTCCTCAGACATAATACTTCTGATAAATTCTAAACAGTATACACATCCATTCTGATGTCAGACAACAAAAATTTCTTCCACAGGAGAAAACTATCTTATGTATCTCTTTCATTAAGTGCAGAAAATTTGTCTAGGGTATTCCATTGTAATCAGAAGTGGGTTTCCACTCCAAACCAATACCTCACATTTTAGTCGCACAGCACTCGCACACATAAAAAAAAAAATGTTAAAAATGTATCCAACATTCAAGTTTATTTTACTAAATGTAATATTTACAGTTTGCCAGAACATTTACAATATCCCAAATGACAGGTGAAATTACACTGGACTATACAATCAGGAAGTGAAAATGACATTTAAACCTTGCAGACACACTCAGAAGAATTTAACATACAACCTGGCTACGTATTCTTTAATTTATCCTGGGTTTCAACAATTCAACAACTGATTTGCTCACTGAGACAATGGCAGAAGTGATCAAAGAGTAAAGTATCTGAACAACCTTGTTAAAATGATACTATTTTGTGAACACTGTTCAAGTTGGAAGCGAGTAATATAAGGTTTCCGTATCAATTATCATATCTTCTGTAAAAATTATTACATGTAATCCCTTCAGTTTCAACTTACGCATTCCGCCTTCACTAAAAAGATACAGTCCTGCTGATATAAGCATGTATCACCACCTAAAGCTTGAGCATGTTTACCTTGGTCATGTCTCTTTCTCGAGTTGATATATTTGTATGGCTTTGAAACCCAAACCCATGATAAACTTTGGTCAGAATGCCCAGTCAGATTTTTTTTTTTTAAAAAAGGTGAAATAAAGACAATATGAATTGCCCTTCCATAAAATTCATTGTCACACTGCTGCATTCAGATAATATGGATAAGTGAGGTCTAACAATTCAGGTGCATAAACAACTGATGGCTCATCCATAAAACTGTCTTGTATACCACTGAAAAGAAATTTGTGCTGATCTGTGAGCACTGCAGACAATGCTAGGGTACTCCAGTAGGAAGCTGTTGCTGTTGATTCTGTTGCTGTTGGTTTTGCTGCTGCTGTTGTTGCTGTACATTGGCATCTTGGAGATTCGGTGCTTCTGAAGGGGGCCTAGGGACATAGTAAAATACGTATGCTGTCATGTTCACAAAACTGTGGATTTTAACCTTTAATCTGTCTTACTGCTGAAATCCATTGCTGCCTAATTTCCACAATCTGCCAGTTGTCCACTAAAATACTGTAATTTGACATTATTAATGTTTATTGTTACTTTTGGCATTTCGATATCCTTGCGACTTTTTAATTTTGTGACATCAAATCGGTAGAATGCACATGATATGACAGAGTGTTTTTGTTTGTTCTTCCGACACACAAGATGGCGGGTGGATCAGCTGATGAGAGTAACTTCGAGATCTGTCTAAGCAGTTAAAATGCCTGCTGGTTGCAGTTGATTGTTATGACGGGGGTGGAAAAGATGGATCCAAGCTGGCCAGATTCCCTACCATCCGTGTAAACAAGGGAAAGGAAGTGAAAGAATTGACCGAACGTCACCCATGTGCATGTACACACGTGCCATTGTTTACTGCAGCAACCTACTTTTAGCTATCCTCGAACTGGTTTGCGATGCCTCAAGTGCTCGCAGTGCAAATCAGCTAACGAATCAAAATCAATGCCACCATCGCCATGGTGATGTGCAGGTCCGGAAAGCCAAAATGGCGAATATATGCGCATTCTACTTATAATCTCACGAAGAAAGCAAATATATCCAATATTTTAGTCCACTTAAATTGTAGCAAAGATGAGTCATGCAGATGAAATTTATGACCATGAAACTTCACAAAAAATGTATTTAAATTTTTAATATTAATAAATGTATTTCATGTCCCATCAATGTGTGGGAAAGCCATCATGATCCAAAAAATCCATTTGATTACAGAGTCTATACATAAAATTATTTGTATTTTTTGCAATCAGGAGCTTGTTTCACTTCATGGTCGCCAAGGCTGATGTTTACCATTGTACGTGCGATGACTGATTTTTATCAAAATAATTTTGATTTCTGAAATATCAATCAATTACTTGCATGATATTACTTCAGTCATGAATAGCAGAGATAAAAAAAATAATAAAAATACTTTTTCAAGTGACATAACAAAAAAAGTTGGAGAAAAACAAGCAGCATTGTTTCCCAAAAGATGATAAAAAAGGTTGATCAAAGGTTTGATCCTTTTTTTGAGCACCTCTACAAGACAATGACAAGATACAGAAAATAAAGTGGACAGCATGCAAAGCAAGAGAAACAATACTTTCTTAAAAAGTGCAGCATGCAAAAGAACCCACACCTCCCTTCACAATAATAACATACATATAATTTTGAAAGAAATAGCTGTAGAGACTTATCAGAACACAAAATGTAACGACCATTATTACTGACATAAAAGTTTCCTGAAGTCTAGACTCTCAAGAGAATGGTATCAATGTAATAATTTTCTATCTCCGTTTAACTGGAGATCATTTTTAAAATAACTGTTTATTGATAGGTAGACAAATGTTTACAAGGCACAGAAAAAAAATGAATTAATAATTACATTGTTGCTGCACAATTATTAACAAGTCGACATTTACTTGAAAATCCAACAACACAAACCTTGAAGGACTTGGTTTAGGCATTTTTGCTAATATTGCTTGGATATCCTTCTTTTCATCATAAGTTTTCCACAAGTCATACAATGAAACCATCATGCGTGTAATTTCCATGACCTGCAAGAATGTGAAAAAAAAAAGGTGAAAAATTTATGCGGTGGATAGGATAGCCAATCAAATAACTTCTACATCCTTCCTTGATGGCTGGGGAGACAGAAATTGAATGCATAGGTGAATTGTTCAATGAAAGTTTCAGAAATTTTCACCCTGCATGGACATCAACATACTGATGCACTTTTTTTTTTTTTTTTTTTATCAAACAAAAAACTGTTTTATGAGTTCTTTTACCCATCAAGTCATCAAGCATTTTATAAACATGAATGGGTGCAGGTTTAGGCTGTACATGAAGAATTACAGAAGGCAAAATGTTTTAAGGAAAATAACTGTGTCACGAGTGGAGTGAGCGATAGTTAATAATTACGGGGGGAAAGGAGGAGAGTAAAATTAATGCACGTAGACAAGTAAGGGAAAGGCGTGCATGTTATGAGTGGTGGGGGTCTGAAGGAGGCGAGAGCCCAGTATTACTATCACTGCAAGTTAGAACGTCCTAAAGAGCGGACGCAAGAGAAAGCCCAGTGGGCGAACATAAGGGGAGCAGTCGGAAGACTAGTGAGAGAGTTTTTTCCAGTGATGACTGGTAGGTGAAACGATGATTGATAATTATGATTGAGGTATTATATTCGTCTATTACCATGATGTAAATAAGTATATGTGAGGAATGTGGAAGTCCTTGATATTGGATATAGCAATGTGCGCCATGAGCGATAGATGAAAGTTGAGTTCATGGATTTGTAGCACGAGTGAGTATTGTGTACTACGATGGAGGTGTGTTACCGTAAGATGTTTGGTGAGTGAAATGTGAACTATTGTGTGTACGCTTCATGGGTTGTAAGGAGAGGTGGAGTGAATAGAAGTGGTATGGTGTTATACCAATGTAATGTTATTCTTGTAGGTGTCGGGGACGGGCCAAAGAGCCGCCTCGGTGAGCACAGGGGATAGGCCAGCATAGGGCCGGAGGCCACACATAGGCCAAGAGTGAGGCTGTCGGTGCAGGACAGTAGAGGCACATAAAGTCGTGGCAGTCAGGCCACGGACAGGGACGTAGATATGAGCGTGAATGTGCTAATTGAAATGAGAATGTACTATTGCCATGTTGATGGGCTATTGAAATGATAATGTACTATTGCCACGTTGATGGGCTATTGAAATGATAATGTACTATTGCCATGTTGATGGGCTATTGAAATGATAATGTGCTATTGCCCTGCTGAGGTGCTAGTGGAATGCTAAGGTGTTATGGCAATAGGAAGGTGATATTGAGAGACTGCGGTGCCAGTGAATTATTAATGTGCTATTAAGACCCTGAGGGGAGAGGCTGAGGCCGAAGTGTCTTTAGGAAGTAACTACCGGGTTGTGGATCCGAGGAAGAGTGCATGTGGGAATAAGGCCGTTGTACGGCAGTTAAATTCAATAATATAATGTATGTAATTGCGCTATTATCTGTATAATTATGTTTAATAAATGTGTGAGTCTGATGTGTTGTTCTGTTAAGTGTTATACTTGTCGTTCGTGATTGTTGTCCCGTCATAACTTATTACATCTCCCAGTCTGAGATTTGTGACAAACTGGGCTTCTTACCTCAAAGAGATATTTGATGGAAACAATACCATTGCCACTGAGAAATAAGACGAAATAATCATTGCAAAGGTTGCATGCTAAATACTTTTGTCTCCTGAACAGGTATGTGCGTTGCGTTCATTTTTAGACTTATTGTAGTGTGTCATTTAACTACTTATGAAAAAACTTGAGGGTACTTAATAGCCTTTATTCAGTGGATGAAAAAAAAAATAAAAAAATCCCTAAACTCAACAAGTACCCTTGTCTCACCTTATCATTGTCTACAGACAATTCAGCACACCATGCTTTGATGTCTTTTTGCTTCACAATACTTGCTAGGTGTAAACATGCTGGAGAATAAGCATAATTTTACAACTGGTTAAAATAGTGAATAAGTGATGCTGTCTCTCAAATAAGCGGCAAAAAAAAAAAAACAATAAATGTGTTGGTTTTTTTTTTATCATTTCCAATGTGCCCTCACTAAGAGTACCCAATATTGTATTTGTCTATTCCAACAAAAACAGAAATCTAGAGGACAATTAACTCAATACTGCCTAACCTACATTTACAAGACCACCTCCTTTCTTTCTAAGCAAATTAGGCAATTCAATCAGCTTAAAACAGTGCCAGGGATAAAAAAAAAAATAGGAAGGGGCACAGCAGTTTCTGTCCCTTCAAACGCATGCGCTGACATTTCCATGGCAGTGCAAAGGTGTCACAACCCACATGACAATACAGATTAACTTACATAATGCCATGAGGTAAGGAGGGTAGAGTAAAGGTGCATCTGTTCTCAGGCTGTCATTCACCATTCTCCTGAGGAAACAACGAAGAAAACATTCAAGTTCAAGGTTGGGGAGAATTCAAAAACACACCCATCACAGAACAATGACAAACTATTATTTCATATGGTCAAGAACCTTTACAACAACTGCACATCTTGTATTTCTGTAAAAGAAAAGAATGCTGCAAAAAAGATCTCCCTAGCTGCAGATGTTCCAAACTGAGGTGGTTAGAATTAGAAAGGATCTAAGTACTTTTGAGAAAAAAGCAAAAAACACCACATCAGTATAAATCGAATTTAATACTTTAATGATTTAATCAAAGAGTTGATGTCAGTACTGCAAACGCTTATCAAATTCGATTGGTTTAATTGAAATGAGGTTTTTTGCTTTAATTTCAAAAGCAGTCAAATGTCACTTACTACAACTTAAGATCCCTTCCAATTCCAATCCCCTCAATTTTTCCAATTATAATGTGCAGGTGGAAAGAGGAGATGGATCTTTTCTTGAATCATCATCATTTCATATATTTTATTAGTTTGAAATTATATCAGGTATTATTTCATATGTTGTTTCCTGTTAAGTTCAAAAGAACAGGGTCAAAATGGAATACCTTTATAACAAATTTCAGTGCAGTGCAAGATGAAAAATAAATGAAAATAACTGCTGTTGCCAGTAAAGAAAAGTATGCATGTTTTTCAAACCAGCAAGAGAGAAAATAAGTTCACCTCTACAAGAATTCAGACTGCAGTATGCCAGAACTCAGGCTGAGAAAAGTTGTTTATTTTTCCAACATTTCATTTCACTGTTCAGTGATTGGCAAAAGGGCAAGCAAATTGGGCGCCAGAAAAATTCAGTTTATAATGACTTAATAAGTTAAATAATACAGCACAAAGGAATGTAACAATTTGACACAAAGCAAAAAATTCACTGAGCTTCATTTTAACGCACACCCTACATGCTACGCCTTAAAGCCTGCTCTCCGGTCAGTGACATTACAGGGTCGCACTGACCCCTGCCGATGTGCGATGACCACACTACTGCTGTTCACGTGGTTTGATTTGTATACTTGATCAGTATGGAAACATTAGCTCTATGCCTTATCATGCTTGATAATGAATTAACCAGGAAAACATTTGTATGTAAGTCTCTAACCAATGACCTGACTTCCAATACAAACTGACAGCTGTTATTTTCGTGAGAATGATGCATTGATATTGATAACTAGCCACACACCCCAAGCCCTAAACAAATTGTTTCATCCAGATTGACACATACTAATGAACCAATGTGGGCATTTCGGACAAAGGTAATTTCAGAGCTTATTGCTGATTGGTTCTTAGATACAGACAACTCTAGATGTTGGTCAGCTTGTGAGAAAATTAGATAATATTGCAAGTTTGTTGAGCAACAGTTCGCATGTCGATGTTACACCGTTTGATTGTGTGGGGAAAGCCTTTAAAAGCTTAGTCTTTGTGATTCTGACCAGTCGTTCACTGGCTAACATTCCTTGTCACAGTGCCTTTGATTTAGACGAGATACAGTGAGCAATAAGATAGTAGTTATGCCTCAAAGAGGACGATGACCGGATGTGTGAAAATACGGCTTGCGCATGGTGCGGTCAGCTTGACCTTGCTGTATTGATTCACCCATGCAGAATGAATGCCCGGAAAGTCGATGTTGTATTTTGATGCCTCTCGCAAGGTAAGGGTTAATAGCTGTGGTTTTGATTTCAAATTCTTCAAATTAAATAATGAATATTTTTGGATTGTGTATTTTATGCTGGAAAATAAAACTTCACCATCCTTTTCTCTTGCTTACCACGCTACTGGCAGCAGATCGCTTTCTGCACTCAGATCTGCGCAAAATTTGGTCAAGGGTCTGTAAGGATGATACATTATTAGACAACAGTCCTGAAAGACAGAATATTATAGAATCAGACATAAAATCTCAAAAGTCATCACGTAATTTTACGGCAGCTGCATAAACTTACGATCCACTATGCTTTTCACCACACTAACTACTTTGCCTTAAACATTGTAAAATGCCATCCAATGATGTGAATTTACAAAAATAATATTTCAAAAAGGTATTTGTTAGGATATGTATTGTGCAGATAGCACATGTACTTTCATTGCACCTGAATGTAAACAATAAAAGACACATAAGAAGCATTTCTGAACACACTTGAATCATCCTAATTAGGTTAGACTAAGGAAGGCAAATTATAAGTGTGCGGTACATGTTTGAGACCTGTGTTCGTTTATAGTATTCAGTGTAGTATACTACATAATACTGTTTACTGATGCTGTCACAACAAATTTCCTGACAACAGGATAATGAAGTTGTATATTGTCATGATTCGGATGTTGTTAAAACTCACGCAGAGAGTGAGTTGTTGTTGTTTTACCAGGGCCATGAGAAATTGGCTGGTGGCCTTGAACGGCCCTCGCGAATTATAGTTGGTGAGTAAATAAATGTAAAGTTAAACTGTTAGAGACACGCTTGCCGGTTTTAATGTTCGTGATTAATAAGTAATGGAGTAGGGGTGAAACAAGGTGGGGATAGTTGACATTGTTAAGTATGACTAGACAAGTTTTTGCACGTTAACTGGCTGGTAGAATAGTGCAGACGTATTACTACAATTAAAATGGTGGGAGGTTTCGACCTATGAGATAGCTGAACTAATTGGGCCAGCGGACTAGCACTGCTGGGTAGCCAGATAGTATAAAACATCGTGTAACGTTCAGATTTAGGGAATACAGACGAGCAGAAGCATCGTGTCGTGAAGTATCTCCGGTTGGCCAGTACCTGAACTGTGTGGTTCTTGCTAACGGACTGACTGAGCTCTAGAAAGAAAGGTCTGAGTGGGCTGACCTTTGAAAGCCCACGCTGCGCTATTTTGATGTTCGCGCCTACCAGTAGGCGTGACCAATGGTAATATATCTTATTTGTTCAAGCATAATAGAAGATCAGAGATAGAGAGAGAACCACAGCCTCATAGGAAGTCTAGGGAAACCCCAGCTGGCGCTCGACGACGAGTGGCCTGTGTTATAGAATTAATTCCATAGTATGATTGAAGTAATAGGGCACATTGTTGATGAATTGAATAATGATTGTGCATATATATAAATAGTTTTTTTGCAACTGCGTAATTACCTACAAGCCGAAGTGCGCTTCTGTAGGCTTGGAACGTACTGGGCTCTCCTAACATTCAAGCCCATATGATTTAGGGAGAGTTTGCCTGGCGACTGGCCAGTGGCGACTCAACTGTCACTTTAAATTGATATCTAGTTTCGTATAATATACCTATTTGCTATTGATTGCAGTACATCCAATAAGGAACCATAATTACAGGAATATCATAGATTAAGTTAGTAATTAGAATTTATTGCTTTGAATATACCTCTATTGTCTTTTGTTTTGTTTATTAATATTTATGTAAAACATGGCCTGACCGGCCTGACATATATAGATACTCTAGTTGTTTAATACTTTTCTTGTGTGGTTGTGTCCGAGTGTGAGTTAGCTGACTCTCGTGCAGTCGAATGCTCCCCAAGACCCTAACTCTGCTCGTGACATCTGGAGGGGACCCCACTGACATCTGGAGAGGACCCCACTGACATCTAGAGGATACCACTGACATCTAGAGGACACCACTAGCATCTAAACTGACATCTGAAGAGGACCCCGTCAACATCTGCAGGGATACCACTCTTAGACTCCACTGTTATTTATGTCATTTTTTGTAGTTTATAGTTTTGTATACTGCTAATTTTTTTTGTTTCTCCCCCACATGTCTGGCATGTCCTCTCGTCACTGATCCTGGGACCACTACGAGGGACTGACAGCTAGTAACAGGAAAAGACAAGACCAGCGCTGTGGACCAAGGGAAAGAGCCAGTCCATTTCACCCAGTTAAGTGAACCATCTGTATTAGTCTTCGTTTGAGGGGTTCGTCGTTCCAGCTCCCCTACTTTTGACAGGCATTATTTTTTTTCTTTTGTGTTTAGATTAGATACGCGGGAGGTTGGAAGGGATCGAGACTCAGCTTACCTTTCTTGCCAGACTAGCCGATCTAGATGGTGGTTTAAACCGGGTGTGAGGTATGCTTTGCCTTGAATAGTTCTGTAGGGACCTGTTATTCGTATAGATTGTTAGCGTTCTATCTTCCTCGTACTTTTAGGAAGACGTCTCTCCTGTGCTTTTCTTACCTATCTGTAGATAGTTTCAGGTTAGTCGGGTCTGTTGTCGTTCGTGATTTCTGTTAGTCTAGCGTCTTATTGTAATTTATCGTTCGTTCTATTCCTCTTGCGTCTTGTTTGTAATGTATTACCTTTTTATATATTCGTTATATAGTATTTATCTTTCTTGGTTACACTTATTTTTTTAATATTTTTTTTGATTACATACTTCCATTGATTCACGTGTTTTGACACGTTGAGGGGTTTTTAGAGGTAACTTGGCTTGGTGAGAGGGAAAAGTTTTTAAGAATTAACCCTCCTGTGCTGTAGAGTGACAACACTGTTTAAGTGACAACTATTATTGAATTGTTGGAATCCGTGCAGTGAGTACACTGCCAGTTCTTGCTAATTATTAATTTATACCGATCTTGTCTTTAAATTGACGAGCTCCCGAGAGGACAGTATTAGACTGTTTAGGGAGGTGACCTTTTTGTGTAGTGATGAGTAGTGAGTATTGGTTTTATTGTCGGCTGGTGCCGCCGCCCGAAGGAGCAATAAATTGTCTCAGGGGAAGAGTCTGTATCAGTGTCGAGGTGATATCAATATAAGAGCTATGTGAATTATATATATTGAGGATACTTTTTTTTAGTCGTCTGCGCATGACGTCGACCCGAGGAGAGCAATAATGAGATTGCCTCGTGGGATGGATGATATTGGTATTTTTCGATTATTTGAGAGATGTTTGGCAGTGGTAACGTAGTACACTGCGTATTCGCGTTTTGAGATATTTTGCAGTGGTAACAGAGGACACTGCGTGTTCGCGTTTTTGAGAGTTTTTTTGCAGTGGTAACAGAGGACACTGCGTGGTCGCGTTTTAAGAAGTTTTGGAGAAGTGTGGAGTTGTTTTTTATACAACCGATTATGACTATGGTTTTCCGCGTTTCGTGGACCATCTAACGTAATACTATATATGACAAGTAAGAATAACCGATTATGATTGTGACTATCCATGTGGCCAGTGGATGAGTTACCTAAGAACATACCCGATATGGATATTGAATTGAACCGAGTATGACTATATTACCGAGCTGACTGTGACACTTGACGTGTGCATGGCTTGCGTACGGAAACGGCGCATTAAATTAACTGCTATCGCTTCGTGTCATCTCATCTATACCGGATTGGATATTGGAAAAATTTAAGTGTAATGTTATTTGATATCTAGATTAGTGTTAAATGCGAGAAGCGCTAGGTAATTCTTAAATCAAGAGAAGCGCTACATGAAATTTGAACGAGAACATCAGATTAATTTATCTTAAGGACGCTTCTGTTAGTGTTAATTAAGCTTAACTATGCCGAAATTTGTAGTTGTGATAGACCCGGAAATTTTGTTCTCCTATTTAGGTCTGTCATATGTACTGGGGTTGGATAGGATTGACACCTCATTCAGAGACCGAGGGATGGTATCACATATTGTTCACCCATTGTGAACACTTTTCACCTACCCCTGTGCTTGCCTTTGTTCCAACAGCTATTTTACTGACGTCGACCCGTATTTTGGCCACACCAGACGTTGTTGCCCAGGGTCGAGGACGAGAAGTCATGGCAGACCAGGAGTCCAGATCCACTAATGCCATCGATGCTACTATAGTTATCTTTTCTTGAGTATTATTCATTGTATGTATGCATTCCTGATGACATTCGCACAGGATCAATGTTGTACTCTAAAATTTTCGAGTTATGATTGTTAATGTCTACGTATTTAGAGGTAAGATTTAATCATCAGAGAGATATATACTTTTGGACGGAGCCTTGAGATTTTCATGAAGTTTTGTCCATCAAGGATACCCGTCCTATAGGTTTTTTCAACTTTTGTAGTAGTCTTAGTGATTACCTAGTTAAGTTCACCTTTCGAGCAATTTCTCGACTCATGCCTTCCCCTTACGATAATCATTTATATCGTTAAAATTGCAAATTTTAACTGGGGTGGGGGATGTGTCATGATTCGGATGTTGTTAAAACTCACGCAGAGAGTGAGTTGTTGTTGTTTTACCAGGGCCATGAGAAATTGGCTGGTGGCCTTGAACGGCCCTCGCGAATTATAGTTGGTGAGTAAATAAATGTAAAGTTAAACTGTTAGAGACACGCTTGCCGGTTTTAATGTTCGTGATTAATAAGTAATGGAGTAGGGGTGAAACAAGGTGGGGATAGTTGACATTGTTAAGTATGACTAGACAAGTTTTTGCACGTTAACTGGCTGGTAGAATAGTGCAGACGTATTACTACAATTAAAATGGTGGGAGGTTTCGACCTATGAGATAGCTGAACTAATTGGGCCAGCGGACTAGCACTGCTGGGTAGCCAGATAGTATAAAACATCGTGTAACGTTCAGATTTAGGGAATACAGACGAGCAGAAGCATCGTGTCGTGAAGTATCTCCGGTTGGCCAGTACCTGAACTGTGTGGTTTGAAGACTAGAAGTCCTTGCTAACGGACTGACTGAGCTCTAGAAAGAAAGGTCTGAGTGGGCTGACCTTTGAAAGCCCACACTGCGCTATTTTGATGTTCGCGCCTACCAGTAGGCGTGACCAATGGTAATGTATCTTATTTGTTCAAGCATAATAGAAGATCAGAGATAGAGAGAGAACCACAGCCTCATAGGAAGTCTAGGGAAACCCCAGCTGGCGCTCGACGACGAGTGGCCTGTGTTATAGAATTAATTCCATAGTATGATTGAAGTAATAGGGCACATTGTTGATGAATTGAATAATGATTGTGCATATATATAAATAGTTTTTTTGCAACTGCGTAATTACCTACAAGCCGAAGTGTGCTTCTGTAGGCTTGGAACGTACTGGGCTCTCCTAACATTCAAGCCCATATGATTTAGGGAGAGTTTGCCTGGCGACTGGCCAGTGGCGACTCAACTGTCACTTTAAATTGATATCTAGTTTCGTATAATATACCTATTTGCTATTGATTTGCAGTACATCCAATAAGGAACCATAATTACAGGAATATCATAGATTAAGTTAGTAATTAGAATTTATTGCTTTGAATATACCTCTATTGTCTTTTGTTTTGTTTATTAATATTTATGTAAAACATGGCCTGACCGGCCTGACATATATAGATACTCTAGTTGTTTAATACTTTTCTTGTGTGGTTGTGTCCGAGTGTGAGTTAGCTGACTCTCGTGCAGTCGAATGCTCCCCAAGACCCTAACTCTGCTCGTGACATATATCTTATCTTATAATTACCATCATTTCCAAGAGGTAAAATTCACACTCGAGCACATTCTGTATTTTATAAGGGTAGTCTCCACTGAAAGCATGCCCAAACTTGTTTTTAACTGCAAATAAAGGAAGAAAGTACAATGCATAACGAAAATAACGGTGAAGTGATTATTACAGCTTGGCTTAGAAATGTTTATCAGTTAAATCGCTTAAAGTTCATAAATCCATCGAGGTTTTTTTTTACCAAGATCACAGGTAGACTGACACCAATGCTCTTTTTTTTTTTTAAATATTTTTTGGGGTTAGTTTGGAGCACTGGAAGCTTTGAAATATTAATGCATGTCAATCAAAGTTCACATGCTGGAAAGGCTCCCATTCATATACCTGGCCACAGCAAACATTTCAAATCAGAACAATCATCTCAAGAGTGGGATCATTTCTGAAAAGCAGACGAAGTTTCATTTTCCACAAATTCCACTATCTCCTTAGACTGAGGAGATACCATTTATCTTTCATGGCCAGACACTTTTAGGTGCCCTTGTCTTGTGTCACAAAATGGTAACTGAAGTTTACAAAAAGAAATGCATGGGTTTCTGAATGTTGAATTCTTTTCACTGAATCATTAACTCTGAGTTCCCAGTCCTATCCAACCATATTTTCAACATATCATCTGCTGCCATTCGGTTTCATTTACATCTTTTCCAAACACAGCACATCTGGAGTGATACAATAAAGTAATTAAATGTTAAAACCAAAAAAACCTGGCTAAGGCAGAGATGAGATAATGAATAGTGCACAAGACAATGAAAGGCTGCTAAAAAACACCTCAGCACCCGAAGTGTTAATTAAGTCACATAAAGGCACTAAACGGAGGTTCTTCACTCTACAGCTTGTTCATCCTCCAAATAAAGAATGAAATTTTAATGATAAGTACCCACCTATATTTTGACAAGTTGTGATGAGACGACTGTTTGAGATCACTCCAAATTCCTGGGAATGCATGAAGTCAAAATTGTTGAGGAGATACTGTACATGAACACTACAATGATCAACTAAAGCAAAGGATAACTAACAAAGAGATTTTATGCTGGAAAACCCAACTAATTTTCTAATTTAATGAGCCACTTTTCTCTGGTGAAAAATATTCCTTGACCTGGTTCATTCATAAATTCTTATCTTAATGGACAATAAGAGCACGCAACAAGCTTGGGAATTCATCTAATCAGACATTTAGCTCTCTTATTAGTATTACATTTACAGTGGGCAGGCTAAATTTTCTATTGTATGTTCAAGAGGATACCTATTTATCATCAAATCAAATGATCAAACAACATTTTTACCCCTGACACAAATATGCAGTCTCACCTCAACTTTTGATGCAAGAAATGCACATGTTGGGGCCATTAACCATGGATCAATACATTTTAGTGAATTTCTGAAAAGAAGAGGCAAAGTACGAAATTTCAAAAGATTTTGACAGAAAGAAACCATAGATCAGATATACATGTAACTTGAAGTAAATGGCAGGTTTCACAAAAACTGACGTCAGATATAACTCAGATTTCAGTGTCTTATAATTTTCTTATTTATGTACTGATGTGAATGTTTTTGATATCATGTTGTTTCTTTGTCAATAGGTTACAAAACCCACAAAATTGTGGTGATTGTGTGTTTTTTATTGTTGTTGTTGCACAATTTTGAGTTGCGAACATCAGAATCTAGACTCACGGTATTTCCCTACGATGACCAGTGTACTATGCACACTCGCTACAAAGGCATTCCAAGCATGCCAGCGATCCCACATGGGTGATGAGTTATTAATAGTGCAGACGCTAGAAGACAAAGCGAATACCAGTGGAAAACAATGAAAAGATCAGCATGTAGCGTGCTTTCCAAATTGGTCAACATTACGCAAGGTGTTAGCGAACAAAACAATGACTTTAAAAACGGCCTGCTAGTCTTTATTTTTTAATCTAGCTGTCGTTGTACGTCCTCATGTTGAAGAAGAATTACCCTGAAATGTGCCAATATGAAAAAAAAGGGCTTGGAAAGAAAAAAAAAAGTGTTTTTTCGACTT
This sequence comes from Onchidella celtica, assembly GCA_963931925.1. Lineage (NCBI taxonomy): Eukaryota > Metazoa > Mollusca > Gastropoda > Systellommatophora > Onchidiidae > Onchidella > Onchidella celtica. The sequence continues at coordinate 31,651,563 of OZ007580.1, read as the reverse complement.
CAAAGGCACGTGGTGCGATGTTGGTCTGCGGAATCTGAGTGTCGCGACAAAAGGGCCCGACCGCTCCATTATTTTCGTTCCCGTTCTACAGCGCCGTTGAAGTGAACAGGGAACCAGTGAAAACCAATCATCGAACGTAACTAAAATTGATAATGCATTTAAATGAGCAGGATTTTCTGCATTGGTGAAATATTTTCATGTTAGTCTGTGATGTTCGCGACTCTGATGTTCGCGACTCGCGCTTGTTTATGGAAAAAATGCCGATAGCGGAGGTTTCTTCGATTATAATGCGTCGGTTTCGGTTTTAAACGGCTTCAAATGCATTCCTTTAATAAGAGTTGTGATTTTTAGGGGGATTGTTAAGAAGGACAACGTGAATTATCCTTTGTTTTGCTTTGTCATCGCGAACATCAGTGCACTGACTAACGGGAGCGGTGCCGACAGACGCGAATCTCAGGAATTGGGACTAACGGAAGGGCGATCGTCATCTCACGGACTAACTTTGGTTGCGATCATCTCACGGACTAACTTTGGTTGCGATCACCAGACTATTGGCTATAGGGCAGCCTGATAGGTGATGACTGTTATTTTCTGGACTAACACCTGTTGCGAATCTCAAGAATATGACCAACAAAAACATAGATCTAGTATCATCTCTAGTGCGCACACAAGTTTTTAAGGCTTGAAGAATCTTGAAGATAGAATTCACAATTTTTAAAACGTTTTGAGAAACGGTAAATAAAAAGTCGTGAATTCTTTGTTGCGCGAGGAAGTTGTAACAACTGACGCCGTAGATCTAGATCTAGATCTAATACGACAAATTAAATGAAATTATTGCCACATGTGAACATTTTGGTAGTGAATTACAGATCTCTTAAATTCGAAATTTGGGGTCTTGTAGAAGTCTTGAAAATGTCTTGAAATTTTTTTTCCAAATAGGTGCATTGTATGATTAACTCTGTCTAGCTGCTGCCTCCCCTGTTCAGGCATATTTTGCATTAAACTTAAACGTTTTTCTTTACTCACTTCAAAGGCCTGTGCTATCTCTCAAATTTACTGCCACACTACAGACAAGAACTGGCAGCTTAGGTTGTAGTTCGAAATGTTTGAAATAAATATGAATGTTTTGTTACACATGTGTAGGAATTAGAGAAAATACGACAATCAAAAAATGTAAATATGGGCTAGACACTTGGTATCAATACATGTAATAATAATATCATCAAAAAAATTACATCAAGAGTACGTACTCTGGAGAAAGATGAAAGAAGAGAATCTGGAGAGCTACAGGAATGACCTGGTCAGGCAACGAAAAAGAGGGAAGGAAAGGAGGAAGGCAGAAAAGTAGGAGCCACTCACCAGAGCCAGAGTGGTCCTGCTGGAGGAAAGGAGGGCGAAGCACAGGTATGTGGATTTATGAATTTCAAATTATGTAGATCTATACCATTATTACCATCTATTTTAATTTATACACATTTATGATAAAGTATAGTGGACTGTGGTACTTTCAAACACAATGTTTGCATGATTTCTTTCTCTTTCTTTTGTCCACTTTGTTCTCTTTCTAAATCAGGTGTACAAGAAATACTTTTAATTCACTGTAAATCATATTTACATTATTTTAACACAGAGAGCACCAGGCCCGCTACCAAGCAAAGAAGTCTGGCGAGCCTGTCCTCAGGAGAAGACAGGAGCCAGAAACACAGGCAACAGCTCGAAAATGCCCCAGGGACATGACGCAAGAGAAGAGACCCTTTCAGGTGGTGCATTCGGAGTTGTGCGTGGCAGATGGAGATATTGCGGTCCAGTACTTCATTGCACACAAAAAGCACTACACCCTCACCACAAACAAAAGACGTACAGTGCATTATAAACCTAAAAGACACAAATGTCCACGCCATAAAGAAACTAAACACACCAACAATTACAGCACAAGGCCACTACATCTTTTAATTTTTAATTTGTTGCCTATTAGATCTCTACATTTTGTGTATGCCACTTATGAAAAATTTGAAAACGGCACTTTATATTATAAATTTCATTTTAAGCCAAAGTGCAGTGTTTTTGTATTTTTACTAGGTTCTACAAGTAAAAATATTAGCTATTAATACTGTGACATCTCTAGCTGCCAAGGGAAGTAACTCGGCACTTTTTCTGAAATTTACTATCTTCAATTTCTTAGATAAAAGATTTTCAATAATTTGTCTGTATTTTATGTAACATCACAAAGTAAATCAGTCTTGTTGTATTTAAGCCTTTTTTTTTGGTGCCTTTTTCATTGATATAATGATATGATTTTTATTTCATGTGTTAACTCACCCTTCATGTACATGTTGTGAAGACAATTTTTCAAGTTGTCTACCCTGTTTGGGCATATTTTTACACTAAACTTATAACTTTATTTACTCACTTCAAAGGCCTTTGCTATGTCTGTAACTTATATAGTCACATTATAGACAAGCTAAGCTTTAATTTGATATATCATATGTGCTATTTCTATGTCACTAAACTTTGGACACTGTAGGGAACTTTTGGGTGCTGGTTTTGTGAAACCTGCCAAATATTCAATTCAAGTAGAATAAGAACTCAAGAGATTTTCTGCTAGTGCAGAAAAAAAATGTTCTTTACCACCTGTTAATTTTGTTTCTGACATTCACTTTAAAACTGACTCCATTCAAAATTGATACTATCAAATATCAGACTCTACCAATTACATCACCATTTTTCCACAGCATTCGGGCATGCAAAAACAGGTCACACTATTAGTACTGAAAACACTGAAGCGACAGAACAATGTAGGCTATGTTAAATTAAAAGGACGGAGACCTAAACCATGAAGAATGCAAAGGTGAAGAAAGCAGAATCCAAGACTGGGACTTCAATAGGAGGTGGAGATAATTTGCAAAATATCAAAATAACATGAGAAGTCAAGTTACAAGCTAGTATGTAACTGTGTGAGCCTATTTACAACATCAAGGAAGTCTAAGATCTTTGTGATTGAACTAACACATACCTGGCATAGAAACGTTTGAAGTAAATTGTAGCAGTAGCTATAACTTGCTGTCGAAACTTCAGTTGTTCCCCGAGAGCTTGTATAACTGTAAAAAAAGAATTTATTTTTAAATACAATAGTGAGGACTTTTTTTTTAGATTTTGATACTAAAGTATAAATAATATTGTCAATGTAGTAACATGCAAACTGACTAGGTCTGAATTTTATGACCCAGTTAAAAAGAACATTTTTTAACAGATTCAATCAACGAAAACAAAGATTTATCTTGTCATTTGAATGATCCCACAGGACACTATTAGTGAGTACATGTATCAGTTTGAGCTTGGAGTGGACAATTTTTTTTTTGCAAGCTGACACAGAACCAGTCACACTGCACTGGGAAAAAAAGCAAGAAAACAAATACAATATAACAGAACTATAGGATAGGAGGAAACCCTACCAGCAGCACCCACCAACCAACCGCAATGTTATAATTTATATAGCGCAATATTACTACTACCGATCTCATGACTACATCATCCTTACATAACTGAGGTTCATGTGAGCTATTGATGTGCACACATATTCTGATCTGCTAAGCAAAAACAATTCCCAGTTTTCACTCAGTAAATATACAGTGACCAATTACATTTCCTACAGTTTATGTCACACATAAAGATAAATTCATCAGATGTATCCTAGATAAGATCCTACATTTTGTTAAATAGTGATGTGCAATGAACAATAACAGCTGTGTACACTTCAGAAAGAGGAATAAAAATTCAGGGCACCGAAGTCCAAGCTATATAATTTTAAAAAACTGAAGCTCTACTCAGTAACTCTGTAACGCAGCTCCTTTAATTATGACTCTATGAGTAATCATTTTCTCCAAAATTCTCTAAAATAATGATGAAACATCCAACATTATACCAACCATTTGCAAACAGCATCATGATCTTTTGATATTCTTCTTCTGTAAGAACTTTCAAGTCATGCTGTCGCTCTCGATACAAATCTTGTCGGTCCAAAACCCACTGTTGACTAACAATTGAAAAAAGCAATGTTCAGAGGATCTGATGTTTTATTTTTTTTAACTAAAGACACATACTAAATGGGCTAGATCTAGATCTTTGTTATTAAAATTGTCGGGAAGAGTTCCATTTGAGTTACACAATAGGGATTACTAGTACGTATACTACTTGTCAAGGACACGACTTGAGGTGCGTCCATGAACAGGAGGTCACATGGGAGCAGCGCCCCCCTGGCGAGTTAGTCCTCTAAGTGGATGTTTTTATAGTAAATGCAGGGCTTGGCGACTAATACTCAGAACATGAAATATATAAATGTGCAACTGAATTTAACTAGTATAACTCTACAAGGTAGGCTACTCCTCCCGAACTTTTACAATTCTTTCTATTCTTCTTCTTCTTCTTCTCATGAAGTTGATTCGTCTTAGATGTACAAAGACGATCCCTCAACTGCACCATATGCGACTCGACGTTACTGCTCTGAGGCTAAAACAGGCTAAAACAGCACATATATTAACCCATACCCCGCGCCCTACCCGTAAAGCCCACTGCATGGTCAGTGACCTTACTCACGGAGAATCTTATCTGGGGTCACTGACCTGTGCCACTATGCGATGACCACATACGCTGTCCACGTGGTTCGGTTTTTATTGATCGGTATGAAAACATTTGCTGCTATGCCTTATCACGCTTGATAATGAATTAACCAGCAAAACCTTAGTCTGTCAGTCTCTAACCAATGATCTGACTTATGATTCCAAGCTGACAGCTGTAGTTTTCGTGAGAACAATTCAACAAAGCGTGATAACAAGCCATGCCCTCCCAAGACCTACACAAATGGTTTCATCCTGATTGACATACTAATAAACCAATGTGGGCATTTGGGGCAAAGATTATTTCAGAGCTTGGTTCTGATTGGTTCTTAGATACAGACAACTCCAGATGGTGGTCAGCTTGTGAGAAAATGAGATAATATTGCAAATTTGTTGAGCAACGGTTCGCATGTCGATGTTACATCTTTGAAAGCTTAGTCTTTGTGATTCCAACCAGTGGTTCACTGGTTAACATGTCCATGTCACAATGCGTTTGATTTAGAAGAGATACAGTGAACAATAACACGGTGGTTACGTCTCAAAAAGGTCAGTGACCCGACGCCTGACAATATGGCTTGCGCGTGGCGCGGTCAGCTTGACCTGGGCGACGTTTGCCGCCCGTGCGGCGTGAGCGCTTGCAAGTCAATACCGACTATTGCCGCCCTGCGCAGGGTGAGGGTTAAGACCATTTAAAACATATTCGTTACAACAATACAAGTGTAAATATTCTTTTGTATATTACTAATTAGAATCTAGATCTAGTAGTATTAGACTCTCAATTGATTTTTTTCTTTTTATTTCTGGTTGCAAGTTAATCGGTATGGGGAAGGCAAACGTAAAGATTAGGTTTAGGGTTGAGGAAAATGACTTGAGTTAGGATCAGGGTTAAGGATTGACTGAATGGTCAGAAATCTAAATCTAGATCTAGATCTAGAGTCTAGATCCAGTCTCATATCTTCACGAGTGCTAGACACAGACAAAACTGAAAAACACTGAGATCCAAATTGTAAGATCTAGATCTAGACTCTAGTAACTCTTGGATGTAGAAGTTGTAATTAATCCAATTGACAACACTGAACAAAGACTTGTGATTCACATTGTCTTTATGACTTTATCGACGATGAAAACAAAAAGGAGAAAAAAGATTTCATGCAATCTTACTAATGTGAACTGGCCCAGAAGTTGCCAGCCATTTCCTCACAAGCTGGGGGCTGAAATGATAAATCAAACTGAGATTTTATGCTTGTCTAATTAAATCGTTTATTGATAAGAGTTCTCTCCAATCTGTAGACTATAAACGCTCAGGCTCTTGCAGTTGAAAGTGAAAATAACTTAATACTTCCGCCCGGAGATGACTATTCATACGGTTCCAGTATTTTCTTCTATTCTTTTTGCATACCTCAAGACGTATGATTCAAATAGTGACCAGCCTCTAGTTTCAGTCTTGGTATGGAATAGAAACACTGATTAGGCTACACTCATCAGTTTCAACAGATGTAAATACAGCTAGATCTAATACAGAAATGCTTTCTTTGCCTGCTGTCTTCTCTCATGAAGACAGCGACATGTTGAAGCCCTTCTTTTTCGCAACTTTAATGTTCTCGGCCGGCTGCTATCTAGCAGTAGCACGCATATGGACGTCCATGCTCGTACTTTCATTTGTCTGTTATATTACTGTATTAATCGTTCTTAATTTGACACACTGGCAGTATCAATTTAATAATAAATTTGTGTGTGTGTGCCTGGAGAAAGGTCCCAGTTGTCGCAAATTTTGGATTTTGAGATAAGGGCATATTCTTCTAGAAAATTCAATGCTGAACACGCTGCTTTTAAAATTTTAAACAATATCTTAAGTGGTTTTGAAGATATGACACATTATGTAAGACAGGGGTCAAAAACAAACTTTTGAGAAAAACAGCTTTAACAGCTCACTCCCATGACAGACTTTTTGAATATTGTTGGGGGAGCGTAGTTTTATTATAAAGGCAAATAGGGAAACTACTGAGTTGTGTTCACTGCTCAGCTCTAGCTTTCTATGTAAAATGCTGCGCTCTCCTAACAAGATCCAAAAAACTTCCGACTTGGCTGTTTTTAGGGGACCGTGGCACGTTACACGGTAAACTATAGATGAGCAGTGAACACTACTCAGTATTATCTCTATAACGGCTTTGTAATTAGTCCACGGTCCCCTAGCAACAATCACTTCAATATTACTTCTCGAAGAGTCACATGTTGTAAAAATAATTAATAAAATAATATTTAAACATAAAATATTCCAAAATCCTTTTCATATGCTATTTAGAAATGCTTAAACTTGTGTTTTCTGCTAGAAGTACATTTTCCGACCAGGGACGACTTTTTCGACCTTTTCACCCCCTAGCTCAAAAATAGCTGTACCGACAACTGGGACCTTTCTTCAGGCGCACACACATTTATAAATGTAGTAGACTACAGCTCCAACTGGTGTCACGCACGTGGGATTCACTCCTGTACTAAGCAATTCGCTTGGTGGGCTTGTTAGATTTGTGACATACCGTAACAAGACTGATGTTGCCAAATTGCAAAGCCCTTAGCATAAGCAGTAGGCATTTAACACAGATAAAAAAAACAAACAAACATAAAGGTGAGAAGGAAGACCAAGAAGGGAGAAATATGGGAAAAACCTGAAGTAAAATATTATACATGTTCTTTATGTAATTAAACAAGTGAAGGAGAGAGAGGGGTGGGGAGAGTGGGAGAGAGAGAAGTCAGTGTGCAGTCTTCCATTGTATTGTCATAATGACAGTCAAACATACTGGTGATTGTCAGACAGAAAAAAAAATAAAACATTAGAAAAGGAGAGGTGGGGGAGAAAGTAAACATGCTGACAAAAATCTACATGTAAATGTATACTTCGAGCCTTCACACATTGGCAGATATACTGCTCTGCGGAAATACAAGTCAGGAGTGGCAGATAAGTCATCGTATTGATTCAATATTGGTCGACTGTTCATCTGTTCAAATACCCTTTTTTGTTGTTGTTGTATTTTTTTCTTGACAAAGGTTTTCAGCGAAATATTGATATTTTATTGTCTTCCCTTTTTCTTTGCGTTTTATTGTATTGTTTGGGTATTATTTCTTACGGGAGGCTTCGCTACATATAACTTTTGTCTTTGCCAATTTTTTACTTTGCTTTAAGCCTTGCTGTGACCCCAAAGTTTTCCTGTGGTGTTCACATTTCATACATTTTCCATACCAACACTGCATTGAGCTATGAAAGAAAAAAAAGAAAAAAAAAAGTGGCACAGATGCTCCAGAAGCATCCACTACACTAGCTATGTGACTATGTGGTACGAGAACATTTTTCTTATGACATGGACAACCCTGAGATAATATTGAATACCAAAGTACTGGTGCAACAGCTTCTCCTAATCTCAAACTCCACACCAACTGATTGGTTTTAAAGTGGGCTCTCCCACATTTTTTCCAAATTCCGGATTTCACCAAATACGGCCAAGTTTCACTTCCGGTAGTTACAAACATTTGATACATGTATGCATCCAACAGAAAATAATTGAGATCTGGGCATTTGCCAAGGACCAATAGTCTATTGACCTCAATTTTCTCAAAACCTTTTTTTTTCTTACCCACTTGTCTTTTAATCGGCAACATGTAATGGAAGGAAATTTGCCAGGTCCAAAGAATTACAGGGCTGTCAGCTCAAACTGACTGCAACTACATGACCTTGGTCACGCCGGAATTTATATTGCCTTGGGTAGAGGAGCCAGTGAACACTCAGGTTTCCCTAAAGAGGCTGTTATTAGTGTTATGTACATATAGAAGGGGAAAAAAAGGCTAAACGATTACATATTCTCGCAGGTAGACAGCTGAAGTAGGTTTGGCACGAAAGTGATAAGAGAAATAATATTAATAATGCTAAACATACAATCAATCTTTGCGTTTCTTTTTTAATATTCACGTCAGAATAACTTTCCACCATTTAGATGAATAAACTACATATTTTCACGGTTCAAACTATTTTTTGCAAATGAAAGAATTGTTAGGATTATGCGCATGTATTTTTGATAAGACATATATAAGTTTGCCGCACTTTCTCTTAATGTCTGACAAACCCACAAAGAAATCAGTAACACCTTTTTTTTTTTCTTATTTTGCTTGGTTGTTTTGTTTCTGTTTTCTACCACCGACAAGCAAGGCCCAAACTAGCCAAAGATAATAAGACAAACTGTCTTTGTAGTATGATTTCATTAGATGTTCACTTTACAAATACTGTAATACAAAATAATACTAAAAATTTTACGAATACACCTTATCATGGTGAGATTTCCAATTTGTTAACACAGTGTCTTTACCTTCACTGGCTTTTATTATTGTTCAAAGGGGGCAAATTTGTATTTTTCATATATATAATATGGTTGGGGAAATTCTACACATAAGTACTTTTCCTCCAAAAAACTCACTTGCCTGCTTGGAATCTCAAATAAAACCTAAACACCTTTGTTGTGTACTGGTTGGTAGCTATACAATATGGTATTTTCATTACACATTGTACATGCTTGCGCTTACAAAAGTATTACCAACAACATTCCAGGAAGGAGTCGGATAGCAAACTATGTAGCAGGTCAAATTTGATGTTTTGAAATAAGCATGCATGCACACATGCATACACAAGCACACTTGCACGTACACCTGCACATGCACACACACCACACACAAAAAAGGTCCATTGTATCAGAAATATGAGATACTATGAATTTATTTTTTTTCTTTTTAAAAATTGCACAGATGTGATCCTCTCATCTGACATGGGAATTTTTGCGTATTTCAAGATTTATTTCAGCAATTTATTCAATCACGCACTTTTACAAGACAAATAGGATATCATCAAACAATTGCATAGACATAAAACCAAAAATTTGTAAGCACCATTTCTTGCTTGATACAGAGATTCATACAACAATGCACACCTGAGAAAATTGCAAATTGTTGTTCACAGCTTTTCAGAAGCAGAATGAACAAAACTAAGGTGGTCTTAAAAACGAAGTTCATTTCACAATGCAAAGAAGAACTGAACAGATTGTCGCAAGACAAAAAAGAAGCACCGATGAAACTCTTCCAAACATAAAAACTGTAAGATTCCAATTTTCCCCTCCATGTGAGCTTCTGGTCTTCAAGCATTTTAAAACGCATACTTTTGATACATCTAAAAAAAAATCTCATGCAGAGAGGAAACCACTGAAGCAATTCACATAAAATCTTATTTAAATATGAAAGTACATATGTATGTGTGTACTCATGCACCACGCTACATCACAGAACCTACAACAGAAAGGTACCATATAATTATAAACCTCAAGAGTGTTTTTGCAATACTCAGAGATCTATATAAAAAAAAAAACAGAAAAACTGTGGGGTCGCAGCAGGACTAAAAGCAACTTTTTCTTTTTGCCCGATTTTAACATCAGAGATCTATAGTCTTTATGTAGCATAATGTTGATCTTGGATAAATTCTGACAGGTCCACAAGCACATAATAGGACCTAAATGATGGTCTGTGGTCATTCACATTCATTTGCTAAACTCTTCTGAAGAAATTGTACAACCAGATGACATTTTAAGAGAATAGCCCCAATTTCATTACAAAAGAAAAAAAAAAGCATTTTTTTTTCTGCTGCTGCATGGCAAAAAATAGGGTGCTCTGGATCTGGCAAACCCATGGAGTTAGAATGTTTAATTAATCAAGTTGTTTAATAGAGGTGTCTGGTAAATTATATGGAAACGTACAAATATATGCAGAGAGAACGACAATCATAGGGTCCTCTTCCAGCACACAGAATACCATGTTGCTGAATTATGCACCGGCAAAGACCATTCACATTGCGGAAACATTATTCTGTCACAGAGTCAGGCATAACAATAAAGTTCCCATTATGGCCCAAATCTGCTTTAGTTTTACACAATCATTCCATAATAAATCTGGAAATCTGTTAGTTTCCATATCACAAGTTTTGCTCTTATGCTCTAAATATATACATAACGCCCATCACAAGATGAGTATTACTAGATAAAGATCGGTACTCTCTTTAAAACTATCATCCAGATCTGTCGTTCATCTTGTCCATATAGAGTCACCAAAAACTATCACTTCTGCACATAAAATGAGTACACATCCATCCAAATAAGCATCCCAACAAGTGTACACATCACCCTCATACACACAAACAAACATACGTAAAGATCACCAACACGCATTTATCCGCAAGTGGTATATGTCCAACTATGTATATTACAGCTACAGGATGATGTGCATTCACCTACATGTACACATCCACACAGGTGTTCACCCACATTTTTCCACACATATATGCATTCAAATTCACCCACATGAATGCATCCACAGAAATGCACTTGACTTAGTAGTTCTAAACACATGCATGGAAACCATCCATGTTCATATAAACATATATTATCCACACACATGTAGGCTACCACAAAGTGTCACAAAACAGAGTGATTATGTATGATTCAATAGACATATGTGACAGAGCGGTGTCATATAATATGTGAGTTCATTCGTGGAGTTCAGTATATGACACAAAGCAAAAAAAATTCATTTTATCGTTGGTGGATTCTCTAACCCTACTTCACTTTTTGTGGACCAATCTTTCCTGTTCCAGACTGAATCTACAACATGTATTACATGTCCTAACAAAATATATCTGCCATTGTTTGGAAGAAATGATTTTGTGATTAATGTGTTAAAAAAAAACCAATTCCATCTAGTAAAGGAAATAAATAGTTTTTTTGCTCTCCTGAAATATTTTGGAAAAAGCACTTAGACAGAGAATTACACCGACGATATACTTGATTATTGCATGATAAAAAATAATCGGCAGATTTTACAGGAAAATATAAAACAACCCCCCCCCCCCCCCCAACACACACACAACAACACAAAGCCCAGGGATCTTCAGAAACCTTTGTAGGGTCATGAAGGCAGGCAACATTTCCTTGCAATATTTACCACAACTATCTACAGTGGACCATCATGTTTAACGACACTGCTAATAACGAGAACTTTGCCTATAGCAAGAACAGTTTAAATCCCCGTTTTTGCTACTATATAAGCTATATATTAAAATACTTGAATAACGGCAATCGATAATCACAACCTTTGCTATAGCGAGAGAATTAATTCTCAGTGCATACGGCAATTTGTGGGAGCGGCCACATTACAGCGTGTAGCGAGTCAGACATATTATAATAGTGTTCTTTGTCCGTTACTATACGCCCACCCGCACATATACATGACTGCTCTCACCCCACCTGCATGACATTTCCTAACTAATGTTTCACTCCAGATCAATGTGCAGTCACCTTGCAGAGCCACTTGAGTTCTTGTTATTTACAAACCCAGTCTCTCTTGGGTAAAGAGGAAATTATAAGGGATTTGGGAATCCTATCACCATTGCCGATGTCTATTATTTCCATATCCCAATGTAAACGGACTCCATTCTGCGTTGTAATGATATGAGAAAAGTTGGGGACCATTCTAATTGTATGATCATGAGTAATTTTGTTCTTACAAGGGGGTTCAACATTTGCATCTATTATTGCTGTTACAGAATCATTTAAACTTATTTCAAAAGGGTATCTGTACCCACCCAATGAACACAAAGTGGTGAATCTCCTACGCTTCTTTTTTCCAACTTTCAACAAACTCATTACCATCTAAGATTGTCAATGTATTCTTCGCTTCTTTTATTATTTTGTTTGTTTTAATCTTTTCTTTTCAATCTTGGCACTTGTACAAATTTAAAGATATTTAATGAAATAGTAAACAATCAACCCAGTTCTGCCAGCAGCTCCCACAAAATGAAGTCAACAAAGTTCATATCTTCCACGACAATTGCCAGTCTCTTGCAAGACAGTTCTTGCCACATAACCTTCCTCAAAAGGATGAAGTTTCTTGGCTTGAGACACTTGGAGTATTTGACAGAAAAGGCATGGTCCAGCTGTGGAACAGGGTATTCTGTGCTGTAGGAGGTATTGAGAAGAACAGGGGCTGTATGTCCATCCACGTCCTGTCAGCGAAAGACAATTAGCATTAGTATTAATTAAGTAAACACTTGTACATGCTGTAATAATTACGAAGTTACCAGTGAATGGACATATAAGATATCAGTAATAATAATGAGGGGGATAAAACAAACTTATGAAGATTGTCAGTAACAGTCATGACCTCATCAGTATTAATTTATTAGTACGGTGAACACCCCTAGGACACAAATATTCTAAAAATCCATTTCAAAGTGAGTCCCGCAACTGTGTGCAGTGGCTTGGGTTTGGCAGGGCCAAGAGGGCATTACTGTCTAGGATGCATCCAGATATGGCCACAAAGCACATATGGGGACAATTACTTCAGTTATGTTGTACCTCAAAACCAAATATTAAAAAGTTACATCGATAACTTTACAGCTGCAATGCCAACCATCATCTTGCCATTACTGAATCATTATCTTGGTCTCCATCATTGACCTTGTTCACCAGACCTTGGTCTAGCTCAGCTGTTTCTGTCATTGACCCATCTTGCCATTGGATCGTGCTTTTCCTCCAACAGATATCAGGCACTCTGACAGTGTCTTCATTTTCAAAACTACTATTTCTTAACTCCTACGCTATGGAAAGCCGAGTATTCGGCTCGAGTGGACACCAGTTTCCGCTGTCTAAGCCAAGTTCTCGAAATATTGATTCCGGTCCTGGTTCATGGATTTCCCTTTATCTTAATGTCTTATGTCTTGTGTTTCTGCTGAGTGAAAGAAAAAACATCTTTTGAACTACGTCTAAGTTTCAAACTGGATTGTGTTGAGAGTTCCCGTTCACACCCACAAAAATTATTGTAGGGAATGAGTTAAAACATGAAATCAGCTGCTATCCCTACTGACAAGCCTTTCAGATGAGCTTTTCGAAGTTTTGCTGACAGTGAGGTTTATAAGTGGCAAAAACATTTCTGCTAATAATTTCAAAAATACATTTATTAAAGATGTGGATGGATAAGTCACATTGTGAGAATATACACCTCATCACAAGGTAGTCAGAACTCAAAACCAACCAAATCATCAATGTGATAGTATGTAAGATGGACAACGAATTATGAGCAATCACTTTTTGTTTTTACAAAAAGTAAACAAGTCCAAATAACCCATAATAACACTCTAGGCAATTATTTCAAACCAATTTTATCATGTTGGTTAGTACCACAGACAAAACTTTTTCCAAGATAGTAGTATATATTCTAAAGTTTCACATTGTAATTAAAACCTAACTGAAAAACAAACCAATGCTAAAACAATCCCAAACTGGAGTAATGTGGGTTTTTAAGAACACCAGCACTTACTTGCACCAGTACTGCTGGCTTACTGGCTGGAAAAGAAGCCACAATCTCTAGCAAAAGGGAGACACGAGAACCTCCCAGTGATGCTGCCAAAGGACAAAAATATGTAAGTTATTACTTCAATTGCATTTCCTTTCATAGCTCAATTTTGGCAACTACATCTTACTATAATTGAGCTAGAGGGTGAACTTGTAAGCAGCTAAAACTTTGCGTCTACGCCATCAAATATTATGAAACTTGGTGTGCTGTACTTGTACAGCTTTTGACGAAGGGTTACGTGGGACACATTCATTTTGAACAAAAATCAGTCTTTACTATGATTTATAGTAACATTTTTTTAGCCATAAAAACAGAGAGGCATTTTCATCGGACAGAACCGAAAAGTGTGACCAGAAACTTCATCCTTGACCTCTCTTTTCACATTGGTGAGCGAAAATCAACGTCATCACATCTGTGTATTTCTATGTGAAACTGTGGCGTAGCAGTAGGTTCTATTAGTCATTGCATCGAATCCAAATGCCGTAGCCTAGATCTAGATATAGGGTTGGGCTTGATACATGGAAAATTTGCAAGATTTATCTTGCGCGGGTCGGCTATAAATCTTGATCCACCACCAAAATGATTTCTGATCAAGATTATGATATTCGCTTGTAAGTCTGCAATACAGCAAATCACAATGTTATTGCTGTCTTAATTTATTTTCACAACCATTGCATATTATGTGCCTTTAAATCTAAACATGAAACCTACATCACCTTCTATGATCTTTCACTCCACGATTAATATTTTTCGCCACTGATGTTCACTTTTAAGCTCTTGTTATTGAAAGATACTGAAAGTGTTCTGTCCAACCTTTCCAAAGACCTGGTACTCCAGCCAGTGAGATGCGTATGACACGGCCATGAGAAGCCTCTTCCTTAATGAGATCTGATCCGATCTTTGCAGCCACTCTGGCAAACCTGTCTGACAGAGCTAGGCAAGCAAGAAAGAGTAAAGTTAAAAGATCACTGTAACTAGATTAGTTTATCTTTCTTTCAGACGGATTTAAAGTATTCAGATATTTTCCATAGTGACAAACTTCAAGTGACAATGATACTGGGAAAGAGTTGGGCTGGTAACATTTGGTTAAAAGCATACTGATTCACATCAAAATGGTAAGAATCCTAAAAGTGAAAATAGGTGGAAATGTTCATGTCAAAACCAGTTCAGCATAAACTGCCACACCATTTAGAACCTACCAGTAAATTAGCATTTTTACTGAGTGAACCTCTCAATCTACATACCTCATTATTAACCATTATTTAATAGTTCTATATAGGAATAATCTTCAGTCTTATCAATTGCTTTCTAGGTGAAAGAAAACAGACAATGAGAATGACTGAAGCCACTCCAAAAACAAAACTAGTCTTGCTGGTGAAATACCTAATCAAAATATTATTATAAGGTACCGCTTATTATTATAAGACAATCCCAGCATCATTTTCGTTTTAAAATAAATATATAAAAAATGCTGAACTCAGATAACAATAATTATATTATAATCAATGCCAACTATCTTCAAAATAAATTTCAGCTGCATGCCCTGTTTGTGAAAAGGGTCTTTGTATTCAAAGCAGAAGCCAGGGTGGCTTAAAGTTATTATGGATGCAGACCACTTCCATTTTATGAAACACATTGAGTATTCAGATGTACGCAAAAGAGGTAATATTTATCCTGAATAGTGAATTTAGGAGCTGATAAAGTAACACATCAGCTATCATGTGTAAATAAATGACATTCATGCAAGGGTGATCATGATGAGCAACATCAGTTGACCTCCACTTGTTTCTCCCCACATAAATAATGGCGCTGCAAAGATTGGGAAAATTACAGAATAAAGAATTTATAAAATAAACCTACCTTTTGTTTTTTTGCTTTTATATGGAATAACATCTCGGCATGCATCAGTATAAGCAGCCTCTCTTCGTAAATCAGTGTTCAATGAGGAAAGTTTTGCAGCAGTTGATTTGCAGTGACTATCTGTCTCATCACTAGTCCGTTTTCTCTTCTTTCCTTTCTTGCCATGCCACCAACCAGAACCAAAGTCATCTGAATTAGTAGCATTCCGAGTCCCTACTCTGTTCATATGATGATCACAATTTTGATTAGTGACCCCATCAGATCTATTGGAATGATTACTGTGATTATGCACATTGGCATGAACTCTGGAGTCTGCATTTTTCTGCTGATCTGCCTTTTTTTGTGTGTCTGGTCTATCCATTCTTCCTTTCCACCAACCAGATCCAAAAGAATCATCTTCTCTTTGTTGGGCTTTAGAGATATTCTTCCGATTTGACTTGCTGGCATTATTAGTGGAATGCTGCTCTGATGTTTTCTTCTTTTGTTTCTGGGGTCCTCTGTTCCACCATCCTTTTCCAAATGATTGACCATCATCATGTGAATGTTGCTTATAGGAAGTGCCAAGTTTATGGAGTCCTTCACCAAAGTGCCCTTGTTGAATTTTGTCAGCTACAAAAGGCCTCCACTCTGATGGAGCTAAAGATTGGATTCTGGTCATTTCATTCACGTTGTCATAATTATTGGTCTGATGACTCGTTTTCAAAGTCCTCGTCATAGCTGCCGAAGCACCATCACAACTTTTACCTGAAAATGCATTTCTTGGAAATGTACTACTCATTTCTGGTGCAGAATCATCTATTGCCATGGTGAAAAACTCTCTTATCCCAAATGCCTCAGATATTACTGCTTTTGAAATGTAAGCTCCCTCACTGTCAAGAAGTCTGGCCTTCGACTGAGCTATGAGGTGCATTCTATACTCAGCCTCTGGCAACACAGTCAATCTCCCTGTCATTACACCAACAAAATCACAGAAATCCTTGTGGTGAGCTCTGTCCTCTTCAAGGCATATCACAGAACAATACCTGGTGAGAATGCAAAATGACAAATTTTATACCGTAATCCTAAAGTAACCATATAGCAGTGAATTACAGATGTCAGATAAACTATGTAATCTCACTCCTATAGCCTATACTAATATGGTAATAAGGTAGTGTAGTAGAATTTTTTATTTTTTTTTTGCAACATAAGATAAGGTATACTATAATCCAAAGATTTCTATACAAAAATCCATCTGCAGCATCATATTTCACACAAACAAACCTCTACATAGTTGTAAATAAAAACTTTCACAGGATAAAACAAAGGCAGTCAAAACACCTTGTTCCTCAGAATTTTTATTAGGTTTATGTCCTCTTCAATAAGAATGTAGTTTGCAGCTTGTAGCGGGATGCATAACAATTAACATGATGGGTAAATTTAAGACATTATAAACTTCCTGTTTCCTCGGTCACAACACAACTGGAATCTTTGTACCATGACCCTGACATAATCAGAGGCTAATTTCCTTTACTGAACAGGTTAAAACATACATTATATCTGAAAAGAAAAATGGAAAAAGAATCTAAAAATAAATTGTTTTCTGAGAACAGAATTTTATGGCATGAAGCCTCCAAATGTAATTCAATCAGAACAATCTTAGATTTCTTCCCACAGTTTGGCCTGGTGAAGGGCCCCAGACAAGCTTTATCTTGCTTAAATCTTGCTTTGGTACACACACAGATCAGAAAATGTTTTAAAATTTTCCTACACAACATTTCATCATCATCAGTTGCCCTGTCTGGAACAGACATTGGCGATCATAGCTCTCCACTCAGATCTGTGATCAGCCAACCTCAAGGAGTTGTTGTGACATTTATTTGTTGTCCATGAATTAAGACTTTCAGTGAAAGTTTTTCTCTGTCTACCCCTGGTTTTCCTGCCTTCGATCTTCCCTGTGATTGCTAGAGGTTCAAGGCTCCTGAGGCAACAGATGTGCTCTAGAAATTTCAGCTGCCTCTGTCTTATTGTTATAATTAATGATCTTTTCAGATTAGAGTCTCTCAAGACTGACTCATTTGATTTTTGCTCCATCCATGATATTCTCAATATTCTGCTAATAAACCACATTTCCGCTGCTTCTAGTTTCCTCTCCTATTTCTTTGTTCATTGTCCAACATTTACATCCGTATAAAAGCACTGACCACACATATGTTTTCAAGACTCAGAGTCTTCAAAACAACAGCCAGCAATAAATTATAAAAACTTAGGACATGTCCTTTCCAAACTTCCTCATTTGAATAAACACACCAAGATATGTGCAACTGGCTATCTATAAGTATGCTTGAGAAAATTCTACTGGAAAAAGAAAAGACTATTTATTAAAGTCACAATTACAATATAGCTTTCACTACATAGAAAAAAATCAATATGCACCTTATAAACTATTTGTAGACCTTCCTGTAGAGCAATGTGATTTCTGCTTTTGCTCACTCAATTTTCACAACTTTTGCATCCATTTTCTAAATCATGACAATGCACACTTTTAGTTTCAATATTTAGTTCTTGTGAATTAGCCTATTAAATCACCTGCACTTTACTGTTTAAAGAAAAAAATGTTTTTTCTCAATACCAAATGCAGTGCTTGGATTTTGACTTCTCATAAGATTGTGCAAGTATGGAAAAGAACAAGACAGAGCCCAGTCAGAGAGGAAATTGGTAGGAGGCAATGGAGATGGATCGGCCACACTCTCAGGAGGCCAGGAAACAGCATCACGAAGAAGGTATTGGATTGGAATCCCCAGGGCAAAAGATCAAGAGGAAGGTCGCGCGGAACGTGGAGAAGAGCCAGAGAAAATGATGTGCAACGAAGCGGAAAGACTTGGAATAATGTAAAGAGGCTGGCCCATGATAGAGAGGGATGGAAAGTGTTTGTTGGTGGCCTATACCCTGATCCAGGGTGAGAAAGGCAATGATGATGATGATGACTTTAGTCTATACTGAAATTTGAATAATGTCCAAATGTTCAAAATAGTGTTCTAAGTTCAGCAAATGGTTGTAAAGGAACTGTTTCCAAATTCTCCATTATATGACTGACATTTTTTTCATGAAAACAGTCGTCCAGACTTTGGGTAGCGAGAAGTAGGATTCCAGTCTAAGGCATGGGTAAAATAAACATCTAACGCAAGTTGCGGCGGCAAAAGGTTAGCGTTTTGATCTAAGCCTCTGTGGATCAGTGTTTGATTTAGGTACACCTCAATGGAGCATAATATGGAACTCTTTTCGGGAGGACTTCCGAATGCGTTCCATAGCTCGACAAGTGCATAGGCATTGTCAGATTGATATGTAACGACGTGAGGGTCTAGTCAGTTTGTATCATCGAGGCCGTAGGCCGATGTTCGTCTGGACAGTAGTCAGATTGACATATCAGGAAAAGTCGCCGGTGTAGCTATGTATTGTTTTCACTCGGGCTATGGAACGCATTCGGAAGTCCTTCCCTCTTTTCCTCATAGAAAACTAAAGCAAAGGCCTAAGTTAGAATGAAGTTAAATCATCCACCATAAGGCATACCTGACTTCTCCACATCTGGTGCATGCAACTCCCTCATTTTTTATTTCAGCTCTGCATCTGACACAATGCCCTTCCCTAATTTGATTCATATATTTTCGAACAACATCCATCCTCTAATGGGTGAAGAAGACGCTGCTGTAGACAGCTGGCTGTTTTATTTGGACCTATTAAAAGAAAAAGAAAACATTTTAAAAGGGCAAATCAAAGTAAGTGAACACCTTAAAAACCAGTAATTTAGACATGATTGTTTTTCATGAAAAATTCCATATGACTTCAACATATTCAAATATAATAATCCCTTCAGGGGATAACATTCCATCAAACTGGATTGAAGTAATTACATACTTGAGTCTAGGTCTAGATCTTGCAACCTTGGTAGGCCTACTTCAGGATTCATCTAATTCTAAGCTGACTTTCAGTTTTCACTAGCAGGAACAACCGCGTGATTGAGTAACCTAAACTTCTCTAAAGGAAACGAGTCTCAGATCTATTTTTAAATCAACACAGTACGATTTGTACAAGACTAGAAATCTAGACTACACCTTAGAATTTGAAACAATAGCAACAGGTTCATATCGGGGAAGGGTGTGCTGTACGCTATTTTTTTATTTCTCAGAAAATGCCTCTAGGTCTAGATTTCTAGATATCTATGCCTCTAACTTCGATTGTTCGAAACAATTAAAAGCGATATGACTCTCACATATGGCTGTCTGTTCAGACTGGACGAGAAAAAAAACATGAGTAGCCGACAACACTGAAGGTTTTTCTTCAAGAAACAAGTATTTTCTAAATCATTTGTAATAAATAGGCCTACATCGCAGAAAGTTTTCGTGTTGAAAGACAGTTCGCTTCCACGAAGAAACGGAAAAGTCCGCTATCTTGTCACGTGACCAGACCACCCCCAAACATAGATATAGTACACAGAGATGGCACGCTCAGCGAACCTCGCGCGATGCCACAGTGCGCATGACCGACATAGCGATAAGCCTGAATCGCTGACTGGCTCAGCGTTGCTTGATTGTACTTTGTAGGCTGTTTTACAGTGACGATGCGCAAGGAGAATCATTTTTAAAACAAGTGCTAAAAACAAAAAAAGAGGGGGGGGGGGGGAGGAGGTCTAAAATGCACCGTATCAAACACCAACAAATATATAACGCTATCAGTATCAAGAGATGCTACCAACGATAGTGACTTGGATAAACAAAAAAAAAAAAAGGAAATAAAATAATAATAAATGAAGAATCTGTTAAGACTCGCAACCCTATTAACAAAATAGATATTTCAGGGGGTCTCTGCCTCGGATCCTAGTTGGTGTTCAGTAGGAAAAAAATCGGCATAGATATGAATTACGGATATGGCTAAAAATCGGTGTTAGCATCATCTGTGTTAAGGTATGAACACCCCAACCATTATTTCACTGTGGGCTATATTAACATTTTCATTTATCCCACATTTTCCAAGATGTCTCAAGTTGAAATATCTCACACACGTTCTTTCACTCTTGCCTCAAATTTTGACAACCAGAAACACGCCCTAAAACCAATTAGATTTTGAAAACTTTGGCAGCAAACCAGGCAACCTATATGTTAGATACATTCCTTATCATGCACTCATAAAAAGGTTATGAGCCCAGATAGCGTAGCAAAGCATGACACGGAAAGGTCTACACTCTACTTGACTGTTATGGTTGCGGCAAATTAGCAGTAGCAGGTTAGTCTGATTAGAGTTACTGGCATTCTCCAGGAATAGCATAGCGCTGTGGTACTGAAACCATTCATTTAATCTTAGATGACTTGGTTGAGACCCAAATATTGGTGCGGTTCCAAGAGAGTTCTAAAAAAATACATCTTTTTTCGGTTTCAGTTTTAGGTCGAAGTCAACCACACAATGATACATTTATTTCAATAGGCCTACAATTTAAGTTTTAACAGCAGAAAAAATGGTAAAGCAAAAACAACTAAACAACAGTAAACTTACTTAGAACAACAACAACAAACAAAAAAATAAATGAAGATTTACATCCCATCTACTTGATGGGAATATAAAAATTTACGGTTTATCATTGTCTGACTCTGATTGATCTAGTCTAGCAGACTATAATTACTCCCTGTCTGCACCCATGAAATATCTAAAATAGTTTATTTACGTTTCCAAACAATACTGTTGTGTTGTGCAAACTTGCAAAATATGCTGGTCCTTCTAATTTAACGCCTCTAAATAAGTAAATATGAACGCGAAAGTAATAGCAGACCACAAAATGTTTACAAGCGGAAGCCCCGCATTCAGGCTTATCGCAATGGGGGGCTACTTCCTGGCTGGCATCACTTTTCATTCCACCAGCGGAAGGAGTGCGCGATCTGTGTTACTATATCTATGCCCCCAAATATTCTTTACAAAATTTAAAATTTTTCCTAAGGAATGTCGTCGAAACAAAATAAGGATAACGAAGGGGACACGACCGGAGCATTTTTCAAGTGTGTGAACAGATCTGTGAGTGTGAGCCTGTGTGCGTGCATGTGTATATATATGTGTGCTTTTATTTTTTTCCTTTCCTTTCCTACGTGCTGCGAAGCTGCCACAAACTCGAAATAATAAATCTAAATCAAGGGGGCAGATCAGTTTAGAATAAAATGTATAGGCTACCCAGTTAGTTCCTTTTTTTTTTTTTTTATAAAAGGCGATACAGATAGATTTCAGAATCGTCATTCCATTATGCTGGCATAGACATGATAAATAATATATTTTTGTTGTTGTTTTTGTTCTTGTTTTGGTTTGTTTTGTTTTTATTAAGGGTTTGCCATTTAATTTTCAAATCTTGTTTCAGGTCTTTTGCGCACCAGGGCACTGTGAACTGGTTTTTAGTCAGTGAAATTGCACCAAACTGCATGCGCGTGGATCCCATATTAATATTATGCTAGGCTTGTCACAGGGAACGAAAAAAATAGAAAAATAAATTCTGCCATCATAGCATTTTTTTAACAACTGCCTGAAACTTGAATAGATATAGTAGTACAAAACAGATTGGGTTAGATTAGATTTGTGACACCTGTGAAAATTAATTTTATGCTGTGAAACTTGCCATTCAGTTAATAGAGTTGAGCACCAAAAAAAAGGGGTCGAAATTGCACCACAGTGAAATATTTCCACCCCTGATTTATATTTTTGTTTTGTTTTAAAATAATATGATTTATTTATTTATTTATTTATTTATTTATTTATTTATATTTGTTGTTGAGTTGTTGTTCTTTGACAAGGGTGATTTTGTTCCAGTTTTTTTTACCCACACTCGTAATATTGAAATTAAAAATGGAAAATGGAAACTAACACTTGCAGTCCGGTCACTATAGTGGAAAATAGAAGTGAAAGACAAATTAGTCAATAAACGTGGATGTTCTTGACAGTCAAATTAGGCTCCGAAATAGAACCCGGTGGAGAATATCATATGGGCAATTTCCCTGACCAAAGTGGAAGATGGCAGGTAAGACTGCGATTTGCTCAACAAATAATAATGGAGATCATTTATATAGCCCCTAATCTAAACCAAGTTCGCTCTAGGCACTATACAGAAAGTCTTCTTTTCTCGATTTGCATCTATCTCTTTCTTTCCCTTTTGTCTCTCTCTCACACACTCTCACTCTGCCTCTCGGGATCTCTGTCTCAGAGCAAATTGTAGCGCAGCCTGTTAGGCGCAGCTCACAACTCACAACAGTTCACAACTGTATTATAATATTTGTTTATATATATATAACAACATTTTTGTTGGTGGTGGTGGTGGGGGTGATAGGAATAAATTTTAATCTATTAATAGATAGTCCAAACTGATTTTTACTTTTTATCACAACTCACCAGTCTATCCGATGGAGCTTTGCTTTTCTAAGAATTTTGATACCAAATTTTTTATTGTCATTCTGGCTTAAAGGGTTTGAAAGTTAACAACAACAAGACTTCTACCATTCTATGTTTACTAAGTATGAGTACTGAAGTCTACTGATGTCATGAATTTGTCCTAGAATTGCATTGCTTCACTTGGTGTTCTGGTGTTCTTATAAATACTGTTATGTTATAGTTTTGTTATTTGGCGCCGACCTATTCTAGGAAATGGTTCACGATTTAGATCGATTCTTGGAAATGCCTTGTTGTGAATAGTGAAACCCCGATGAAGCGACGCGGAAATCATACAGTCCACAGTAAGCATCCCCATGTCACTCCAGCGGAGATAATTATGGTAGGATTATCGGATTTCCTACACAAAATCGACATCGGTCCCATGTCGTAACCAGTGGATCCACGATGTCATTCCTTTGTGCAAAGTTTACGTCAATCCTACGCATCGGATTTCCCTAGGGTTGCTGGCTGGGTCACAAGGATGAAATTGGTCCTGGGGCCTTGTTGTTGAGTGCATAATCAAAGATATTAGAAACAGTAAGATGAGACACTCCCTTCTTCGCACCACCAAAAAAAAACAAAAACGTGCACACAATAATATTTGCGAACTGATCGGGGGCGGGGCGCATGGCGCAGTTCGAAAAGAATTCTTGATATAATGGTCAATTTATAATGTAAAAAAAAAAAAAAAAAGGAAATATAGCCAGAGTTGTCCCACAACGATTGAGGTTATAATTCCACAATAAGTTTAATAAGTGTCAGTCAAGGCCGACAGCGATAGCTGAACAGTGAACGAAATTCAATATTATCCCTATTTGGCTTTGTAAAATGTGCCACTTTTCATGACTTCCGTGCGTTTGCTGATAGGTGGTGGTGCGAAATCTTTGCACGCTAAAACTACTAAAAGCACTAGCTGACTTATTTTATTAATTCTAGTATCTTTGAAATATACAGAGTGCGTGTGAGAAGACGTGGATATACAGTTGGACACCACAGAGCGTGAGCATTTGTTTTCAGCTTTAAAATATCTAATGTGGTAACTTTCAAAAAGAAGAAAAAATCCTATGGTGATATTATTACATCATTTTCTTTCCTCCAGCCAAACTCCTTTGTTTCTTTTTCGTCTTTTTCGCTCTTAATGACCTCTTTCATACGTTCAGCACGAATCATTGCAAAGGGGACGTTCAAATATAATCTTACGCCTCGGAGGGGGGGGGGATGTTTGGCTCCTGTAAGAAAAGTGTAAGGGGGGGGGGGGTCTTGAACCAGTGTAATATTACACTTTTGTGAGGTGAGAATATAAATTAAAAAGGAATAAAAAATTAGACAAAAACATGATGAAAAACCCCTTTGTTGATGATAACTAATTTAAGGCAATTTTGACATTGACTTTGACATGAGTCTCATTTTTCCCTCATTTGTAAGAAAGAGTATGTGTGCAATGTATAAATATTACATGTATTATTTTAATATTACGGCATTGGGGGGGGGGGGGGGGAGAAGCAAGTGTAAGAAGGGGGGGGGGCAAAAAGTCCCCAAAAAGGTGTAAGATTATATTTGAACGTCCCCAAACACGAACAGCAACAAAGATTTGTCTAAACAACGACAACAACAACAGTAACAACACCAAAAACTCCTTTTCTATTGTTATAGTAGCAAGGTTATTTATTAGTATTGGAGCTTCAGTCAGACTGAACAGAACATTTAATTACTCCAAAAGATAATCGTTCTTCGCGGCTTCACCTCTACTTGCACAACCTTTTCTCTCTTTCTTCCTTTTTTCAGAACCTGTCTCCGTCTTTTGCAATCTGATCTGCTTCATCATTACTCTGCTTCTGGATGATAGCCACAACTGTGTCGCGTTTTCATAAATTAATATTCTGGATTCTCTTTTTAGTTATGGATTTATTTCAGTCTTGCCTTTCTATTTTTATTGCTCAGCTTGCCACATAGCAAATCCCAGTTAGTTTTTCTCATGCCTCAC
The DNA here is from genome assembly GCA_963931925.1 of Onchidella celtica. Taxonomy (NCBI): domain Eukaryota; kingdom Metazoa; phylum Mollusca; class Gastropoda; order Systellommatophora; family Onchidiidae; genus Onchidella; species Onchidella celtica. The sequence continues at coordinate 31,626,243 of OZ007580.1, read as the reverse complement.
GATTGTGTCCTCTTTTCAACATGTGCGTCTACGTAGGCAATGTGTTGAACACTTCACTTGGCGCTGTCTTCACGAACATTTCCTTGTTTTCTCTGCCAAAGACGGTCCAAAAATAATAATTGTAATAATAATGACGTCGGTAGTGATAATATGTCCACGCCCATCTTCTGGGATTGGGAAGTAAGGGGAGGAAGAGGGCGGTGTGGGTGAATCTGAAATACAGACCAATTAAAAGAAAAAAGCAGTGTGAAAACCAGAGGGACGTGAGGAATTAATAAACGTTCCTACAACTAACAAGGTTTTTAAACAGCCAATTGATGGTGTATAGCCACGAATTTGATGGTCAGTATTATGTCAGAACTTCAAAGCATTGAAATTCTGTTCATTTCAGATAATGAGACCGATACTGTCGGAAGCAAACGGATGAATGACATAGAGGGTTCGGGCATGTGAGAAACACACCTGAATCTTCATACTGAGTTTTGTGAAACGGTTACATTGTGCTAGGAAGAAGCAAGACCATAGCTAGGACAGACGGAAGGAGACACTACCAGAAGTGCCCACCAACCACCCTCAGATCTTCATACCTAAGCAGAAACGTTTTCATTATCGAAGTGTCTAGGCACACGACATATCGTGGAAAAAGTGTGGAGAGATTTTTTCACGACACGTTTTTCATCCAATCAAAGTTGACCGTTTTCTGACTCAAAATGGCGGCCCCACTGAGCGGGAGGTCGGAACCTGGGGGGGCGTGAGGGTCTAGTCTGTTTGTATCAATGGGCGGTAGTCAGATTGACTAATCAGGCGAAAAGGGGCTGGGGTAGCTGTAATAAGTTGTGAAACGTCGTGAAAAACTTCACCAAGGCCATTTTCATGACATGTCGTGGAAAAGTTCACGGAGGCGATTTTAAGGACGTGTCGTGAAAATAGCCACTTCCTTTTATTATTATTATTATTTGTTTTTCTTTACTATTGCCGGGTGGTGGGGATGAACAAAGGTGGGGTAGTTAATCTGCAAAATGGGATGGGGCGGGCGGGCTGGCTGACAGGCTACAAGACTGCAAAACAATCTCATGAATACTGATGAAAATTGTAATGTAGCTCAGAGATAAATTACCATTATCTCTATACAGTGAATGTGAGACTCAACAAAAAATCACTGAAAGTACGAAGAAATGCATGAGCAGATGAATAAATAAACGACAGAACAATGCAGAGGGAAAACAATAGAAGGAATGAATGAAATAAAATTTAAATGGATGCGATTTAGGAATGGCACTGAAAATTCTTATCGTTCTCAAAACAAATATTTTGGCATTTTATCTTCAATTGGAAAAATTAAAAAGAAAATGTGACGGTGATATGAATGATATTCTTAATGAATAGGTAATTGAATTAAAAAAAAAGAAGAACTGAAAGTCATAGGAAGACAATACAACAGGAGCTCTTTAGACGAAGAGAGCAAGAAAACTCCCGTCAAGCAACTATCCCTGACTTCGTTATTCTCTGAGCATAATATAAGGCATAGCCAGTCTTTCCAGCTGTGAGTGATTGTACAACGAAGAGTTTCACTGTTTTACCTGCTCCTTATTTACTCGCCACTTATTTCTCGCGGGCGTTTGCGAAAACATAGGACAGCCATCGCAGCCAATCCAGAGACGATTGCTGCCACAGCACCGAGGATGGAATATACAGAATCTGGGAAGATAGAGAATTATTACTATAATCAGGCCAAATTGGGGGGGGGGGGGTGAGGAGGGGGGGGGGTGCTAAGTCGGTCTGTAGGCATGGGCTGACGTTTTTTTTTTGTGGGGAGGGGGGTGAGTTTTGAGTTCTAGAAAGCACATTGACACGATAGCGGCTATAATTATTGTCAATACTGTGCCAGGAAAAAGCAAGACGTACAACAGACTCAATATAGCCGAATGATAGGACAGCAGGAGACACTACCAGAAACACCCACCAACCACCCGCTTTTTTGGGGGGGGGGGGTTTACTCCCTGATAGAGGCAAAGAAGTGTGGGGGGGGGGGCTTTGGCAATATTTAACAATACTGAAATTGTAAAGAGAGTCAATGGGGAGGCTTCAGCTCAAAATAATCGTATTTTATAGTAGATTCACAAAAGAATTATCAAGGTATTTGACATGAATTGCAAAAATACTTAATGAACAGCAGTTTGAAATGGGCTCAACATTTTCCCATCTGGCCTGTGCCTACTACGGGGCCTGATTAAAATAATACGAAATGTAATATTAAAAACAAGGTTTGAGGTGAGTATTCCATGACGGAGTCTACTAGAAATTTCATCTCGCCTTATACTGGTACCACGGATCGTTTTTGAAAGCTAGGGATAATCCCTGTAAAGTGTACGTAAATTGTAAACAACTGACAGTGTCAAAGATTAAACACTCAATATTTCTCTCTCATCACTTTTGTCTCATATACTCTTATATATTAAAAGCGAGTTTGTGGACGAGTTAGTATTGATATCAGCCACAATATGCCCGACCCCCATCCCTCTTTCAAACCCAAGCATTATAGTGCGGCCTAGAAGAAACAGTTCAAACAAGTAAATAAAATCCCCCCCCCCCCCCCCTGCGCAGAGCAGAGCCGGTCGTCGGCTTTTTTTGTGTATGTTAAATTTTTACAGGCGTCTTCCTTTTGACTTGTAGAATGTTTGTTTTTAGATTCGGAGACTTGAAATGATGGAGAAGTATTATTATATATATCATTAGCATTTTTTTGAGTTTGTTTTGTGTCGCCAGTTTCGCAAGGGAACGCAATAAGATTTGCCTAAAAGCAAACGAAGAACAACGAAATAAACCTGGAAAAAAACACCCAAAAAAACGGACATAGTGAAGCAGATCTACCATAGTCACCCAGAACTGAAACTGGAAAAAAAAAAACCTATTTATTCCGGACAAAGCCGAGACCTCAGCCAATGGCACCAAAAGTAAGCAACAAAGACGGCTGCATTTCCTCGATACGAGTAAAACAACACAGGCATATTGCATTTACTCTACTACAAGGAAACATAACAAACCAAACATTGCATAGGCGCAATACATAAAGGCCTGGTGCACAGACACAAAGCAGATCAAACAATTTACCCACACATGAAAGACGCAACGCGACTTTAGTTCTTGTTTATTCAAACTCCGCTTTCTGCCCAACTAAGAAATTCGACGTTAAACGTTTTGCGGCTTTAGTTATTATGATAAGGAACTAGAATAAATTGGAACTGTGAAACAGCTAGATTAGTGCTACTGTGCTACAACGCATTTTAAAAAAGTGTCAACGTGTGCAATTGTTATTCTTCTTGCACATCCTAAAATATTTCCAGTCTTTTTTTTTTTTCAGAACATGGAGATAGAACAAACAAGAGCGAAGGTCGCGCCACGGAAAGGTTTGTTGCGTCAACACAAAAAGGACACACACATAGTTAGCCTCATACACCTATGGACACACAACAAAAATCCTTTTTTTTTTTACTCACTGCCACCCTTTGACGCGTCTTTAGCTGCTAAGATCTGGTCAGAGATTTCACTTTCGTTCGGGGCAGCTGCATGACGAAAACAGCGCGTTCATATAAAAATTAGGGGCAGAAAAATAACGATGCTGTGGTATAAGATTTCATTCTGTGACTGTGGAACGAGGACTAACTACAACACCACCAATGTTTTCAGATGCGGTACTAAAAAGCTTTAAACTTGTGAACGTCGGCATCTCATGAAATAAACAACATAAATAATCGGTTACTTTTTTGTTTTGTTTTTGTTGGTCATATTTGTTTCGATTCCACTCATAACGCCAGGGCTTAAACATGTTTCAAACTGAATTGTTTAATTAATATAACGTCTCTAACCCGATCTCATCCACTCTTCCACCCATCCAGCAACCCACTTGTCCATCCGATCTGTCCATACATCCATTCTGCAATTCATCCATCCACCCATTCTGCAATTCATCCATCCACCCACAGTGCAAGTCATCCACCCATTCAGTCTTCAGGGGTCATCTATCCATTCTGCAGTGCATTCACCCATCCATCCACCCATTCTGCAAATCATCCACCACCTATTCATTCTCCAGTTCATCCATGAAACTTTCCATCGATCCTCCAGTTTATCCACCCAGTCTTCCAGCTGGTCAAGTATCCAAACACCTGCAGCCTTCCCACGGCTTCTGCTATCACCACCCACACAATGACCTGCCATCAACTAAATTGCTCGCGCCCACCCATCTTTTCATTTATCCAGGCAATGACCCATTTATTTCTCCATTTATGGGCACCCAACCTGCCCATCGATCAACTTCTCAGTGCGTATCCATCCGTCCATTCATATCCAAGCATCCGTTTCACCAGTCGACTAACATCATCCATCCATACATCCATCCAATCCACCGATGCCATCCACACAAATTCGTCTCCAAGTTTTTCTATTATCAACTGTGGGTTGTGCCTACATGTATGTACAATTAAAGCAAACTATACTGCCATTTCCACCCCCTTCCTATATTATCATAATCTCACCTTCTGCACACACCTCTGGAAATATCGTCATCCTGAAAATCATGTGTTTGCTATACATTGTGCCCCACAGCGAGTTCTTGGCCACACACCTGTAAAATATTGTGAACAAATACTATTTGATTCTTCTTCTTCTTTTTTATACAGTCTTGACTCGGTCCTGCGAGGTTTATCTTAAGCAGACTCTGCAGACTCTGCTTAAGATAAACCTCGCAGGACCGAGTCAATAAGTTTATTTTAAGCAAGGTTTATCTTAACCATTTTCAAAGGAAATAACATCTCACATAAGAATAAGAGGTGGATAACATACATAGTTCTTATAAAAACCATCTGCGTGACCCTAACCTTGAAGCTAAACGCAATGTATGCACTATGTGCTGATGCACGCGCCTGAGAGGCGGGTGGGGAGGAAGGCGAGGCTAATCACAAGTGCGTCTCCAATGAGGAGTCTGAAATATACTGGTCTAAGGTAGTGAAAGCATCGCCCTTCTCAACCTAAACTCCCCTCCCCCTTCCACACACATTGCTCTTTTAGTCTTTTACATCATCAAGACTGCAGACAGTGCGTGTGGACTCAACTTTGACTTTATAAAGAGACTTTTTAGCAAGTTTAGTATGAATCGTGTACTGGTTTACACTTGCGGGCCGACAAGAAGGGTTTATTTTAAGCAGAGGCTGTGTTGTTGGCGTTTATAGTAACCAGTCGTTGATTGGTAATGGTAAAGAAGAAAAATAGACCCATAGTCATAAGCAGGAAATCCACAATTCCGTTCAAGTATGGTTCGCTGATGATAGTTAGTAGTGACAGGCTTTACATTGAAAAGACGGGGATCCTTCCCGTGAGGCAAAAAAAAAAAAAAAAAGTCTGAGTTTGAGTTAGAGTTTGGTTTTGAGCGTGGGCACCACAACGGCCACTTTGCGCCTTTCAAGGTCTATTTGGATACTGCTTTTATCTTTGGTATTCGAAGCTCCACCTATCTAAATTTCACAAATAGAATTAAATAGTTCTTTTAGTACAATGGTAAAATTCTCGCAAATTGGTTTGCATAGATCTTAAAAGAGTTTTGTAAATGTGTAGCAACGTTATCAAATCATGTTGTAGGTCTTAGCCTCTTTCAGGGAGAACAAAACGTGCTGTGGGTCTATGTCAGAAAATGATTCTTTCATGGATCTGCAGGCCCAGTGCCTTCTTCGGATATGCATGAAATCGACATAATTATTCAGTTAAAATATGGTTTATTGATAATGATAGTTGACAATTGCATGCCACAAAAGTCGGGGGAATTTCCATCCTGAGTAAATTACGGACACAGACGGAGTCTACCAGGGACAGTTTCATCTCTCCGATTTCGTTGAGAGGTATGAGCCCACTGTCCAAGCTGATCTTAGAAAAAGTGTAGCTTATTTGATGTTTGTTCATCCCATCTTTCCTGCCATCTCGACTTAATGAAGTTATTCACAGCGGGCTTAAATTCTGTGTGTGGGACTTCCAGGTGTTCTGGCGGACATTTTAACTTTTCTTTGGCAAGGGTGTCTGCTCTTTAATTTCTCTTGATGCCAATGTGCCCAGGGATCAAACAGAAAACAGGTCCGCATTCATTATTGGGCGGAGTGCGAACACGCGGTAACAGCTGTTTGACTTCATGGATATTCATGTTTGAGTTTTCTACAGCCTGAAGACAAAACAGTAAATCAAAGAAGACAATAAAAACGTCCGCTTTTTGATTTGGACATAAGATTTAGACTCAGGGTGAAGCCATGAATTTCATCGGTGAAGACAAGAAGACTTTGAGATTGAGACTGAGGCATTCGATTTTGCCGTTCGAATTCGGGTGTGGGGCGATACCTGCTGACTCTTTGGAGCCGTCTGTGTACAAAGGCCTGTGATCGGGGTATTTATTTATTTATTGATCTCTCTAAATGTTCGTTTGTAAGTCTCTGGAATGTTTTTTTTGTTTGTTTGATTCGGACATACCACGAAATCTAGAATAATTTTAACTTTGTGTATTAGCCAGCGTGGGATGGCAGGAAACAGGTAATCTTCCACCTCATATGGAGGCGACTGTGCACAAACCTGTATTGTCCAGTGTCAGAAGCCGTGAGGGAATTAATCCTTATACTATTGCACGCTTTGTTGGCATTGTCCACTGGATTAAGAAACCGATGTTTATTATTGGACAGCCAAATAATTGAGGCTGGGGGGTAACCGTCAGCACAACAGGTCAGGGTGGCGTTGTCCATCAACTGAGGTACTGGTGGGTCTATTTTCAATGACACCCGACCATGTGTCACAGGATCTAAGTGATATAAATCAGTGTGTTGAAACACAAATTAAATACAAAATTAATAATATAAAAATAATGATAATAATAAAAAGATCATCTGGTCTCCTCGAAACACCCGGCTTGAAAAAAAGAGTTGAAACTAACTTTCAATGTTGTGCATTACATGTAAAACACTTTGAATTGATGCACAAAACTGAAAGTTAGTTTTCATTTTTTTTTCAAGTATCAAGTCTGCTGGATCTTCAAACTGTAAGCTCTTTCGTAAAGTTAACCAACCATTCCGCAACACAGTAATCGATCTGAAGCAAATACAAGTGCGATACCAGATCGAATCGACCCAGTCCATTAGTATCGGGTCAAACAGCTAATTCCACTATTCAAACGAATATCGGTTACTCCAATACCTGCGCTTCCACCCAAGAAGTACAACTCTATCCAAAAACACAGCGAAACAAGCGGCAGATAGTACTTCTTGCTTCCCACCTTCAATAATTCACACTACTTGAGGAATTTTCTTTTTAAATTTGTAACTAGATGAAGTTCCCGGATAAACCTGTGAACCCACCGTTTCATCTCTCTCTTTTTGGTCTAGAAAGCTTCCCATAATTATTCTACAGTCTTTACTACAGATTTCTTGCGCACCAGAGCACTATGCACTAATTTCTGGTTGGGAAATTGCGCGCACCGAAGTGAACGCGTATTAATACATCGTTTCCGGTGCGGTGGGCTTATTACAGGGAGCCAAAACAAAGATCATTGTATTTTACATTTTTACAACTTTTTATTTAAACACATCTGAAACTTGAATCAACACAATCGCTCGATACAAAAGCGATTGGGCTGGATTAGTTGGCACTTAGGAAAATTAACTTTATAATTGTTGAAACTGTCATTTAGGCTGTAGATGAACTGAACGTCTACTCTTTAAAAACAAAACTGTCTCGAACTGTTGTAGAAATAAATAACAGGATCCGATGAACACTTAATACTAACGTTTAATGACTGTAAATAAGAGCTGATATCCACAAGTTACTCACACCTAGCCGGGAAGGTACTTATACATCTAACTACGACTGGATTTGCACACCTCCACTCGCTCGCCCAGCGTCCTTATATATATATTCTGTCCGAACATTCAAGAAGTGGCTTGATTTCCTAACTAGCTCTATACAACTCCAGATCACACGAGATACATACTGATCGTCCAATCACACACGAACACGTCAATGTATTGCATCACTCCAAGGCCAACCTAGAGTAGACAAGACATAACACGAATGCTTCAGTACATTCTCGATTGACCCAGGTCTACATCTTTTAACACGAACACAGGTCAAGCCGCGAGACATCAAAGCAAAACCAGGGACTATTGAGGGGAGGGGGGAGAAAGGTCGCCGAGTGCGACTCACAATACAGGGGTGAGAAAATATCGATCGCCCAACTAGTGCGACGCCACAATAAGATTAGGCTTCTGTACAGAATTGAATTTCGGAATTGTGCCCGCATCGACTGCTGATGAAAAACAAAATTGCAGATCCGAGTGTCGAACGACTTCAGGCCGCTATTCCAACATTGATTCAAATAATTGTGTCGAACACCTCAAACATGCGGCTAATTGCAGCACGTTGACTGGGAGCCGATTGGTGGCCATTTTTCTGAGGCACATGGGCTCCTGAGTGCTTCGTTCTCTCTGTCACCGATCGGAAAACTTCAGGCCAACAGTTATTAATTTTAGATGCGGCGTCCTCTGTGTCTTCTAATTTACTCATAGGATGACAGGCCTTTTCAGGGTCGATTGCTCGTTGTTTTCAACCGCACCGTGTCGACAGGGCCATTTAGAACAACACCAAAAGAAAAAGAAAGTCAACACCGTCCATTAAAAATAATTTAATAGTGAATATACTAGAAAAAACGAGGACAGTGTGGAAAAATAGCAGATAGCAATTACATGTAATTCTGACACGTTTTCTATAACATTACACAGCCCAGCCACTGACAGGCTGTAAGTCAAGAAGCTCAAAAACAAAAGTATGCATTTCCACACAATTTACACACATAATATTTATGAATTATAATCTCGCTCTTATTTTTCTACCCGCCCCCAATAGACAACAATCATGGACCACCTGATGAAAGGTGGCATCAATTAATATCTGTAATAGATGACCTACCGGGCATTGCCCGGAATAAACAATAATGTGCCCCCCCCCCTCTCTCTCTCATATAATAAAAGTAATAATCTAGGGTCTTGCTTCAGAACTCATGCGCTGGTAGAACACTACGCACCAAACTGAACGCTGATACGGTTACTTTTTAAGGCATGCACGGTACTATACATTGCGAAACAAACATGCAAAAATACAGATGTTACATAGCAATGAACATTGTTATATTTTTTAAAAATACATGCTTGAAGTAAACAACTTTTAATTATAGCCATCATCTGCCTTATCTAAATTGCCACTTTCCTGCCAAATTTAAGGCCTGAAGAGTGTATAGTTTGGTCAGTTAGTCATGCCAAAGGTTGCAAGTTACTGAAATATATAATAGATATTGTGCTGATCCTTTCAGAACATGTCCTTTGCATGTGATTTAGAAGCTGTTTGCCTTATTGTTACTTTTTCTTAGTATTATATTAGTAGTAAATACATGACATGAGAATTTTTACGGGTACTTCTTAATTTATAATTCATTGCCGTAATTAGACATTTTATGATGCTGAGCAATTATGTAGGCCTAACAACGTGTTTTATCAGAAAATTGAATCGTTCAATGAACAATTACGTTGCCTTGCTGAGGAAAGTGAATAGCTCTGCTGTAAAAACCCCTCACGTCGCTAAGGGAAAGTTGCCGTAAAATAATTGCTTTTACAACATTGAAATTAGTATCTTATAGACATAGATCTGGACAAGGTTAACATTTGAAATCTCATTAAAACAAATTAATCACATCTCACATGCAAAATATGGTTAAGGCCATAGATATTTTTGTTAACGATGAAATGCCGTCTTTTTCAGACGAGACAAACTTTAGTAAATAACGGTTTTTATTATTATTATTGTTTTAATATATTATGATTTACAAATGTTCTCTTACTTAAAGTGTTGATTAATAGATCTCAGAGACCAGAAATATGAAACACAAGAACAGGGCAATTTGTTCCCATGCATTTAATTTGCCATAAAACTATAATCTTTAACTGGATGTGTCCTTAAAGGTAGCTAAAGTTAAAAGGAAGTTTGAGCAGTATGCACTGGTTTTGAATTCTTCTGAATGAGTCTAGCAGCTAGGTTCTGAATACTAACAAGGCAAGTTCAGGAGTAAAGATATAATGAAAGTGATAATGAGACATCAAAATCTGAACCAAGTCTTCATTTACTACGAACGGCAACCATCCGGTCAGATGTACATGTATCTCACGATGTTAGGCCTGAAGGAGTTTCCAAAACAGTACATTTTACTAACAAAAAAAGTAGCCACCTGTTGTCTCCCGGTCAACGTGTTGCAATTAGCCGCGTATGGGCCACAGCGGATACCCCGACACCGGTCCATTATGATTTCCGTTTTCAGATGGCATGGCCATTATTGTTTGTTAGGGGTTTATTTAAACAAACAAAATTCACCCATAGGAGTTTACAGGTAATTAATATAACTAGTCAATGTACCCGTTCTTCGAACGGTGAGTGGCAAACTGAGCACGTCTTGTTTACTTTCAAGCAGGCCACGCTCAAAGAAGATGGCATATTCGATACTGTGTATCGGTTTTGCTAGCGCCCAGCAAAGAGGTTGCGGAATCGCCATCAATAACAATCATATAAACATACATCACGGCATTCATGCAGCTCGACAGGATAAAAAACAGTAGGCCTAGGCCTAGATATATCAAAATTGTGAGTGTCTCGCTTTAAAGGCCATGAAATGCTTAGACGCAAAATGACAGTCTTCGATACTGAGTATCGATTGCTACACCCATACGCAATACTCTAACAATCATAAAAACTACACCAGGAATTTAGTCCGGGTTTAAACGCTAAGGGGTTTCACAGTTTTCAAAAAAATATAAGACGTGATCAAACGCGAAAACTAAGCCAACCATGCAACTCGGCAGTATCAAACACGATAGTATGCATAGTTTCAAGTGTCTAGCTTGAGTGGCCATGAAATGCATAAGCGTCACAGACAGTTTACCCCCTGCTCTCATTATTATAAGATACGTTATGTGCGAAATCTCAATTTGGATTTTGAGTGGAATTAAACTATAGATCATCTGATGTGGAAATGTTCAAAGATTGTGTATTCGATTGGAAGAAAATGTATGTGCTCATATCTTGAACCAAACCTTGATCTCTAGGATCTGCCACGTACGCGGCTTCCCTGCTTCATTTCAACCTAGCTTGTTAACGATTGCAGAAGAAACGAAGTGGTCTTAGTCCTCCTAACAGTGATACCCGGCCAGTGCAGGCATGTTGGAAGTTTGGGATTTTTCTCATATTTTCGTGTCTGATCCTATTGGGGGGTAGGATCGAGTACCTAGTCTTCTCGTATAAGGACGAAAAAATTCGGAGGGTCTGAACACGGACACGAAAATAGATAGATTTTATTAGATCCAGATATCTAAAATCTGTAATCTAGATCTGGATCTCTGGAATGGTGTGGCCGATTGACCTGAAACGACTAGATTCAATAATTACTATATTTTGGCTTTTCAGACACATTCTAGCTCTAGATCTGTAGTGATATCTATATCCAGTGGAAGCAGAGGCACGGGAAAGAGTGAAGTAAAAAAAAAAGTTGGTGCAGCCCCAACAATTTCTGCATTTGTGGAAGAACTCGGGAAGTAAAAAAAAAAAAATCAATCATGGAGGGGTTAGAACGATGTGATAGATCAAGTAAGCAGCAATGACAAAAATGATAGCAACGTCACAATTTGGAATGTAAGTTATCTCAAACTCAAAGAGTCTTTCTTTTGCTGGGTGCCAGCTCTTTAATTATTGCAAAACTTGATTTACACCCCAAGTGCTGCAATATTTAGTAAAACAAAGCCTTAAATTGAAAATATCTTTTATAAATCTTCCAAGTGGAGGAAGATATTATTATTTTCAAGCATGAAGAGGAAGATGGAAGAGAATCTCAGAATCGCTGGCTAATTAAAGTAATCAAGGATTGTTTACTGATGTTGCATGTTGCCATTGTTAATGTCAGAACAAAGAGCAGGATCTGTGGTAAATATTTCAGTTAATGATTTGGTGGTTGAGAATGAAACTCAAAAATTCAAGAAATTTACAAAATCAGTGAACTTGGACACTTTTTGCGTGATACAGTTTTACCTGGTATTTCGGATCAGGCCTTGTGTATCATTTATTGTATGAAAGCATGTTTGCAAAGAACAAGAATGTGTCGGTATGGCAAGCAAGTGTTATTAGCTATCAGTATCCACATAAAAAGACATCCTGGGATCTATGAGAGATGGACCCAAGAAATAATGCGTCTCAGGTGTAAATTTGGAAATCTTCAAACCCCATTCCACAAGAGCTGCGTCCACTAGTAAAGCCACGAAAAGAAAAGTTTCACTACACGCCGTTAATGGCAGTCGGCTCGAGCAAAGCAAGAGAAGAGATAAATGGGACTGACCAGCTGTACTGGGTGAATTTGGAAACTAAAGTAGGAAATGTATTTTATCCTTTTTACACAAATGAAAGAGTGATTTGAATTATAAACATCTAACACCCGGTTTTGAAAGCTCTCGTACTTGCCTCATATTTGCTTCATATCGATTGCTGTGTGGTGAAATAGTTAATTTAACGAGATATATTGAAGGTCAATTGTTATCCCACTAGCAGTATGAGATATGGAGTAAATGCGCCCTCCTATCCCGTAACCCTGTGATCTTTATCAATATTTGACTGTTCGATTTGGGTGACTTAAAATGTTGATCTGGTGTCACTTACGCACTGACTCTATACCCCATACTGTTAATGGAATAATAATTAACCGTCAAGAAATCTCATTCCATTAACGATTTCCTGCCCATGTTTTTAAATATAAATTTTATTATTTTGGTTAAGGCCTTGATGTTTGTTGCATGGGGTATTTGATTTGTTCCACTAGACACATAGCCTAAAGTCGATATTTAGCCTAGATATAGTCCTGCAACATTAAGAAAAAAAAAACGAAACTACTTCATTCATTACCATATTTTTTAATTTCATAACCGTACGTACGCTCCCCACACCCCACCCCCCTCCTCGCCTCCCCCAAGTGGCTATAAAACATACACTAGATTCAACCCCCTCCCCTTCCTTTGAGTGTACGTGCTTTAAGGATGGCCCCTGAGAGTAAGCATAAAAAGAAGAGTGAAGAATGGAGAAGGATAAAGCGACTCACAGAAGATATATATGATGTTTGTTGATGCGCAGCACGGCGCCGATCCTTTACTACAGGACATCTGCGGAGTGGTCGGATGTCCAGTGCAGCATGCTAGTCGCACAGACTGGTATTTCAGTGTCATGTTCAGGTAGAGTACAGACTCAACGTGACGACCGCATCGGCCATCCCCAGATACTGAAAACAGTATACGGGTGTATTTGAGGAACGACCGTACACGCCAAAGACAAAATTTCACCTGAGACGCAACAAACATTAGACGTTGCGCACCGCCTCGTTCTTGCTTTTTCTATTAAATAATGCATGGACTGAATTATCTTTTTTCTTTTTTTTTTTTTTAGTCTACTATTCTAAACTGTGTGAAATACAAAAAAAGTTTGTTCACTCTACTTACTTGAAATTACAAAAGAAAAAAAGCTACAACAATAATAATAATAAAAACAACACCAACCAAACAAAGGTAATAAATATGGGATGACAGAAGCAGAAAATGCTATTCTTTTATACTTTGATGTTGTCAGACCTGTGGTCATGCTGTCTGCAGCACTTCAGATCTCTGTGCCTGGAACACTTGAGATATCTTTTCATATTGCAATTTCTTGGCATCTGTTTTTCATCATGTAAAAGCCTTTCAAAAGTTCACCCATTTTAGCAGCTCTACTACAGGACACAACTGTAATGCATAACAAACACAACTTCACTTCGACCGCTTAAAAACTGTAATCAAAATGTTGATAGAGTTGACTCTCATAAATATCTTGGAATCCATGTCGAGTCCAAACTTGACTGGCACTCTCATACCACCTCAGTTCACGCAAAGGCAAACAAACGTATGCATTTCTTGTGGAAACTTAGGTAATTTAATGTAGATAAAACACTCATTCAGGTGTTTTATAAATCAGCTGTCCAAAGTATAATTCTACCTTATATATATATATTACAGCCTGAGGAGGAAATGCAAAGGAGCACGACAAGAACAAATTTAACAACTGTATTATTAAAAAAGCTTACTATCTAACTAACGGTGAATACGTGAATTTTGATGAGTTATTTGTGCATTCGTGCAAACAAAAACTAAAATCTCTTCTAAATGATTGCTCCCACCCCTTGTTCCATCAATAGTCCGATCCCAAAGAAGTGGACGAATACTGTATTTAAAAACAAACAGGGCGCTATAGACGATCTTTTTTTGCCATCCGCAATTCGAATTAGTAGTGTTTCCTGATGTAGTATGCTGTTGTTAGTTTTTCCTAATACAGTAGATTGTTCTGACAGTGTGTGTGTGTGAGTAATGTTCTTACTTGCTGGTAATGTTGTGTGAGCAATGTGCGTATGGGTGGTACGCTTTAAAGACCTGTAGGTCTTAGATATTGTATTTACTGTTGTACCACTACTGATACTGTGACAATAAATTTCCTGGACACAGGATAATAAAGCTATATCTTACCTTATCTTATCTTATCTTAATTATTATCCACTGGAATCTTATTTTTATATTTTTTCTTGCTTTTAAAAAAAAACTATCTACTGTGTTGGTGGTCACTATTTCTTTATCCAAATTTGTGTGCAAATTTCACCTCTTTTTCTTGCTAACTTCATTTTTTTTCCATGCAAAATTTCAACGCCGACTTTAAAAAAAAAAATTTTTCAATGGAAAATAGTGTCCAAATCCCGCCAGAAATCAGTTCGAACAGAGCATTTGACTAAATGTACTTAACATCCAAAGAAAAATCTTTATTCATTTTGTTTCGTTTGCCAGTAGACACAATTACCATTTGAAAAAAAAAATTACCATTTGTTTGACGGAATTTTGCATCGCTCACGCCATTGTATTCAGTATTGTTGGGAAAGAATATTTTCCACTCGGCGAAGTACTTTGGATCTGTGCCCAAATTGAGTAAGCACTCGATATAGAGGTAAGTATTTTCCTTCACACCTGCCATTAAAAGACTTCTTGGTGGCATTGAGCGTCCTATCTTAGGTTTCGCGGGACTGGCACCTGGAAAATACAAAACAAAAGCAGACAACGAAATGGTAATGTTGTAGCTCAGTCCATAGGGGAGCCGATGATACATTTAAATGTCATAGTACATGTATTTATTCAATCTTTAATGATTATTATTTATCAAACGTTCCATTTCTATTCTTATATCAGAGAAACCTGACGATATGGCAAGATCACAGCTTGGTAGTGGAATTTTTTATTTTTATTTTTGTTATGGCTGTGTAATTTAAACAGACATGAAAACGGAAAAAGAAAAGGAGGAAGGAGAGTGAGTGAATGGAAGTGTTTGAGAACAGAGAGTTACATGTAGATCTCCATCTACTCACCTCTGATTCTGAATACCACATGACTATCTGTGGAATTTTCTCCTTCAAAACTAGGATCGTATGTTAGAATGCAGGTCAGTTTCAAAGTGTCCTGACATTGGGTATACACATATGGCAATGTGATTACTATCGTTCCAGTCGCAAGCTTCGTATCAGTAACTTTCACTGGAGAACGGAGAAAGACATCAGATTGGCTCAGTAAAGAATAGAGAGTGTTATAGAGCTACAACTTGCAAAATGTGTGCGAATTTCTGCAATTTAACACTGGTGCAGTTCTACCCTTATAAAACGAAAAACTACCAATTATTATTATAGAGGAAGTCAAATAGAAGGATAAGGAACGGCGCAGAGTGAGTCTGTCGGCCTCTCTTCAGGGTCTAATTTTGCGGTCTTGAGGGGCTTACATAATGCCAGCAGAGCACAGCAGAGCGGATAAAATGTTATACCTGGATGTATTATGTAACGGATGTGTTCAAACTGCGATCAGAGCAGAGCAGTACGAAATCAGTCGAAGTTCTGCTCGTTCTGTTCGACCTCGAGAGGGTGTATAGGCCTCCGCATCAACTGACATCAGTTCTGTTACTTCTGCGTGTATTTGCGAAGGCCAGCCTGAATGCTGTGCTGTGCTGTGCTCTAACGGTAGTCTAAGCACACAAGGTCTCTGCTGTGTTCCACTTTGCTGGCAGACTTTACGGGCCTTTGGAGAGATGAGATCGACAGTATGTATTCACCTGGTTTTCCTGTGATAGTGCTGTTTATCTCGGGGCTCGAACTTTTGACGCCACTTAAGGAACTGTATATTTGCCACACCCATCTCCTGTGAAGACAGTCATTTGACCACCTAAAAATGGCTTTGAGAGGACGGTCTGCATTAACCTCGAGTTCTATGGTGTCGGTGGTGAGGTTCAGAGGGCAATCTGATAGATAGATAGATAGATAGATAGGTAGATAAATAGATAAATAGATGGACAGACACACAGTAAGATAGATAGACAGACAGACGGGCAGACAGATAGACAGGCAGGCAAACAGACAGATAGATAGATAGACTGACGGACGGACAGACATACAGACAGACAGACAGACAGACAGACAGACAGACAGACAGACAGACAGACAGACAGACAGACAGACAGATAGATAGATAGATAGATAGATAGATAGATAGATAGATAGATAGATAGATAGATGATGGATGGATGGATGGATGGATAGACAGACAGACAGACAGACAGACAGACAGACAGACAGACAGACAGATAGATAGATAGATAGATAGATAGATAGATAGATAGATAGATAGATAGATAGATAGATAGATAAACAGATAGATAGATAGATAGATAGATAGATAGATAGATAGATAGATTTAGGTGTTATTGTTTACGCGAGTCACGGTTATCAAAAAGTCTTACATACAACTTTTTCTTTTTGCCACGTTTTTTTTTTTTTTGCTGCGACCCCACAGTTTTTCTGTGGTTTTTATAATATTTTGTCTTCTCAATACATGTATAAAAAGTACGGCCACACCTGTCTGTTGATTTCCTCTTGTGGTGGAGAAAAAAAAAAACAACAAGGCGAGAGTTAGCAAAGGTTTGATCAAGATTTGTAAATCCTGCATTCAATAGAGCAGTCACCTTGAACTGTAAACGATGCTACGGACCTCGCTTCTGCTGAGCCATCCTCCCAGCATTGGGCCACAAAAACCATGGTTCCATCATCAGATGGTTTCACCTGTTTGTAATGAAATGTGATGACGCCAGTTGGGCGGTCTTCGGGGCCCGAGGACACTGATGAAGACAAGGAAACACAATTGTTAAATAATAAAAGCAGCGTGTGTGTGTGTCTCTTGTTCGAACTAATTTTAGCTTGGGACCGTCAGATGCTGTGACCAATCATTGATGAAAATCGATGCATACTGGTATGTAAAAAAAAAAAAAATTCAACAGGTGTATCATATGTAGATCTCATCGGGGGGTGCGGGAGGCAGGGGAAGGGGAGGGAAGGAGAGAGAGCCTGTAACAGTTGAAGTGACTTGCAGCCTGTTATGAATGGGAACAGTTAGGTGATATGAACTGCTTCCCTAAAAAAAACGAAAAAAACGAAACTGTTACAACTGTTGTTAATTAAAAAAACAACAACACGGGATCCGTCGAACACTGAAGGCTACAGTTTAATAATGTGCAATGAAAAGAGTGATGACTCACAACACTGCTTACGCCTAGCGGGGAAGGCATATGAATCTAAGCACATGAGGAACAACTAGATCTTGTACACACACACACACACTCGCTTGGATGGCTCTTATACTTATACAAATTCTTAAAGAAAATTCTCAAATCGACCTGACCACCGAGGCGACCCGAGACCGATCTTGTAAGCTCGACAGACCCACAAGACATCCAAACACACACAACACGTCATCGGGTGACACCATCTCAAGGCCAACCTTGCGTAAATAACTCTTTCGGGAACATTGTGGAATGTACTATAACTATCACCCCAGGTCAAACCTAGGTCAACACACCGCCAAGCATCAACAACAACAACAAAAAAAACCTCCTTACGGAAAAGAGTGAGGACGGGTCGCCGAGTGCGGGCGGCGCGAACAATGAAGGGGGGGGGGGGGGGAGAGGGAGGTTTAGACAAAATGGGCCGAGCTCGGGTTTCATCAGGCGGAAGGGGGGTGGGGGGGCTTCAGATGCTACAGAGGCATATTCCCTAGTCGAAACAGGTTAAAAAATAAAAAGGTTGTCCCAAACGAAAGGTAAAAAGGAAACGTATGTAGAGACAGTCACTCCCTCGCTCACCTATTGTGACGGGGAGGTCTAGACAGTAGGGCTGGACTGTAACAGTATTTTTTTTGTTGTTGTTCAATGTCGCAGCTCCGGTACCATAACCTCTCGTTGGATTTTGAATTTGAGTTTTTCTTTAACGGCGCGTTGGCATGGCACGATAACGGTCACTCTGTGGAGGGGGGGGGGTGGGGGGGGGGGGGTCATTCAAGTTTGATGCTCAGAGCTTCATCAATTAAAATTGCACTGATAAAATTCTAAAGTTCGGTATAAGATTATATATGTTGTCAATAAAGTTGTCAGAATGTGATTTGTGCAGAGCTGTAAAAAACAAAAAAAATTGTCAATTTGTTTTTAAAAAAATCATCTCCTTGGAGTCGACAAAGGTAACTGAGTTGTGATTTCAAGATCTGGTAAAATGCAATGTTCCGACACGGCTTGTCGCCGACTCTGAGACCGGCCCTAGAAGTGACGTCACGGCTTTCTGATAGCCGGCAAATCGAAAGGTTCCGGCTCTGGTGCCGACTCCAAGAACTACATTCTGAGTGACCTCAAGGCTTTATGATAACCGATAAAAGCGAACGATTTTGACACATTATTGCCTACTCCGAACCGACCCAGGAGTGACAACACGGCTTTTGATAAGCGGTAAAGCGGAAGGTTCCGACCGCTCATGCCGAAGCTACCGTGTTCGTTTCCCCGGTCGGTGCTGGCATGTTGGAAGTTTTTTTTTTTTTGGGGGGGGGGGGGAATTCCTGTCCCTGATCCTATGGTAGTTGGTAGGATCAAACACCCAGTCTTCTCGGATAAGGACGAAAAACTCGGACGGGCCCGTGTGCACGTCGCGCACTTTAAACGATACCTTGACAGTTGACAGTCGAGAAGAGCAGGCCGAACAAAGCCGCTGCCGGGGCAAAATTCTAAAAAAAAAAACCAATCTCTACCACAAAAACACATAGAAACAAGAACAAGAAAAATAATGCCAAAAAAAAAAAAGTGAGGTGTAAATGTCAAGGGCAACGAACCTCCTAAAAAAAAGATCATAAACGCAGACACTGGTGCGCACCCCGTAACTGTCTGCGATACCGATCCCGTGAATGTCGTCACGGTTCTTTGATGACCAGTAAAGCCCCCTGGGCCAGGCGAGAGCAAGACAAGGCCGACGGACCTTATTGCTTGTCGAAGAAGTAACAGACAACTGGCATTGTTTTGGTTTTGTTTGAATTTTTATGGGGAAAATGTATCAAGACTGAAAGTTTGTTGTTTTTTGTTGTTGTTCGTCCTAATTCTTTCTTGCAACGTTTCTATAATAGGAAGTCAATCAAGCCTCGGAATTTTATTTCAGAACACGTACACGGGGCAATAAATTATGAACAAAAATTAGTAATGATAATAATGAAATATTATTCACTAAGATTCTTGATGGAGTAATTTGTGCCTGGAGACGATAGGAAGATTTTGTAATCAATTCAGAATGTTAATAGAATATTACACATTTTCAGATTTTTCACAATAGATGTAGATCTTCTAGGGTTTAAAAAATGTGGACAGAGTAACTTCTATAGCATTATGTGAAATAGTACAGTTGTCCTGAATAAAGCTACAGACTCCCTCTAACGTGACAATCATGGACACCTGTAATCCGGGCATCGATTTGGTTTTTCTGCACTGTCTCGCCGTCACTGGTTATCAGCTTCCACGTCCACTCTCTGTCAACCCTAGTGTTATTCCAGGTGCAGTTAAACTCAGTCGATGCTCCTGCTAGACTGGTCACATTTTCCAGGTCCACGAAAAGATCACATGTCTGTACCGGTACTGCAAAGATAACGTTGATGGCAAGTTTACGTAACGGTAATCCTCTAGTGTCCGGTGTTCCAATATTTCAAACACGTCATCTAATATCCAGTCTTGTTCTTCATCCAGAACGCTTTCAAATTTATCTTCAGATAAGTTTATAATAATGTTTGCAGTCATTATACTGTTTTTTAATCGGTTTAGTAAAAAAACAAAACAACAACAACAAAACAAATCGAAAGAAGGGAGAGAGGGAGAGAAAAAAAAAAGGGGGGGGGGGAGGGTGTAATTTCAATGCCTTCAAAAGAAACTCAAGAGACATTACGACAACAATTCCAAATTTTAATCCATTTTCAGAGTTACCTTGTTCAATAGGGAATTTGATCGTTGAGACATTGTGTGTCGGTCTAGATCTGGGGAAGCCGCACACGAACATGACATCGGGATTTCCCCTAAACTGCTCTACAGTCACTTTAACACTGCTAACAAACAGGGTGTGACTGTTCTTGTCTAGTTCTGAAACATGAGTATTAGTCTGAGTTTGAGATAAAGGCATGTCCGCGTGATAATGGCCACTCTGCGACTTGCAAGGTTTACTGCAACTTGATTCTCAGAGGCATATCACGTAAAATATCAGAAATAAAAACATAATGCTTGCTCCATATCGCATTGTTTTATCTGTAACATTCTCAAAATATGTTTGATTAAACCTAGAAGAAAGTTCATAAGTAGGTGTAGCCTTTCTTGAAAATCGTTAAATCAACTTGTCGATTTCAGTCTCTTCCAGGAAGGACAACATACGCTCCTGGTCCACGTAAGGTATTAATTCTTTCATGGATCAGCAATCTTAGTGTCCTCTGGAAAAGCATGAAATGCTTACATTCAGTTAAATATGGCCCACTTGTAGTGGCAGCCAGATCCCCCCTCCCCCAACCCCTGAGTAAAAAAAAAAAAACAGTGTGAGAGATGGGTACGACCCAGAGGAGTTCGAGCTCAACGACGCATCAGCACGACAACGGAATCCAACAAGTGGATTCGTTGCACTCGGATGTCCAGAGCTATGGTGCCAGGGCTACGTCGGAGACATACTCCTTACTGGGTATTAATCCTGTCAGCAATGGCCCGGCTTTTTTGGAATCGCAAAGTATTGGAGGCCCAACCGATTAAGTGGCATAAAACACTAACCAGACAAGCAGAACAAACAAGCACTGAAACAAAAATTGGGCAGGAAGAAGAGATCCGACCAGTGCCATGAAACTCTTTATAATAATAATAAGGTACGGCATTTATATAGCGCTTCATCTCGTTAACAACCAGGCTCTAAGTCAGGGGTGCTCAACCTTTATTGACATAGGATCTACTTTTACATTTCCCAGCCTTTGGAGATCTACCAGTCTGACGAAGCCCTGAAACAAGATTGGCCTCTGATCTACTCGAAATTAGTCGACACCGGTAAATGTCGATTATCTCGCACCCATAATGGCGGTTTCAGTGTTGCCAGGTAAACTTTTGCCGTCCTGCCACATGTTTTATTTTGAATCCGCCACATTCACAAAGACAAACGAAGAAAAAACTAACACAAACCCGCCGCGTCCAAGAAAAACGACCCGCCAAAATACAGACAAATAAAAAAAAAATATATATATTATATACCTCGCGGTTGTGTCCTACATTCATCCTGAGATCGACTGCCAAGCACTTAAAGATCGACCGGTAGATCGCGATCGAGTGGTTGAGCACCCCGGCTCTAAGTGCTTTTCGACATTTGTATCATTTAATCACACACACAATACAAAGGCATAGGCCTACTCAGGAAAAAACAAAAAATGGACACTCAGAGTGTAGAAAATATGACTCTTCAGTTGATGATTAAAAAAATAATAATAAGGCAAAGTATTTCAGTTTCTCTTTCAAAGACAGAGGCAGAGAATTCCAAATCTGAGGCCCTTGAAAAGAAAAAGGTTTTTTACCCATGGTGTTAAGGGACATCTTAGGAATTTTAAATTTTTAAGTGTCAGCAGATGATCTAAGATGCCACGATGGTACATCGGGAGTCAAAAGATCAATTAAACAAGTTGATACGTTTTTGTACATACATTTGTGTTACAGGGTAGCCAGCTTAGACATTATTCGTTTTTCTACCGGTAGCCAGTGCAAGCTCTGCAATTATTAGGCCCGTTTAAATAATTTAATTGGACGAAACTGTGACCACACTGAACATTCTAGTCGCTCCGATGGTTGAAAGCGGTGGCAACCGTTATTTCTGTGACTGTAAATCAATTATTTTTCTAACGTATCTATTGTTTCTTATTTTCCTTTATGATTTGTCCTTGTATAATGTGACTGAGCTATACGTTTAAAAGTTCTGTAGGAAATTGTTTATATATACAGTTCTCAAATGTGCTTTGTATAGACCTAGAAATGAATTTTGCAAATCCTTTAAAAATATTTTAAAATCTTGAAAGGAACTTGCAGACTTCAGCCTCCTTCGGAAAAAAAAAAACAGATGCTCTATGGGGCCACAACAGATTATAATTATTTTGTGGATTCCCAAGCACGATGCCTTCTCCGGAATTGCGTGAAATCCCATCAAATCAAAAGCAGACCTACGTTTGCTAAGATGGTCAAATAGGAGTTCATTTGTTTCACCACCAGAGATGGCAAACCAGATGATAACCTCATCCGCCGTTAATGCTGGGACTTTCACCATGCACGTCAAATTAATTGAAGTCACATCATGGGTAATCTTTGTGAGATTGGCAGGAGTTATACTTGTGATTTTAACATCTATCTCACAACCTGTGGACAATGAGTGATGTTTTAAATGGGTTAGTGTCAATGGAGAGATTTAACCAAGGAGTATCATAGTAAAGGAGTGACGAACAGGAAAATGAGTTTCCAATGTATGACACGAGTTTATAAACACCGCAACGAAAGAGCGACAGATCGTATGAGTGGCAATGTGAACTGCCCGACAACCTGCATGCCTCGACCCACCTTCGTTTCACTTGTATACTTTTGAACGCATTCTGCATCTGGAGCTCAGATTAGCTTTGAATTTGTCAGACAGTATAAAATGAAGGCGGCGACAAGTTCTTTGTAATAGGGGCGACTAAGACACTCAAACCGTAGCCGAGACGCTGCTTCGTACCATTTGTATAATTTTCAGTATTACACGGATTACCGTTGTAATGAATGGCGTAAATAGGCCGGCCTAAGACAAAAAGAAGTAAAATCAATGAATACACAGATTATGATCAAGAAAATAAAACATGCACCAATGAACAACATGGCCAACAACAAAAGTGGAGACAGATAGATGTTTGCACTTGCAGAGGCAGTTCGACGGGACTTCATCGATGTCAACCATCTCTTGCCATGTAATGATAGTCTAGTTTCTAATCCTCTGCCCGACTCTGATCAGCAGCATCCATGATAAACGTGCACGACTTGCTTTACAACCATTTCCATAATAGAGGCAGAACAAGCCTCGAAGGCAACAATTCCCATCAGTGATCTTGCGTGAAAGTGGCTTAACGGGTTTCCAGAACTCTGCTGTCATGGGATAGTAACAACTGCCTGCTTCCTACTTTACCGGGAACTGACCTCCCACGGTTCAAATCTCGCCCAGCCCACCGTTTGATACCTAAACAACCCTTAACTTACATCACGACTTGGAGGTGCAAGGCAAGATTCCACTGAAAATCCGTGAAACAGCGCGAATTACTACCTGGATTTCAGGCGACACGTATTTTGCCGTTTCTCGTGTGTTACATGGGCACACCTTCCCACGATTTGCCCGTAAGGTAGTGTCAAAAATCGGTATGTTGCTTTTGTGGTGACTAACCATTTCTATCCGTGTCGTGTCGTTTGGGTGGACACTTGGACTAAAGCTTCTGAAAGCAAAATAAATAGTACCCGGGGAGAACCAGATATCCAAGGGCAAAACAGTTATAATGCTAAATAATTTAGTGTGTTATTTCCTGATTTCCACAGTGGAGAAAGTTATCTAGTCATCCGTCTGTCTGTCTATGTAATTTAGCTATCTACTGTATATAAAGTCAAAATTTGGCAAAAAGAAAAAGTTGTATGTAGCAAAGCCTCGCGTAAGAAATAATACACAAGCGAGGCTTTGCTACATACCCTTCAACTTTTTCTTTTTGCCAGATTTTGACTTTGCCTATAGCCTTGCTGCGACCCTACAGTTTTTCTGTTTTTTTTTTTTTTTTTAAATAATAATTTCGCCACTGTATACAATATTATCAACCTTTTAAACTCAGGCTCTACAGTCTGCATTTTCGTGGACACCATTTCCACACGGGATATCTTATTACTAGACGTCGCTCTGTTTGTCTTACTCAGTTGTATTTGTGCCTACCCCTGTCTGCATACTAACCTGTCACTCTCATTTCCTTGTTCTCGGCGATTGGTGATGTTTTGCGAGAGAGATTATAGCGGGCGTCACAAAGGTACATTCCCTCGTCCGAGCATTGCAGGGCGGTTATGGTCACAAACACCCTAATCCTTAGTAGAGAGGCGCTGTCTCGCACGGACTTAACCGTAGCTCCAATGGAAAGAAGCAACAAGTCACGATTCGTGCAGACATGGCTAGTTTGAGTTTGGTAATTGCTGGGTAATTATAGAAGCAGAACGTGACCCCGTTCTCTGGAGCCAGGTTCACGTTCGGCTTTCTTATATAAACAATACGAAATAATTTGGAACGAGTGAAGAAGGATTATCTGTAAAGTATCACTGTTGAACGGTTGCATTAAAAAAAAAAAAGAAGAGTTTTCCAACAATATTCCCAACTAGATGAGCTACCGGGCATTGCCCAGAATAAACAATCAGGTGATTCCCCCCCCCCCCCCACCCTTCTCTACTACAATAAAAGTAATAAACTACGGTCTTGCTTCAGAACTCATGCGCACCACAACATTACGCACTAAACTGAACGCTTGATACGGTTACTTTTAGGACATGCACGGTACTATAGATTACGAAACAAACATGCAAATATACAGATGTTGCAATAATATCAATAAACATTGTTGTTTTTTTGAAATACATGCTTGAAGTAAACAACTTTTAATTATAGCCATCATCTTCCTTATCTCAATTGCCATCTTCCTGCCAAATTTAAGGCCTGAAGAGTGTATAGTTTGGTCAGTTAGTCATGCAAAGGTTGCAAGTTACTGAAATATATAATTTTTTAATATTTCCAGTTTCAATAGCACATTTACAGTGGGCCGAAGTGAGACAAACTAAACCCCCAAAATACTTTACCACAATTTCAAGTCTCTAAAATCTATTTTAAAGAAAAGCACCTGTAAAATTTCAGCAACTCCGAGCCGGCGGCAGGTCTTGTTACAGTTTGAATTGAGTTGTGGTTTACGGCGCATCGGCAAAATAACGGCCACTTTGCGCTATTCGCGGTCTATTTGGGTGCAAGCTCTTTAGTTATGTTTCGTACTGAGCTTTTAAGTTTAACATAGAATTTAATTTTACCACACGGTTAAATTCTCAAAAGTTGTTTTGTATGATCTGAAAAAAAAAGTTTTGTAAATGAGTATGAAATTTTTTTATGTATAAATTTGTAGATCTTAGCCTCTCTCAGAAAGGACAGGATGCGTTGCGGGTCCACGTCTGAAAATAATTCTTTCATGGGTCTGCAATCGTTAAGGCGAAGGCGGGGCGGAAAGACAAACTGCATCATTACAGAACGATATTAACTGGATATCCAAATCTAAATCTTGACAGTGCATAACCGTACAACGCACACAATTCGATGACGTAGAACACACACCGGAATACTATATTACGGACCTTGTTAATTTGCATAGTTTTTAAAAATACGAATCGCCTTAGTAGCAAAACAATCCGACTTCTGCTCGGAGATTGCGTGATCTGCGCTAATAATATAGATCTACTCGAGTGTACGTCGATCACCAATGGCTACCCCAACCCCTTTTCGCCTGATTAGACAATCTACTACCGCCCATTGATACAAACTGACGATCCTCACGCCCCCAGGTCCATCTGACTATTCCATGTGTTGCCACTTTAAATTGGTAAACACCATACCAAGTTTTGTTTCAGCAAACCTTCACCAGTCGCGCTTTTGGTAAACATGTTGTACGGATATGCACTGTCCATATCCATACAACATGTTGTACGGATATACACTTCCTATAACAAAACCACAGACTGTCGAATAACCAGACCTACCAATACCATAGTCTGGCGTCACAAAAAGGGTTTACCTTCGTCATTCTGTTTTGAGTGGCGCTTTGTCATTACCGAGGACACCAGCTATACAATAAAATTACATCTGGTACAGTCCACTGATTACTTCTACTCATGTGTTAAAAAACAAGTAGTCAAACGTGGACCTCGATTATAATTGTAAAACTGTGGTGAGTGAATCCATTTCACGATATAAACACCATAATGTGCCATGGCCAGTGACATTAGCGATGTCCCATGGGTAGGTCTGGTTATTTGTCAGAGCCTAGACACCGTGATTTCAGTTTCGCATCCGGCAGTTTTGGTGAAAGATGTCAGTCCCAGCGAAAAACGAAAAGAGACGAAAGCGGGAACACTTTGCGCTCTGAAAGGCCCTGTGAAAGTTTTTGACATCTTTTTCGGTGTTTTTTTTTTTTTTTTGCCTGGTGAGACGGACGCAATGCCCAGACACGCCACCGGTTGAATGGGATTGTTAGAAGGCGCTGGCGGCCATCAAAGGACGGGCCGCCATTCATTATTTGAGTCACCGTGTTTATAAACAGAGCAGCATGTAGGCCTTTGACTATGAGAAGGTCTGTCTGTCTGTCTGTCTGTCTGTCTATCTATCTATCTATCTATCTATCTATCTATCTATCTATCTATCTATCTATCTATCTATCTATCTATCTATCTGTTTTATCTCTCTCTGTGTGTCTCTCTCTGTCTCTGTCTCTCTCTCTGTCTCTCTCTCTATGGTTTATCTGTTTGTCTGTTCGTCTGTCTTATCTAATCTGTCTATCTATCTATTCTGTCTGTCTGTCTATCTATTCTATCTATCTATCTATCTATCTATCCATCCATCCATCCATCCATCCATCCATCCATCCATCCATCCATCCATCCATCCATCCATCCATCCATCCATCCATCCATCCATCCATCCATCCATCCATCCATCCACCCACCCACCCACCCACCCATCCATCCATCCATCCATCTATCTATCTATCTATCTATCTATCTATCTATCTATCTATCTATCTATCTATCTATCTATCTATCTATCTATCTGTCTGTCTATCTATCTATCTATCTATCTATCTATCTATCTATCTATCTATCTATCTATCTATCTATCTATCTATCTATCTATCTATCTATCTATTCTCATCACCCGTTGTCTTCCCGCTAGGCTTACCCCACCCTCTACCGCCGTGTCATATACATTAACACCACTGGCTTTACACTGTAGTTGTGGTGAGTTGT